>CAXITT010000008.1:375213-400509 GCA_964033795.1 Lymnaea stagnalis
TTTTTGTTAATGATCGCTTTATTTGTTCTTAAAGATCGTTTAGTTTGTTCATAAAGATCGCTTAGTTTGTTGTAAATTCGCTTAGTTTTTTCATAAAGATCGCTTAGTTTGTTCTTAAAGATCTTTCAGTTTGTTGTTAAAGAACATTTAGTCTTCTGTTAAAGATCGCTTAGTTTATTCTTATAAATCATTAAAGATCATTTGTTTTGTTCTTAAAGATCATTTAGTTCGGTCTTAAAAATCGTTTAGTTTGTTTTTTAAGATCGTTTAGTTTGTTATTAAAGATCGCTTAGATAGCTCTTAAAGATCGCTTAGTTTGTTTTAAAGATCGTTTAGTTTGTTCATAAATGTCGTTTAGTTTGTTGTTAAATATCATTTAGTTTGTTCTCAAAGATCGCTTAATTTGTTCTTAAATGTCGCTTAGTTTGTTGTAAAATATCGCTTTCGCTTAGTATTAAATGACCGAAAACCTGAGTAACTTTCGGCCGGATGGCCGAAAGTCTAAGTCAATTTCGGCCGAAACCGAAGAAAACCCGAAAGTTAACTTTTCTCTTTTGGCCGAAACCGAAATTAAGCCGAAAGTTAACTTTCCAGTTTCGGCCGAAACCGAAACTTGGCCGAAAGTGATAAAATGGCCACTTTCGGCGCCGAAACCGAAGCCGAAATTCGGTCGGCCTCTATTCTCATGGTACCTGGTATTGGTGACCCTAACCCCACAGTGGTTGTTCACATGACACCTGGTATTGGTCACTCTAACCTCACAGTGGTTGTTCACATGACACCTGGTATTGATCACCCTAACCACACAGTGGTTGTTCACATGACACCTGGTATTGGTCACCCTAACCACACAGTGGTTGTTCTCATGACACCTGGCATTGGTCACCCTAACCACGCAGTGGTTGTTCTCATGACACCTGGCATTGGTCACCCTAACCACACAGTGGTTGTTCTCATGACACCTGGCATTGGTCACCCTAACCACGCAGTGGTTGTTCTCATGGCACCTGGTATTGGTCACCCTAACCACATAGTGGTTGTTCACAAGACACCTGTTATTGGTCACCCTAACCACACAGTGGTTGTTCTCATGACACCTGTTATTGGTCACCCTAACCACATAGTGGTTGTTCACAAGACACCTGTTATTGGTCACCCTAACCACACAGTGGTTGTTCTCATGACACCTGTTATTGGTCACCCTAACCATACACAAAAAGAAACACATAGATTAACGCTATTTAACCCAGAACAGAGTAACTGGCTTTTTCCGAGACAGCCTGGGATTACTTCACTTGCTGCACCTCTGTCTAATCTAACCCTGGCCTGCATGTCGGACAAAAAGATAGCATACCGTCGACTCGAGTTATTATTTTGAGACATAAGGACGTTTTGGTTTTACAATAAGACAAAGAACTCAGGTCACGTGACTTCTCCCGATAACACTGTTTGTATACGTCATCGGGTACCCTGGGTGCAGCTTATGTTTGGGCGGCGAGTTTCAACCAGGACAGGAGCCTGGATATGCGACAACTCAGTCAAAGGGACTGACTCACTGCTGGGAGAGTTATGGAACTTTGTTAAGTCGGACATGATTGTGGCCATGGGTACTATTTGACTAACTTGACCTATGGCACATAGTTCACCCTTAAGAACATTTTTGAACATTTGGACGAATAGTTGATATAGGAGAATTGATGTAGAATAGTTGATATAGGAGAATTGATGTAGAATAGTTGATATAGGAGAATTGATGTAGAATAGTTGATATAGGAGAATTGATGTAGAATAGTTGATATAGGAGAATTGATGTAGAATAGTTGATATAGGAGAATTGATGTAGAATAGTTGATATAAGAGAATTGATGTAGAATAGTTGATATAGGAGAATTGATGTAGAATAGTTGATATAGGAGAATTGATGTAGAATAGTTGATATAGGAGAATTGATGTAGAATAGTTGATATAGGAGAATTGATGTAGAATAGTTAATTTAGGAGAATTGATGTAGAGTAGTTGACATAGGAGAATTGATGTAGAATAGTTGATATAGGAGAATTGATGTAGAATAGTTGATATAGGAGAATTGATGTAGAGTAGTTGACATAGGAGAATTGATGTAGAGTAGTTGATATAGGAGAATTGATGTAGAATAGTTGATCTTTGATAGAGAAGACGTCGAATAATTGATAGTGGAAGAACAATGTATACTCCGGATGTTTGCCTTGGATGACAATTCGTAGGAGAGAAAGGAAACTCTTGATTTTAAACCCGACGATGGAGTCCCGTAGGCGGTGTGACTTTAACTTCATGTCAATTCCGGTGACACCTACGACGCTAATGCTGCCCAACTGTATCATCCACATGTGGTGTTCCCTTGGGTTATCAAGGCGCGTGGAGACAGGTGATTCGCTGCCTAGGGAACGAGCTAAGCCTCCGAAAGAAAAATCCCAGGCCTTGTGATTTCGTCCTGCAAAGTCTACACCATCTTCACCTTGTGACGAAGGGCTGCTTACCACCACCCCCACCCACCCCCCCCCCCCAAAAAAAAAGGTTAAATCAAAAAGAATAAAAAGTTATTAGAAATCTATAGTGTGAAGGGCAGAGGTAGAGACTGTTCTACAACAGCACTTATTTAATAGTTAGAGGCTGTTCTACAACAGCACTTATTTAATAGTTTGGTTAAATTCGTGAACGGTTTCCTAGTTAAACTGATGTTGGAGATTGAAATAAGAAAACAAAGCCGTTACAGTCCACAAGCCCCCGCCATAACAAACCAAAAAAAAAAAAAACAACAACAACCTTACAGTGAAGTCATGGTGATTGTTCCTTAACTACAACTGCAGTTCATCAAGTACAGAAAGAAACATTGGATCACGTGATCCCCAAAAGTGACGTCAAAGTCCAACAAACTAATCCTTGTTCACACTTTATTGAATAGACGCACACTTGAGTGAACAGACGCACATTTGAAACAAATATATCATGTTATAATTACTACATCCCGGTACAACTGCTGAATCATATTTATGGTTTGGGTGGCTAAATAACAAAGCCATTTATATATCTATGCTAAACAATATAGTTATTAATATATCTTGGCTAAACAATATAGCTATTTATATATCTTGGCTAAATCATAAATCCATTTATATACCGTGGCTAAATAATATAGCTACTTATATATATTGGCTAAATAATATAGCTGTTTTTATTATCATTTATATTATTATTAGTGGTGGTTTCATATAGCGTGTTAAGCCAGCCTGGGGCTAGGCTCACCACGCTGTACATACAATTTAACAAACACAATCATGAACTTAAAGATTAACATACATTCATTAAATCAAACAGAACAAATGTATATTGACTCCAGACATACCAGAACTATTGACATGTCAAGTCACGGACGGCACCCAGCAGTATTGTTTACTAGTCAGAGGGGGGAATCAGTCAGGATGGTAGAGTTTAAAGAGATGTGGTTGAGTGCAGTTTTGAAGACGTTGATGGTCGGTATATTGCGGATGTGTAATGGAAGAGAATTCCATTGTTTGGGGGTACAGAAAGATAACGATCGTTCACCGTATGTTTTTGTGCGTGTCTTGGGAACAGAAAGAATACGCGCGTCTGCGGAGGAGCGAAGCTGTCAAATGGGTGAATAGACAGAGCGAAGTTCGGTTAGATAGGAAGGGCTGGAATTCGAGAAAAGTTGTGAGAGAGAACAAAGAGTTTGTACGTGCTTGTACGGGAAGCCAATGAAGTGAATGAAGTAGTGGTGTGACGTGATCATTTTTTTTTTTTTTTGCTATTAGAATTAGCCTAGCAGCTGATTTTTGAACCTTTTGCAATTTTTCTAATAAGTGTTTTGGTGAACCTGACAGCGGAGATTTACAATAGTAAAGACGAGAGAGAACAGACTAGGGGATTTTTAGCGCTGACCGTGAGGTAGTGGCGGATGGAGCTGATCTGACGAATGGCGGTGTATGCAGAGCGACAAATGTGAGAGATAAGGTTCTCAAGGTACAGGTTGTTAGACAGAATAGAACCAGGATTCCTAGTGGAGGCTGTAAACTGTATGTCGGAGTTACCTTACTTGAAATGAAGGGGGGAGAAATGAGTTAAATAATATAGCTATATATAGGCTATAGATATCTTGGCTAATAATATTGCCGTTTATATATCTTGGCTAAATAATATAGCTATTTATATACCTTGGCTAAATAATAAAGCTTTTTATATATCGTGGCTAAGTAATATAGCTATTTACATATAGTGGCTAAATAATATAGCCATTTATAAATCGTTTCAAAGCCGTTAATACGGTATCAGTTAATTTATTCAAATACGTGATATCATACTGCGAAACAAGTATGTGGAACATGGCGCCCCCTACTTCATGGTTGCTGCAATTCGGCAAATCTGCCCCATGACATGTCACCTACATTATCTCTTGCCTCACCCTATGTTATAAATAGGTATTCAGTACGTACGACAACTCTGAGGGGTTAACGTTATCAGTTACCTTCTCCTGTTTGACATGTTGGACAAGTTGATAGAACTTCAAAATATGTCCGTCATCGAGAGCAGTGCTACCATAACGGGTGGTTCACGGAACTGCTGTGGCCCACCAACGGGCCCTCGGCCTGTGGTCAGTAGAACGTCAAGCTATTTTTTAATGCTAAAAGTAAAATCAATCCATCAATTGTGAAATAATCCCGCTGCATTGTCAATCATTCTTGGCTGTCTTTAAGCCTGAAGAGTTAGAGAAGCACTAATCTAGAAAACTCACACGTCCTTGCCCTTCACAAACACAACGCCCTTGACCTTCACGCACATGCATTTATCTACTGTCATGTGATTATGCCTTCCACCCATTGGTTACGTCATAAGCCTACACTTTAATATATCATTTGTGAGAAAAGTGGCGCCACAATAAGTACAGATAAAGGCCTTTCAAGGGCCGACATAGGCCCATAACAATCGACTTCCTTAATGTCCGCTGTAAAAATCTAGTTGCAGTGACGTCACCCTAATGCCAGCCTGGAGATTTCCACCGCGCACCCGAATTCTGCGAATATTAAATGTACTAAATTGATTTTCTGATATGTGAGGACATGTCATGGTGCTGAAATGTGGGGACATATCACGGTGCTGAAATGGGGGGGGGGGCATGTCACGGTGCTGAAATGTGGGGACATGTCACGGTGCTGAAATGTGGGGACATGTCACGGGGATGAAATGTGGGGACATGTCACGGAGATGAAATGTGGGACATGTCACGGTGCTGAAATGGGGGGACAAATTTTCTGATATGTGAGGACATGTCATGGTGCTGAAATGTGGGGACATATCACGGTGCTGAAATGGGGGGGGGGCATGTCACGGTGCTGAAATGTGGGGACATGTCACGGTGCTGAAATGTGGGGACATGTCACGGTGATGAAATGTGGGGACATGTCACGGAGATGAAATGTGGGACATGTCACGGTGCTGAAATGTGGGGACATTCACGGTGATGAAATGTGGGGACATGTCTCTGTGATGAATTGTGGGGACATGTCACGGTGATGAAATGTGGGAACATGTCATGGTGCTGAAATGTGGGGACATGTCACGGAGATGAAATGTGGGGACATGTCACGGTGATGAAATATGGGGACATGTCACTGTGATGAAATGTGTGGACATGTCACGGTGAGGAAATGTGGGAAATGTCACTGTGATGAAATGTGGGGACATGTCACGGTGATAAAATGTGGGGACATGTCAGGGTGATGAAATGTGGGGACATGTCACGGTGCTGAAATGTGGGGACATGTCGTGAACTGTGCCGATGTGTGACACTCATGAATTGTGCCAATATGTCACAATAATGAGGTGTGCTAATTTCAAGAAAACACCAACATTTACTATTTACTCCAGTTAACACGCCAACAGTAGTTTTTAGTCAAGATAACACACCAACATTTACTTTTAACTCCATAAAATACACCAACATTTACTATTTACTCCAGATTATACTCCACTCAAGTACAGCTACTCTGAACTAAAATTTTATCATTTACTGTTTGATCGGCGGGCCCCTGATTTTTTCTATACCTTCCAGGTCAGGTTTACATTTGTATATACCTTCCAGGTCAGGTTTACATTTGTCTATACCTTCCAGGTCAGGTTTACATTTGTCTAGACCTTCCAGGTCAGGTTTACATTTGTCTATACCTTCCAGGTTAGGTTTACATTTGTATATACCTTCCAGGTCAGGTTTACATTTGTCTATACCTTCCAGGTCAGGTTTACATTTGTCTATACCTTCCAGGTCAGGTTTACATTTGTCTATACCTTCCAGGTCAGGTTTACATTTGTCTCTACCTTCCAGGTCAGGTTTACATTTGTCTCTACCTTCCAGGTCAGGTTTACATTTGTCTATACCTTCCAGGTCAGGTTTACATTTGTCTATACCTTCCAGGTCAGGTTTACATTTGTCTCTACCTTCCAGGTCAGGTTTACATTTGTCTATACCTTCCTGGTCAGGTTTACATTTGTCTATACCTTCCTGGTCAGGTTTACATTTGTCTTTCAACTCTTTGTCGATCGGGAAGGTTCGGGACGCTTAGAGCGAGACAGGTTCACGCGTGCGCCAGGTACAGCAGTTCGCGTCAGAGAGAAGTATCGGCAACAAGAACACTAAACTCTTCGCCAGGTCTTCAACAAGGACATCTTGCCAAACAGATGGCCACGTTCATTGTACGGTAGACGGCGCTTAACGATGTACCACGTGACCAGCAGGCGATGTCTTACAAACAACGCAATGTGTTTTAGATGTCCAATCAGTGTCTAGATATTGCTACAAATACCGTTAGTGAATGTATTATGTTATCAAACTTAACTACCATTTCACTAAATATATCTTCCGATAAAACAAACACAGCTTAATTAAATTTTGCATGTTAAACATTTCGCACGGCCCACATTCATGTTGGTGGACCAGCTAAGTTGTGGTTAGGTTCGTCCGTGTGGTTATGTTGGTGTGGGTGTGTCGGTGTAGGTCTTTGGATGTGTGGTTCAAGTTGTGTCGGTGGGTTGGTGTTGTTGAAGTGGTGGGTGGTCGGCGAGCTTGTCTCGCTGTGGTTTTAACGGTGTGGCTGTCGTTGTGTCTTGTGTTTGCGTCAGTGTGGTTGTGATGTGTGGTCGAGTTGATGGGGTTGTGATGTCTGGTCGAGTTGGTGGGGTTGTGATGTGTGGTCGAGTTGGTGGGGTTGTGAGGGTTTAGAATGCCGTTGTGTTTGGGTTGTTTGTCGCAATATCAGCCAATTGGTTTCAAAAGTAAATACTATGAACAATTATTTCAACAATTTACGAGTTCAAGTGTTGCACACCTTTGTATCTAAATTGATCAAGCTGTATTTATGGCTATTTCCGAGTCAATGCTCCGATTGCTGTTAGTTTTATTGCAGATGCTCACGGGGCTAAGCTCTATAGAAACAGCGTTAGAGGTTAATGTGACAAGCATTTCTTACAGAACACTAAAATGTAAGCGAGCGATTCCAGTGTGTGTCTGTTAGATACAAGGTGTAGCCCGTCAAACAGTTGCGGTCGCAATTCTTGAACTTCTCAGCTAATAAAGCGACTGACGAAACATGAGTTTAAGTAAAGCACTTTATAGAATTTCCCCCAACCCCCCCCCCCTTTTTTCCTACCGTCCCTAAGCTGTATTTATATTCTAATGTCCAACCTCCTGTTACATCGCAGATTTATTACAACATTATTAAATAAAACACTTTTTAGAATTTCCCCCCACCCCCCCCCCCCCTTTTTTCCTACCGTCCCTAAGCTGTATTTATATTCTAATGTCCAACCTCCTGTTACATCGCAGATTTATTACAACATTTCCGTAACACAAACGAAAAGATGAAGCATTGAACGCCCTTGCGGTATTTTAAAGAGTCTCATATAGCGCAGTGATCGGGAAATTTATTTTTAATGACATTAGCGCCATCTGGTAATGTTAGTGACATTGTTTAATGTTACATAAACAATTACGTATTTTGATGATCATACTTAATACTATTGTGTAATCGAAAAATGGGTTCAGTGGAATGCAACACATACGTAGTATGTGTTTGTGTCGGTCTGGATCCGTCTCTTTGTGAGTGTGTGTGTATGTTTGTGTCTATCTGATTGTGAGAGTGTCGGTCTGTCTGATTATTTTCTGTCTGATTGTGAGTGTGTCTGTCTGCGTCCGTATGTTTATGAGTGTGTGTGTGTCTATTTGTGTCTATCTGATCGTGAGTGTGTGTCTGTGTGTATGAGAGAGAGAGAGAAAGAGAGCTAGAGATACAGAGAGAGAGAGAATGAGAGCTAGAGATACAGAGAGAGAGCTAGAGATACAGAGAGAGAGAGAGAGAGAAATAGAGCTAGAGATACAGAGAGAGAGAGAGAGAGAGAGAAAGAGAGCTAGAGATACAGAGAGAGAGAGAGAGAGAGAGATAGAGTGCGTGAAACAAGCCTTAAAATTGAATACCTCTGGTTTTCCACTGCACCTGAAGTTCCCTGGAGAGCCCCACCCCTCCACCCCGCCAAACCTTGTATAATGAAACGTGTCAACAAATTGACAAAGTGCTCCATTTGTCTGTGGGCTTCACCTACCTGCTCTGTATCAACTTTACCTTTGTCTCGCCAGGCAAATGTTTGGGTAATTTCAGACATGAATCTTCATTTATTGCATTGAAATGCTCGGCTCAAACGTCACAACTTTACAAGTTCAGTCGTACGAAATGTACGACGGCTCCGACAGCTCCGTTCAACCAGGGCTTCCCCAAGACATCCTTTAAGCTGCATCCCCAAGAATTGTTTTTGCCAAGTCTCGCACGCCCTAAAAATTGTTTGGTTAAGCCTCGCGCCATCTTCGAATTGTTTGGCTATTGTTAAGTCTCGCGCCATCTCCGAATGGGTTGGCTAAGTCTCGCACATCTTTAAAATTAAAATTGCACTTTAAAATTGAAATACAAGGTTAAGTAGAGTTGAACTAAAAATGTTTTTTTAACTTATTACATAATGTTAAAAAAAATGTAAACACAATTTTTTTTTAAAGTCCTAGACTTCTTTATTCTATTTTTGATTTTGTTTTTAGGCCTACCTGTGCTCCTATTGGTCTACCTGCTCTCCCAGGGGATTGTTAGTTTTGTAGGCCTACCTATACTACTAGAGTCTACCTGTGCACCAAAGGTATTGTTATGACATAATATATCTCTCGATGCCTACCTGTACTCCTAGGTTCTACCTGGGCATTGAAGTTATCGTTATAAAATAATATATCTCTCAGTGCCTACCTAGCATGGGATTTCTTGAAATAATATCTCTCCCAGTAATGAGATTATCAAATATTATTCTTGAAATCATATGCCTATAATTATAAGATGATATTGATATGCTTTGAGTAATTATACATTTTATCAACAAGATGTTCTTTCGTGAATGCAATTATGTACTTTCGTAAATGCAATTATGTACTTTCGTGAATGCAATTATGTACTTTCGTGAATGCAATTATGTACTTTCGTGAATGCAATTATGTACTTTCGTGAATGCAATTATGTACTTTCGTGAATGCAATTATGTACTTTCGTTAAAGTCATTATGTCCTTTCCGTCTTCTGCTTCACATTTTAGAAAACATATTTCCTAATTGTCAATTTAAAAAAAAATATTTTCAATAGGTTATCCCCCCCCCCCTTGTCCATGTTATGACAAGTCAACAGTTGCCTACCATTGACATATTGTGACAAGTCAAAAGCTGCCTTCCATGGACATGGTGTAACAAGTCAACAGTTGCCTTCCATGGATATGTTGTAACAAGTCAAAAGTTGCCTTCCATGGATATGTTGTGACAAGTCAACAGTTTCTTTCCATGGACATGTTGTGACAAGTCAAAAGTTGCCTACCTTGGACATGGTGTAACAAGTCAACAGTTGCCTCCCATGTACATGTTGTGACAAGTCAACAGTTGTCTACCATGGACATGGTGTGACAAGTCAACAGTTGCCTACCATGGACATGTTGTGACCAGTCAACAGTTGCCTTCCATGGACATGGTGTAACAAGTCAACAGTTTCCTGCCATGGACATGTTGTGACAAGTCAACAGTTGTCTACCATGGACATGGTGTAACAAATCAACAGTTGCCTTCCGTGTACATGTTGTGACAAGTCAACAGTTGTCTACCATGGACATGTAGTGATAAGTCAACAGCTGTGTTCCATGCACTTGTTGTGACAAGTCAACAGTAGCTTACCATGTACATGTTGTAACAAGTCAACAGTTTCCTGCCATGGACATGTTGTGACAAGTCAACAGTTGTCTACCATGGACATGGTGTAACAAATCAACAGTTGCCTTCCGTGTACATGTTGTGACAAGTCAACAGTTGTCTACCATGGACATGTAGTGATAAGTCAACAGCTGTCTTCCATGCACTTGTTGTGACAAGTCAACAGTAGCTTACCATGTACATGGTGTAACAAGTCGACAGTTGCCTTCCATGGACATGTTGTGACAAGTCAACAGTAGCCTTCCAAGTACATGTTATGAAAAGTCAACAGTAGCCTTCCATGTATATGTTGTGGCAAATAGACAGTTGCCTCCCATATACATTTTGTGACATGTCTACTTTTACCTCCCTCCACCCAGCCACATCAAACAAACTTGACATTAAAAAAGGCATTTTACTACAGATTATTTCCCTTTTATACTTCTATTTACAATTAACTATTGGAAATTAAGCAATACATAACCGGTGGTTTGTTTAATTTAAATTTAAAAAAACAGAGCCATGATTTCATGTGATAAATCTTTTTCCAAACATAATTTTCTTAACTGACGAAATAAATGATGATTAATCCATTTGGATTAATTTAAGAACAATGCTTGTGCACGCACCGTTCTGCGCATGTCCTAGAATGTCGAAAAAACGTGCTCTACAATATTGCTTACAGCTACGGGGTGTCATTGGGAAATTGCATATTAAGTCACCTTTATTTATTAAATAATTGGTTTCCTCATCACTGACGTATCAGTTTTTTTGTTCAGATCATATATTGATTTATGCTACGATATTATTTGTGCATCACGGGCAGTATTATTATATTGACTCGATTAGTATATAAATCGCATACATCATACATACTTTTTTACTAGTGAAGCTACCAAAATAAGGTTTAGTGCCCCCTAATCTACATTCATTGTAAGAGGTTTTTCATTGTTTGAGTTATTTTCGTTGAGCTCTCGATAAAACGTTATGCAACCCGCGGACAAGTGGGGGAAGGGGGGGGGGTATGAAATTATTTTTTTATATTTTTTTATTTTGACCGAGAAGCCGGAAATGGCTGCTACCACTACCACTGTGCTTCGTTAATGTTAAATCCTTAAACATCTAAATAATTATAAGACGTTTAAAATGAATCATTGTAAGAAAAGTTTATAACCAAACTTGAAAAGTGTATGTAGTAACCAAGGGTTGGTTTTAAGTTTTATTTATTACGTTAAAAATTGTGTACGGTACCGGTACACAGTTTATCGGTTTTTCATTATTGAATCAATATTTAATAGTTTTACAATATTAATATCGATAATAATAATCATTTTTCTCTTATTAATTATTTCAGAGGAAATTATTAAAATTCGGCCTGCTTATCATTATCAGTTATAATTATAATTATAAACAACTGTTATTATAATCCTATAATAGTCTATTTAGGCCTAAGCTTAATTTTTTTTAAATATAATTCTATTACAAGCCTATAAGTTCTATACATACAACAGTTTGATTAAAATACATCAAATTAATAAACAAGACCCAAACAACATCGTCATAGCAATTATATTTGTATTAGGACATAGAAAAGCAGTCCATAGACAATTAGTTAATGTATCAAATAAAATTTATTAATGAATTAGTTTCATCATCATCATATTATAATATATTACTGCACTCTCGTTGTTCAATTTAAAATCATGTTTATAATTTATATAACTTTAGCAATGATAAGAAAGGTTTGAAATATATACATTATATATATATAAATAAATATATATATATAAATATGTATAATATGTATGTTTGTGTATGGGCATGGGGAAGATGGAGAACTGTCTTCTATAATTAACCAAATGCAATTATTGGTATGAAATAAACCACAAACACTGCACTGTTAATTTTAATATAAACTACACACACCAATTCTCCGCCTAATCTTGAGCAGAAATGAAGAATTCATCAACACCAAACAGTACACACACTCGTTTACTTACCAGTGTTTGCTCACCGGAGTGAAACGAGTTGTGATCCAACACTTGTAGGTAACTTTACCAAAAGTATGTAAAACTTTCTTGTGTATCCCCCAGGCAGGCCACTTCTCAACCTGCAAGTCTCACAAGATCTCATGTTAAAATATTCCCCCACAACACTGGAGAGTGAGTGCCGGCAGCCTGCGTCAAGTGGCGCGCAGTGCTATTTATAGCATCACCCCCTCTTCCATTGGTCTGCTGTAACCAGTCAGCTGCGTGCTGGTGAGCTGGACAATTTGTGTAGCTTAGTTTTCCAGGAAGTTAAACCCACACCAGTGTGGTGTAGGGGTACAATGCTTTGGGCGCACGCTTGGAGCTCTTGGACCTAGTCTGGGCATTGTCCTCTTTGACCTTTAATTTAACGTTTGAGTTATCTTTTAGGGTGACAGTCATCAGTAAGTGACACCGGCATGTAGATGTGAGAACTGCACACTCAAATAGTAAACTTTCACCAACAAATACGTTCAAGGTCGAGTGCTCTTTTTAAAAGTAAAATAGATTTGTGTTACATTTTCTTGGCTTTTTTTAAATTCCCCAACGGCGTAGTGCAGATGTTCCCCAAGGCACATAATTCCCCAAGGCACATGTTCCCCAAGGCACATGTTCCCCAATGCCTTTCCATTAGAAATAATAATTATTTAAAGGGAAACTTTAAACAACTTCTATTTCGTCCCCCTAGAATAACAAGGTTCTATGTGCCTATTTAATCCAATCAACTTAGAACCTTGTTGTTCTAAGGGGACGATTTATAAAATAATTTACATATAGCTTTGGGGGCGTCGTTTGCATGTTATTTTATGTTTTTGTTGATATTGCTGCAGTAATAGTTGGGTAGCTAATGTTGTAATTGCTACAGTAATAGTTGGGTAGCTAATGTTGATATTGCTACAGTAATAGTTGGGTAGCTAATGTTTTAATTGCTACAGTAATAGTTGGGTAGCTAATGTTGTAATTGCTACAGTAATAGTTGGGTAGCTAATGTTTTGTTGATATTGCTACAGTAATAGTTGGGTAGCTAATGTTTTAATTGCTACAGTAATAGTTGGGTAGCGAATGTTGTAATTGCTACAGTAATAGTTGGGTAGCTAATGTTTTGTTGATATTGCTACAGTAATAGTTGGGTAGCTAATGTTTTAATTGCTACAGTAATAGTTGGGTAGCGAATGTTTTAATTGCTACAGTAATAGTTGGGTAGCTATTTTTTGCTTATGTTGCTGCATTTGTTGGGGCATTCAAGCTATCTGCACAGTAGGAGAAAATTGGGTCAAAGTTCTGGGTTTTGACTTATTTTTTCCTAGAAGGTAAAAATGTTAACATGAAGAAAATGCAACGATAATAAGCTTTGCACAAATTTAGTGTTATCATTGCATTGTGTACAACTTTAGTGTTATCATTTCCTTTTGTACAACTTTGGTGTTATTGACTTTTGTACAACTTCAGTGTTATCATTCCATGTGTACAACTTTAGGGTTGTCATTCCCTTTTGTACAACTTTGGTGTTATCACTGACTTTTGTACAACTTCAGTGTTATCGTTGACTTTTGTACAATTTCAGTGTAATCATCGACTTTTGTACATCTTTAGAGTTATCATTGACTTTTGTACGTCTTTAGCTGTATCATTGTCTTTTGTACAACTTTTGTGTTATCACTGACTTTTGTACAACTTCAGTGTAATCATCGACTTTTGACACCTTTAGAGTTATCACTGACTTTTGTACAAATTCAGTGTAATCATCGACTTTTGTACATCTTTATAGTTTTCATTGACTTTTGTACATCTTTAGTGTTATCATCGAATTTTTTACATATTTAGTTTTATCATTGAAGTTTGGTATAGTATTGGTCAATTCTGTGGGTTCTAGTATTGGTCAATTCTGTGGATCCTAGTATTGGTCAATTGTGTTAGTCCTAGTAATGGTCAATTGTGTGGGTCCTAGTATTGGTCAATTCTGTGAGTCCTAGCATTGGTCAATTCTGTGGGTCCTAGTATTAGTCAATTCTGGAAATCCTAGTATTGGTCAATTGTGTGGGTCATAGTAATGATCAATTGTGTGGGTCCTAGAATTGGTCAATTATGTGGGTCCTAGTAATGGTCAATTGTGTGGGTCCTAGTAATGGTCAATTGTGTGGGTCCTAGTATTGGTCAATTCTGTGAGTCCTAGAATTGGTCAATTCTGTGGGTCCTAGTAATGATCAATTCTGTGGGTCCTAGTATTGGTCAGCTATGTGGTCCAAGTAATGGTCAACCATGTGGGTCCTAGTAATGGTCAACTATGTGGGTCCTAGTAATGGTCAACTATGTGGGTCCTAGTAATGGTCAACCATGTGGGTCCTAGTAATGGTCAACTATGTGGGTCCTAGTAATGGTCACTTATATGGGTCCTAGTAATGGTAACTATGTGGGTTTTAGTAATGGTCAACTAGGTGGGTCCTAGTAATGGTCAACACTGTGGGTCCTAGTAATGGTCAACTATGTAGGTCCTATTAATGGTCAACCATATGGGTCATAGTAATGGTCAACTATGTGGGTCCTAGTAATGGTCAACTCTGTGGGTCCTAGTAATTGTCAACTATGTGGGACTAGTAATGGTAAACTATTTGTGTCCTAGTAATGGTCAACTATGTGTGTCCTAGTAATGGTAAACTATCTGGGTCCTAGTAATGGTCAACTATGTGGGTCCTAGTAATGGTCAACCATGTGGGTCCTAGTAATGGTCAACTATGTGGGTCCTAGTAATGGTCAACTCTTGTGGACCTAGTAATGGTCAACTATTTTGATCCCAGTAATGGTCAACTATGTGGGTCCTAGTAATGGTCAACTAGGTGGGTCCTAGTAATGGTGAAAAATGTGGGTCCTAGTAATGGTCAACTATGTGGGTCCTAGTAATGGTGAAAAATGTGGGTCCTAGTAATGGTCAACTATGTGTGTCCTAGTATTGGTCTTCAGTTCTAAGAGCAATGAAATTGACGAGCTTCGAATACATCAACGTTTGTTATAGAGGCTAATTAAACATTTTGTTGTAATGCTTCATCAAAGTAGTCATCTAATCAGTGGATTAGCCGGAGGGGGGGGGGGTGGGGGGTGCGGACCGCACCGGATGACACTATCCGTTGGGATGACACCAAATTGAGAAATTGCATAATTACATAGCACACACTGCTCGGTCTAACAGAATACATCAACGTTTGTTATAGAGGCTAATTAAACATTTTGTTGTAATGCTTCATCAAAGTAGTCATCTAATCAGTGGATTAGCCGGAGGGGGGGGGGGGTGGGGGGTGCGGACCGCACCGGATGACACTATCCGTTGGGATGACACCAAATTGAGAAATTGCATAATTACATAGCACACACTGCTCGGTCTAACCGAGTGTCATAAAGAATAACCAATTACACGTCAATTGATCATTTATACCAAAAACGATGTGGTCGGTCGGTCGGGCGAGTCTAAGTACATGAATCGAATCGGTAAACATTTAAAAACACTTTTTTTAAAAAATGACTTTTTAACCAACTTTTATGGTTAATAAATAATATTTGACAGTGTTGTGAACTAGATTGTTGTGAATGTTGGATTGGGGTAGTTGTTGATCGTGAGACTGTTTTGTAAGTTGTTGATCGTGAGGTCAGAGCATGAAGTTGGCTCGTGGTGTGGAACGTTAGTGTATGCTGAGTGATTTGTAGGGATAGAAAAGGGCAGTGTGTTAGTCGAGAGTTGGTAAGAGTTGTTGCGAGAGCTGAGCCGAGAGTTGAGCTGATGTGTCGTAGTCCAGAGTAGAGCCGAGAGTTGAGCTGATGTGTCGGAGTCCAGAGTAGAGCCGAGAGTTGAGCTGATGTGTCGGAGTCCAGAGTAGAGTCGAGACACATAGTATTGTTGTTAGGTTCACTGTATGGCTTGTTGCCTGAGGATTGTATTCTTCTGCTGGATGAACTGTGTAGCAGATGCGCTTTGTAATAAGTGTATGTTTTAATGCATGTAAATAAATACCCGATTTGCAATAGACTAGTCGTGTTGAATAACTTGACCGAGCGAGAAAGAGACAAGAATGAACCATACAGGTCTGATTTAAGGTTAGACACCGAGGTAGTCACCATCGGAGACTGTGACCCCAAGACAAAGTGAGAAGGCCGTAACATTTGTGAATATCTCAACATATGATGAAGGCAATATTCCCTCTAAGATTTGTTGGTTCGTGTACAAAATCATAAAGTTGTGTGCAAATTTTTACAGCATCAATTTTTTTGTGCGCAAAATTTTCAGCCTACAGACACTTAAGTGGAAATTAGCTGCGCGGTACTCAAAACTGCTGCGTGGCGTCTGTGAGATTGCTGCGCGGCCGCGCAGCTTAAAGGGAACATTTGCTATTCGTAACTAGCACCGCCATTTAATAGTTGTGAACCATTGACAGATTCCGACTGCTGGGTTTTACCTGCCACTTTTGTGTGTTGTATTTTGTATGGTGCTCTGACTATTGGTTTTGAACTGTCTTAAGTAAGAACTTCATTGTCTTGAACACGGCGCTATTAAAGCATTTATTGATCAAGAATATTCTATCATGTCACTCGGCTTGCCCAAATCTAAACGTCCTAGTGGCTGCCAGCAATGAAAAGCGAAACATGAAAGATGTGACTGACTAAAATCACTACCACGATCCATGCTTCGATATATCAAGAAACCAAATGATGACCAGGGTTCATCAAAAGACGCTCCTCAGTCTGCCATTGGTACTGATTCCTCTGATGCCAGCAGCATGCATTCTATACAGGAAATACTGCAGATAGTGGAAATATTTTAAACAAGAAATGTATGCTTTGGAAACGGAAATTGTTGCTGATAATGTTGATTTAAACCAAGATACTGTAAATGTAAGGTTTAATGACAAAAACTTGCACATTTTATCAGATGCTTCTCTCTGGAATGTACCAGTTCAAGAAAATTTGCGGTCTGAAATTATTAAAATATGGAGTACCTCGTTTAAGAACAAGGACAGACCATTCAGAGTAGTGACAAGGACGGGCCGTTCAGCGTAGTGACAAGGCAAGATGCGAAATCTAAAGGAGGTGTGCGACACCTAACAAAACAATGGATCTACAGAATGATGCTTAGTGGCGAGAAAATTCTGCGGTCATGGATGGTTTTTTCACTCGTCAGTCAGACATTGTACTGTTTTCGCTGCAGATTGTTTGCTGTTAATGTTACAGAAACAACATCCGAATTTGTGTGATCTGGTGAGTGATTAACAGTTTGAAGGTGAGCTCATCAATGACAAAATCACAAGGCATCGGAAGAGCAGCTTGGTTGCCTTGAAAACATTGGCATCAGGACTTGCTCTACACAAACAATTAAAGCTGAAAGTATTGCTGTGATGGTCAGGAAGAAGAAAAATAAAGGATATCATACACAAGGTGCTGGAGATCACATTGTTTCTTGCTATATAAGTAAAATCTGTAATTTTGAGGCCACAACGAAGATGAATCTTCATTGAAAAGGGTACCTTTTTTTTCAAATGATTGAGATGTATCTAAATACGAGCCAGTGCTGAAAGAGCAGCTAATGAGACTAAAGAGGAGTGCATCTACAGTGGAAGCATCCACGTCTTTCACCAGAAACCAACAGTGAATGTATCATTATCCTTGAAAATCACGTGAAGGAGATTCGTATCATGGATATAAAGGCTGCAAGTAATTATGGAATTATGTTCGACAGTACACCTGATATATCACACACTGACTAGATGTCTGAAGTGATCAAATATTTGAAAGTCCACAATGGGAAAGTTGAAGTGAGATATGTGCCTCTTGAATTTTTCCCTTTAATCTTAAACATCAGTACCTGCAGACTAAAGGGTTTACTCTTGACAAAGTGGCAACCAACCCAAAGGCCTTAAGATAGCTTCTGCACAAGAAGCGCTGTCACTTGGTGGAACATGCCTTTAAGATGGCACTTTTAAAATGAGATCGATATGGAATTTCGGTAGAGAGAAGATTAAGGTTTAAGAAGAGAATGGCAGGAGAACAATAAATAGATGCTGGACTCTGTCTGCGAGCAGAGAAACAGTAGAGAGAGATGCTGGACTCTGTCTGCGAGCAGAGAAACAGTAGAGAGAGGTGCTGGACTCTGTCTGCGAGCAGAGAAACAGTAGAGAGAGGTGCTGGACTCTGTCTGCGAGCAGAGAAACAGTAGAGAGAGGTGCTGGACTCTGTCTGCGAGCAGAGAAACAGTAGAGAGAGGTGCTGGACTCTGTCTGCGAGCAGAGAAACAGTAGAGAGAGGTGCTGGACTCTGTCTGCGAGCAGAGAAACAGTAGAGAGAGGTGCTGGACTCTGTCTGCGAGCAGAGAAACAGTAGAGAGAGATGCTGGACTCTGTCTGCGAGCAGAGAAACAGTAGAGAGAGATGCTGGACTCTGTCTGCGAGCAGAGAAACAGTAGAGAGAGGTGCTGGACTCTGTCTGCGAGCAGAGAAACAGTAGAGAGAGATGCTGGACTCTGTCTGCGAGCAGAGAAACAGTAGAGAGAGATGCTGGACTCTGTCTGCGAGCAGAGAAACAGTAGAGAGAGATGCTGGACTCTGACTGCGAGCAGAGAAACAGTAGAGAGAGATGCTGGACTCTGTCTGCGAGCAGAGAAACAGTAGAGAGAGATGCTGGACTCTGTCTGCGAGCAGAGAAACAGTAGAGAGAGATGCTGGAGCGTCCGTTCCAAAATTAATCTCTTTCTAATTTCTATGATGAGTTATCACAAGATGAACTTTTAAAAGGAATACCAAGGCTTAGAAGACGCCTATCGTCATTTGATTTTGAATTTCAAAAAGTCATAGACTGGTCAGTATTTGATATTTTGAAATTCATAGCTGAATGGGACTTCATAGAATTTCTTCCATTACTCTAGCTAAGCCTTCAGTCGGTTTATACGATCTATGTGTCTGTGCATTCATGTGAGCGGAGCTTTTCAAAACTAAGTCTTATCAAGAAATAGTTAATATCCACCATTGGACAGTCCAGGTTTCCTCATGTGGCTCTACTATCCGTTGAAAGAAATACAGTGAAGGATATTGATTTTGATCAAGTGATTGACAGTTTTGCAACTTTAAAAGCAAGAGGAATAACATTTTAATTGTAGTAAATTCAATGAACGTTCTTACAGACCATAAATACATTTACCTCCTGACTTTTCATTTATTGTTCTTCTTTTTCATTGTTATACTGTGGGCTTATTTAAAAAGGAAATCAATCGCGGAAGTCGGGTTGGGGCGAGATAGGTGACCCCATGTGTTTACGCACCGGGTGCCACCAACCCTAGCTTCTTCTCTGGTTCTAATTCTTCATCAAAGATTGTCCTAATGCTTCATAAAAATAGTGTCCTAATGCTTCATCAAAATAGTGTTCGAATGCTTCATAAAAATAGTGTCCTAATGCTTCATAAAAATAGTGTCCTAATGCTTCATCAAAATAGTGTTCGAATGCTTCATAAAAATAGTGTTCGAATGCTTCATAAAAATAGTGTTCGAATGCTTCATAAAAATAGTGTCCTAATGCTTCATCAAAATAGTGTTCGAATGCTTCATAAAATAGTGTTCGAATGCTTCATAAAAATAGTGTTCGAATGCTTCATAAAAATAATGTCCTAATGCTTCATAAAAATAGTGTCCTAATGCTTCATAAAAATAGTTTCCTAATGCTTCATAAAAATAGTGTTCTTATGCTTCATAAAAATAGTGTTCTTATGCTTCATAAAAATATTGTCCTGATGCTTCATAAAAATAGTGTTCTTATGCTTCATAAAAATATTGTCCTGATGCTTCATAAAAATAGTGTTCTTATGCTTCATAAAAATATTGTCCTGATGCTTCATAAAAATAGTGTTCTTATGCTTCATAAAAATATTGTCCTGATGCTTCATAAAAATAGTGTTCTTATGCTTCATAAAAATATTGTCCTGATGCTTCATAAAAATAGTGTTCTTATGCTTCATAAAAATAGTGTTCTTATGCTTCATAAAAATAGTGTTCTTATGCTTCATAAAAATATTGTCCTGATGCTTCATAAAAATAGTGTTCTTATGCTTCATAAAAATATTGTCCTGATGCTTCATAAAAATAGTGTTCTTATGCTTCATAAAAATATTGTCCTGATGCTTCATAAAAATAGTGTTCTTATGCTTCATAAAAATATTGTCCTGATGCTTCATAAAAATAGTGTTCTTATGCTTCATAAAAATATTGTCCTGATGCTTCATAAAAATAGTGTTCTTATGCTTCATAAAAATATTGTCCTGATGCTTCATAAAAATAGTGTTCTTATGCTTCATAAAAATATTGTCCTGATGCTTCATAAAAATAGTGTTCTTATGCTTCATAAAAATAGTGTTCGAATGCTTCATAAAAATACTGTTCTTATGCTTCATCAAAATAGTGTGATAATGCCTAAACAAGATAGTGCTCTAATGCTTCATAAAAAAATAGTGTTTTATTGCTTTATCAAAATATTGTACACTCAAGTACTACATAAAAATAGTGCTCTAATGTTTCATACAAATATTGTTCGAATGCTTTGTAAAAGCATTGTTCGAATGCTTCATAAACATATAAAGTTGTAATGTTTTATCAAGATAGTGTTCTAATGCTTCATATAAATAGTGTCCTAATATTTCGGAAAAATAGTGTTTTAATGGTTTAATGCTTCTTAAAAATTGTGTTTTAATGCTTTAATAGTGTATAGTGTTCTAATTGCACTGAGGTAAAGAGTTCAATTTTTGTTTCTTTAGGGGGCGGTAGTTATTTTCTTGATGAATGAAATGAAACGGGTATGGTGTCTTCTCTTCTTCTTCTTCTATAATTTGAGGGCCCACGATCAATTCATTGATCGTTCTGGCTCCTATAGGATTGTGTAGGATTGTTTGATTGTTTTTGGTAGTCCAATCGTTTAAAAGCCGGCTGATTAGGATGTTGGACGGTCTATACGCCTAGTATTTAAAAGGAGGCAGGTAGGGTTCAGGCCTGTTGGTAGGCCTAGTTTTAAAGGCCGGTAGGTAGGGTGTAGGACTGTCGGTAGGCCTAGTTTTAAAGGCCTGCAGATAGGACTTCAGTAGGCCTAGTTTTAAAGGCGGTAGGTAGGGCGTGGGACTGTCGGTAGGCCTAGTTTTAAAGGTCTGCAGATAGGACTTCGGTAGGCCTAGTTTTAAAGGCCTGCAGTTAGGACTTCGGTAGGCCTAGTTTTAAAGGTCTGCAGATAGGACTTCGGTAGGCTTAGATATAAAGGCCTGCAGGTAGGACTGTCGGTAGGCCAAGTTTTAAAGGCCTGCAGATAGGACTGTCGGTAGGCCTAGTTTTAAAGGCCTGCAGATAGGACTTCGGTAGGCCTAGTTTTAAAGGCCTGCAGGTATGACTGTTGGTAGGGATAGTTTTAAAGGCCTGCAGGTAGGACTGTCGGTAGGCCTAGTTTTACAGTTCAACAGGTAGGACTGTCGGTAGGCCTAGTTTTAAAGGTCTGCAGGTAGGACTGTCGGTAGGCCTAGTTTTAAAGGCCTGCAGATAGGACTGTCGGTAGGCCTAGTTTTAAAGGCCTGCAGGTAAAGGTCTGCGGGTAGGACTGTCGGTAGGCCTAGGTTTAAAGGCCTGCAGATAGGACTGTCGGTAGGCCTAGTTTTAAAGGCCTGCAGGTAGGACTTCGGTAGGCCTAGTCTTAAAGGCCTGTAGGTAGGGTGTAGGACTGTCGGTAGACCTAGTTTTAAAGGCCTGCAGGTAGGACTGTCGGTAGGCCTAGTTTTAAAGTTCAACAGGTAGGACTGTCGGTAGGCCTAGTTTTAAAGGTCTGCAGGTAGGACTTCAATAGGCCTAGTTTTAAAGGCCTGCAGATAGGACATCGCTAGGACTAGTTTTAAAGGCCTGTAGGTAGGGTGTAGGACTGTCGGTAGGCCTAGTTTTAAAGGCCTGCAGGTAGGACTGTCGGTAGGCCTAGTTTTAAAGGCCTGCAGGTAGGACTGTCGGTAGGCCTAGTATTAAAGGCCTGCAGATAGGACTGTCGGTAGGCCTAGTTTTACAGGCCTGCAGATAGGACTGTCGGTAGGCCTAGTTTTAAAGGCCTGCAGGTAGGACATCGCTAGGACTAGTTTTAAAGTTCAACAGGTAGGACTGTCGGTAGGCCTAGTTTTAAAGGTCTGCAGGTAGGACTGTCGGTAGGCCTAGTTTTAAAGGCCTGCAGATAGGACTGTCGGTAGGCCTAGTTTTAAAGGCCTGCAGGTAGGACTTCGGTAGGCCTAGTTTTAAAGGCCGGTAGGTAGGGTGTAGGACTGTCGGTAGGCCTAGTTTTAAAGGCCTGCAGGTAGGACTGTCGGTAGGCCTAGTTTTAAAGGCCTGCAGGTAGGACTGTCGGTAGGCCTAGTTTTAAAGGCCTGCAGGTAGGACTTCGGTAGGCCTAGTTTTAAAGGCCGGTAGGTAGGGTGTAGGACTGTCGGTAGGCCTAGTTTTAAAGGCCTGCAGGTAGGACTTCGGTAGGCCTAGTCTTAAAGGCCGTTAGGTAGGGTGTAGGACTGTCGGTAGGCCTAGTTTTAAAGGCCTGCAGGTAGGACTTCGGTAGGCCTAGTTTTACAGGTCTGCAGATAGGACTGTCGGTAGGCTTATTTTTAAAGGCCTGCAGGTAGGACTTCGGTAGGCCTAGTTTTAAAGGCCGGTAGGTAGGGTGTAGGACTGTCGGTAGGCCTAGTTTTAAAGGCCTGCAGGTAGGACTGTCGGTAGGCCTAGTTTTAAAGGCCTGCAGGTAGGACTTCGGTAGGCCTAGTTTTAAAGGCCGGTAGGTAGGGTGTAGTACTGTCGGTAGGCCTAGTTTTAAAGGCCTGCAGGTAGGACTTCGGTAGGCCTAGTCTTAAAGGCCGGTATGTAGGGTGTAGGACTGTCGGTAGGCCTAGTTTTAAAGGCCTGCAGGTAGGACTTCAGTAGGCCTAGTTTTACAGGTCTGCAGATAGGACTGTCAGTAGGCTTATTTTTAAAGGCCTGCAGGTAGGGCTTCGGTAGGCTTAGTTTTAAAGGCCGGTAGGTAGGGTGTAGGACTGTCGGTAGGCCTAGTTTTAAAGGCCTGCAGGTAGGACTTCGGTAGGCCTAGTCTTAAAGGCCGTTAGGTAGGGTGTAGGACTGTCGGTAGGCCTAGTTTTAAAGGCCTGCAGGTAGGACTTCGGTAGGCCTAGTTTTACAGGTCTGCAGATAGGACTGTCGGTAGGCTTATTTTTAAAGGCCTGCAGGTAGGACTTCGGTAGGCCTAGTTTTAAAGGCCGGTAGGAAGGGTGTAGGACTGTCGGTAGGCCTAGTTTTAAAGGCCTGCAGGTAGGACTGTCGGTAGGCCTAGTTTTAAAGGCCTGCAGGTAGGACTGTCGGTAGGCCTAGTTTTAAAGGCCTGCAGGTAGGACTTCGGTAGGCCTAGTTTTAAAGGCCGGTAGGTAGGGTTTAGGACTGTCGGTAGGCCTAGTTTTAAAGGCCTGCAGGTAGGACTTCGGTAGGCCTAGTCTTAAAGGCCGGTAGGTAGGGTGTAGGACTGTCGGTAGGCCTAGTTTTAAAGGCCTGCAGGTAGGACTTCGGTAGACCTAGTTTTACATGTCTGCAGATAGGACTGTCGGTAGGCTTATTTTTAAAGGCCTGCAGGTAGAACTGTCGGTAGGCCTAGTTTTAAAGGCCTGCAGGTAGGACTTCGGTAGGCCTAGTTTTAAATGCCGGTAGGTAGGGTGTAGTACTGTCGGTAGGCCTAGTTTTAAAGGCCTGCAGGTAGGACTTCGGTAGGCCTAGTCTTAAAGGCCGGTATGTAGGGTGTAGGACTGTCGGTAGGCCTAGTTTTAAAGGCCTGCAGGTAGGACTTCAGTAGGCCTAGTTTTACAGGTCTGCAGATAGGACTGTCAGTAGGCTTATTTTTAAAGGCCTGCAGGTAGGACTTCGGTAGGCCTAGTTTTAAAGGCCGGTAGGTAGGGTGTAGGACTGTCGGTAGGCTTATTTTTAAAGGCCTGCAGATAGGACTCCGGTAGGCCTAGTTTTAAAGGCGGTAGGTAGAGCGTGGGACTGTCGGTAGGCCTAGTTTTAAAGGTCTGCAGATAGGACTTCGGTAGGCCTAGTTTTAAAGGCCTGCAGTTAGGACATCGGTAGGCTTAGTTTTAAAGGTCTGCAGACAGGACTTCGGTAGGCTTAGATATAAAGGCCTGCAGTTGGACTGTCGGTAGGCCTAGTTTTAAAGGCCTGCAGATAGGACTGTCAGTAGGCCTTGTTTTAAAGGCCTGCAGGTATGACTGTCGGTAGGGATAGTTTTAAAGGCCTGCAGGTAGGACTGTCGGTAGGCCTAGTTTTGAAGGCCTGCAGGTAGGACTGTCGGTAGGCCTAGTTTTAAAGGCCTGCAGGTAGGACTGTCGGTAGGCCTAGTATTAAAGGCCTGCAGATGGGACTGTCGGTAGGCCTAGTTTAATAGGCCTGCAGATAGGACTGTCGGTAGGCCTAGTTTTAAAGGCCTGCAGGTAGGACATCGCTAGGACTAGTTTTAAAGTTCAACAGGTAGGACTGTCGGTAGGCCTAGTTATAAAGGTCTGCAGGTAGGACTGTTGGTAGGCCTAGTTTTAAAGGCCTGCAGATAGGACTGTCGGTAGTCCTAGTTTTAAAGGCCTGCAGGTAGGACTTCGTTAGGCCTAGTCTTAAAGACCGGTAGGTAGGGTGTAGGACTGTCGGTAGACCTAGTTTTAAAGGCCTGCAGGTAGGACTGTCGGTAGGCCTAGTTTTAAAGGCCTGCAGGTAGGACTTCGGTAGGCCTAGTTTTAAAGGCCTGCAGGTAGGACTTCGGTAGGCCTAGTTTTAAAGGCCTGCAGATAGGACATCGCTTGACTAGTTTTAAAGGCCGGAAGGTAGGGTGTAGGACTGTCGGTAGGCCTCGTTTTAAAGGCCTGCAGGTAGGACTGTCGGTAGGCCTAGTTTTAAAGGCCTGCAGGTAG
>CAXITT010000008.1:400612-419988 GCA_964033795.1 Lymnaea stagnalis
AAAAAAAAAAAAAAAAACCCACATTCCCAGTTATGAAGAAAAAAAAATCTTTTGAAAGTTTAATTTTAGATGCACGATTCAGCATAAAATATACATTTTTTTAATAACTCATTTCATTTTATTTTGGTTAAAAGTAGACTTTGAGAGAAAAAAAAGCAGATTGCCACTAAACTTACTATATAACCTGTAAACCATCTTCAAATTATTACTTTGAACATTTTAAAGGTTCAATGAACATTTTAAAGGTTCAATGCAAAAGGTAAAAGGGTAGGTTTTATTTCAAAATCAGTCATAAGGCAGTGCAAAGAAATGCCAATATTGTCAGTAAGTTAAAAAAAATATCACTACTGTCGGTAGGCCTAGTTTTAAAGGCCTGCAGGTAGGAATTCGGTAGGCCTAGTTTTAAAGGCCGATAGGTAGGGTGTAGGACTGTCGGTAGGCCTAGTTTTAAAGGCCTGCAGGTAGGACTGTCGGTAGGCCTAGTTTTAAAGGCCTGCAGGTAGGACTGTCGGTAGGCTTAGTTTTAAAGGCCTGCTAATGCTATAGAAAATGGGAACTTAATTCTTCTTTGTAATATACCATAAGATTCTTTTATTGATCCTTAAAAAAAAGAAGGATTTTTTAAAATTGCATTGTATATCTTCATTTTCATCACATAAATAAACACATAAGTTTAAAAAGTCAACATGATCCAACTAAAAATATTTAAACACAAGACACTTAAATATCCTTATCACATCCATCCGAACTTCAGTGAAAACACAAATCAAACTTGTCAAACTATGAGAAAACCTGAAGAAAAAAGAAAGACTGAAGAGTGGCTCACCGGAAGTGATTGGAACCGGTGTAATATAGATAAAATATATTATATAATATTACAAATAATAATTAAAAATATGATAATTAATTTTTTTACGACTTTTTTAATGTACCTGGTTAAGCACTAGTGTTAGACATTACATTTGGAGTACCTCCACTTCTTTTCGTTTTCAAAGTACGTGAACGTATACCTCTTCTGGCTAATGACATCTACGTGAAATGTCTGCAGGCGGTGCCTGAAGACAGGACCAGTAGCGTCTGACTCGTGGAGGCCAGCCACAATCGCCCTGGACACGCGTCATTTCTGCGTGGTCCTGGGATTGGCATTCAGTTCCAGAGTTCATTGTGAACGAGGGTAAAATAAAAAATTATATTAAATTGCTGACCGTTCAATTACATTGATGCCAAACGATGCCAATGTCGCCAACAGCTCTGTCATTCCTTACATTTTTCATCACAACAAATCATCAAACGTCTGGTCGGTGGTTGTGCTGTCAAAAACGAGTTCGTTTCCAAACATGTGTAAGTGTAGTTCACTTCCAGCATTGCCCGGACCACCAAAAACACCATCACCTCGGTAGCTGATCACCTCGGTAGCTGACATCGGTAGCTGATCACCTCGGTAGCTGATCACCTCGGTAGCTGAAGCCGCGCACAAGATTGTGAAGCTCCCGGTGCTGCTGACGAGGGCCGAGATTTTTGTAATCCCACAAAACTCCCAGTGTTCTTTACATTGCCACACAATCGTCATAATGAATGAAATGTGGATGTGTATGTTTCCCTTTGATTTAGTGACCTGCAGAAATTCATTTGCTCCGGAGGTGGTGGAGAAACGGGAGGTGGTGGAGAAACGGGAGGTGGTGGAGAAACGGGAGGTGGTGGAGAAATGGGAGGTGATGGAGAAATGGGAGGTGATGGAGAAACGGGAGGTGATGGTATTTTAACTCGGATTGAAACCAGCTGCTTCCGACTCCTCCTCCCCACTCCCTTTTCCTCTTACACTAAACTGAAAAAATTAGCAACATGATACAGAATTTCAGATGGGGGGGGGGGGGGGGGGGGGGGCTATGAAAGTTTCCAGTAGCCAAAGGCGTAGCTAAGGAGTGGCAGATGGGACATACGTCCCGGGGCGCCAGACTTGCGAAGGGGAGCAAACATGGGCATTGGTGGAAGAGAGAGATCGTGAGAAAAATAGATAGAATACTAGTGATCGATAGACACAGATTGGATAGAATGTAAATGAGATAGAGATTGATAGATTGAATAAATAATTAAAAGTTATAATTTTTACAAAAAAATCTAAAGCCAAAGCAGTGTTCAGTGTACAAGCCACTGATATCTTGTACTGTTGGTGTAATGAGTCAATGATATTGTATTAAATTATATCAAATTTATACTTTCACAATGTCATTACCATTCAGTTTGTTATAAATTATATGTAACACATGACCCAGAACTGGTATTGAAGTTGATGAAATTGGAATATGCTTGTTTTATGCTATTGTTATACACACTAGCACATAAAGGGAAGTGATTTTCATTCAAATAAAATAAAGAGATTATGGCCTGCATTTTCAATAACAATGAAAAGATAAAGGTAGTTATAGTACGTTTAACAGCTTTTAATCGGGAAGGATCACATGCAATAGCACAAAATATGTTGTAAATCATTGTATTGTTCTCATCATTGCCGTCTGCCGTCAGTGGTCTGATTAAAACGATGCATGAAGCAGGAGACGAGCAGACTTTTTGTTCTGCTGTTTTCTTTTTTGCCTTTTTGGGACAATTATCATTTATCATAGGCAATGTTTAACAGAGATGTAACTTCTTAACACAATAAGCATGCTGAGCTTACTCTAAGAAACACAATACTGATACACTGGCAAAGTAGACTAATGAATAAACTTAATACTAAGCCTAAACGTTCATCATTTTCATTCTAATCACATAAACCTTGCACGGTGACTATCTTTGCCCAATGTATGTCTAGAAAACTTTGCTTCCTAAACCTCTTTTTCTTTCTCCCGTTTTTTTCTCTTTTATATTAGATAACAATAGTAATAGTAGCAGTTAATGTATGGTGTAATTTCCACGTCGGACATTTGACCTACATTCTTTATTTATTTACGTTTTTCTTACTTGCCATTGGTTAAGCACATCACGTGATACTAAGGGAGGTTACTTTGATTTTTTTCTTCTACATTTTTACTGGACATGTCTGGTTCTTCCAAAGTATGCACTATTTTAAATCCCCGATTACTCGTAAACGAGGTGATTTTTGCAGTAGTTTTCAGTGTCATCTAAAGCTTTATTATGAGCTGAATCGGTTAAGGGGGATAACTCAAAAATGAAATTTTGTGACATGTCTGGTTTTTTCCGCTGAGGTCTTCAGATATGAAGAGATAGTGACATGTAGTGAGAAAGATAGATACAGGCACAGCTAGAGATAGAGAGAGATGAATAGAGATAGAGAGCTATAGAGAAAGCTTGACAGAGAGATAGATAGATATGGAGAAAGACTGACTGAGAGAGATATATAGAGATTTGGATAGAGATATGGATAGAGATATGGATAGAGATATGAATAGAGATATGGATAGAGATAGATTGTGAGACTGAGAGACAACATGATAGCGAGGGATGAATAAAGATAGAGAGAGCAAAATGGAAAGAATGACAGACAGAGAGGTAGAGAAAGTTGTAGAGAGAAAGAGAGAGAGAGAGAGAGAGAGAGAGAGAGAGAGAGAGAGAGAGATTAAATTAGAGATAAATAGAGAGAGTTGGAGAGAGAATGAGAGAGAGACAAAATGGAGAGAGATGGAATCAGAATTAGAAATAGAAAGAGACATAGTAGAGTCTTACTTTTATATATACCTATTGTACTTTCTTTAACTCATAATTTCTGTCATAAATGTCTAATCTATCTATATAAATATATAATTCGCCAGCAAAGGTCAAACAAGACGGGTCAAACAACACGCAGGCTATTTATAGATACGCCAGAGTGTGGTTCAATAATTAGTAGGCCTACACTAGTGCGCAAAATATAATTCCCGATAACTACGCTAAATGAAATATATCTATTTTAAATAACGCAATTGCGTTTGATGCTTAATATTTTCTTTTCGGAAATGAAATCGTCTCAATTTAAGTATTGTGTACAAAATATTCGGTTTAAAAGTGGTTGGGACATGAGAATATTAATATAGTTCATGGGCGTGAAATAAAAAATGTGCAGTGACGTATCATAAGGGAAGGGGTGTAGCAAATGTTGGGATTCTTAAATGTGCGTAACTTGAGTTCACGTTCTTGTCAAGTAACTGTAGTAGATGGGAAGTTCACGCATTGCTATCGCCAATGTTTGGCGGGCTCCATCTAGTACACATGTATTTTACTGATGACAGTGTGATAACTGTAGGAATTAATCAATACAACGACCCACCAGATTTTACACCATATATTTTATGTCAACAACAATTTCATGAAAGAATATATTTTGCACCAAAGTAATTAAAAAGTTAAACAAAATATGAATTTCATTAACTGTGGTTATCGTGATATTTATTTCGTGAAATCAGTGACATTAGAGGTAACCATATGGGACATGTTCAGCTGAAAGCTATATCAGTGGGTAGCAATAAAGATCCTAAATAGAGAAAAATTTAAATTTGATGATAAAATAGATGTCAAATTTAATATTCCCTTCACAAGACGTATCCCATAGCAAACAAACAAATTTTGTTGACAAAGAGACATGCCTACCTACTACTATAATTTTTAAATAGACATGTCCATTATGGCTACAAACGTATATAGTGATTGATACGAAAGGTCCTGTATTAAAGTACCTACTTAAATAGTTCTCAACTAGACATGGTCCATGTCGTTACCAACTTATATAGTTCTCAAATGAACATATTCTGCGTGTTGCTCCCTACTTATGTAGTTCTCAAATAGACATGTCCCATGTTGCTCCCTACTTATATAGTTCTCAAATAGACATGTTCCATGTTGCTACCCACTTATATAGTTCTCAAATAGACATGTTCCATGTTGCTACCTACTTATGTAGTTCTCAAATAGACATGTTCCATGTTGCTACCTACTTATGTAGTTCTCAACTAGACATGTTCCATGTCGTTACCAACTTATATAGTTCTCAAATGAACATGTTCCATGTTGCTACCTACTTATGTAGTTCTCAAATAGACATATTCTGCATGTTGCTCCCTACTTATGTAGTTCTCATATAGACATGTTCCATGTTGCTACCTACTTATGTAGTTCTCAAATAGACATGTTCCATGTTGCTACCTACTTATGTAGTTCTCATATAGACATGTTCCATGTTGCTACCTACTTATGTAGTTCTCATATAGACATGTTCCATGTTGCTACCTACTTATGTAGTTCTCAAATAGACATGTTTCATGTTGCTACCTACTTATGTTGTTCTCAAATAGACATGTTCCATGTTGCTACCTACTTATGTTGTTCTCATATAGACATTTTCCATGTTGCTACCTACTTATGTAGTTCTCAAATAGACATGTTCCATGTTGCTACCTACTTATGTAGTTCTCATATAGACATGTTCCATGTTGCTACCCACTTATATAGTTCTCAAATAGACATGTTCCATGTTGCTACCTACTTATGTTGTTCTCATATAGACATGTTCCATGTTGCTACCTACTTATGTAGTTCTCAAATAGACATGTTCCATGTTGCTACCTACTTATGTAGTTCTCATATAGACATGTTCCATGTTGCTACCCACTTATATAGTTCTCAAATAGACATGTTCCATGTTGCTACCTACTTATCTAGTTCTCATATAGACATGTTCCATGTTGCTACCTACTGATATTTATTTATTTATTTATTTAGGCATTTTTATATAGCGCTTATCATAAAGCTCTAAGCGCTTTACTAATTATTAAAACATGTAAACTAAGTAAATACAAATGAGACACTAGGATAGTAACTACTATTCTATAGAAACAATGAAAATGGCTATAAAACGAGGACACTTTGACACTTCAGGATATAGATATAGAAGAAGGAGCGAATAGAGGGAGAGGTTTGTTTTGAGAGTGGATGAGAAGGATTTCCGTTTTATCATCATTTAGCTTCAGTCATCCAACGCTTTACATCGTCCACGCACTCCTGTATGCGAAGGATTGTGGCATCAAGTTGATCAGGAAAGCAAGAGTCACTGATTTGAGTGTCATCAGCAAAGGATTGACTGGAAACTGAGTGGTGGCTAATGAGAGATGATAGAGGTTTAGTGTAGAGGATGAAAAGGACCGGCCCAAGGACCGATCCTTGAGGAACTCCAATAGACAGGGCTGAAGGTTTGGAAGAGCGGTTGGAAATAGAGACTTTTTGAGTTCTGTCAGAAAGATATGATTGAAACCAGTTTAAAGCTGAGCCAGTAAGTCCGAAAGAAAGATGAAGGCGGTCAAGAAGAATCTGGTGGTCAATGGTATCAAATGCAGCAGAGAGATCTAACAGAGTGAGAATAGAGAGTTTGCCATCGTCCATCGCGCGCAGGAGGTCACTCATGACTCGGACCAGTGCTGTTTCTGTGCTATGACCAAGTCGGTAGGCGGACTGAGAGGAAGGATAGAGATTGCGAGAATGAAGATAGCCAGAGAGCTGAGAGAGTATGAGTTTTTCTATGATTTTTGAGAGAAAGGAGAGGTTGCTGACGGGGCGGTAATTCTTGAGTGTGTTTGGATCAAGTGAGGGTTTCTTTAGGAGTGGCAGGACAATCGACCGTTTAAAAATGGGAGGGAATATGCCAGAGAGAATCGAAGAATTTATGATGGAGGTGAGTGCTGGGAGGAGGACGTCAAGGCATTCTACAAGCAGTGGGACGGGGATAGGATCGAGGGCACAAGACTTGGGAGCAGACCTGATGATGACTCGCCTCACCTCATCCTCAGTCACAGGCAGAAAACTATCAAATGATTCTGTCTGACTAACGTCCTCCGAGAACGGTGAGGAAGGTGTAGGGGTCGCGCTGTCTAGCTCCTCCCTGATCGTTTGCACCCTGGTGATGAAAAAGTCCGCAAAGGCGTCAGGGAGTTGCTCTGGTGCAATGTTCGTAGGGAGGGTGAAATTCTTGCTGTTGCCAAGGAGACGGTTATTAGCGCTGAACAACGCCTTGGTTGATGCACATGATTCGACCTTTGAGCTCCAGTAGTCATCCTTTGCCCTCTGTACAATCTCTGCCACCGCATCTTTCGCTGTCCAAAAGATCTGTCTGTCGACACTCAGTCCAGTCTTTACCCAGCGTCTTTCAGCGCGTCTTCGCACGAGTTTTGCCAGACGGAGTTGGTCACTAACGCCTGCATACCATGGCGACGAGCGACCAGTCGGGACACGTCGCGCCATGGGAGGGGCGTGCTCGTCCAAAAGTGCTCGGAGGCCATCGTCCAGATGCTGAGCGCTGAGCTCAGCACCTAGCCCTTGAAGCATTGTCTTAATGCCGGCTTTGAAGGCTGCTCTGTCTATAGCGTTTATGTCACGCACGGTCCTGTAGACAGGTGATATACACCATAAGAAGATCATGTTTAAGATTAATGATCAGTAATTCATTAAAGCTAAAAAAGTATTGAAAGAAAAAATATATCAGGGGAAAAAAACTATACAAGCAAAACATCGATAAATTATTCACTTCTAACAATTCAAAGGCTTTTTGTGCAGGACTCAAGCAAATAACAGGATATACTCCTAAGCGAGAATGCTTATGTGTTGAGGATGTGAGGAATTTTGTTAACGACTTAAATGACCTTTATTGTCGTTTTGACAGCCTGGACTTTGGAAGAGTACACAATGAGATGATGAATTCATTTAAAGATGACAGTAGTACACAGGATGGTAGTTTATTGTTTACCGAACAGAGAGTGATGTCATTATTTAACCAAGTGGACGCAGCTAAAGCCTCGGGACCAGACAAATTAAGTGGTCGGCTCATTAAACTATGTTTAGAGCAGCTCTCCTACATTTTTTGTTACATATTTAATAAATCTCATGTAACTCACAAAATACCAGCAATATGAAAAACTTCAGAAATCATACCAATTCCAAACAAAATTAAGGTAACGTGCAACAACAACTTACGACCTGTTGCACTTACCTCTATTGTCATGAAAAGTTTTGAGACAATAATCCTGAAAGAATTTTTGAATGAAGTACACCAGAAACTTGACCCCCACCAATTTGCTTACCAACCTGCCAGAAGAATGGAGGACGCAATCTTACTATTGTTGGAGAGACTTTACCATCACCTAGACAGTCCTAAAACATATGCCAGAGTGCTTTTCTTAGACTTCTCATCAGCATTTAACACTATCCAACCACACCTTATGATAAAGAAATTTTCCTCGTTAGGTGTCAATTTAAATATTTAGGCTTGGATACTGAACTTTTTAACAAATCGACCACAATATGTCAAAGTAAATAACCAAGTATCTCTAACCAGAGAAATAAGCACAGGGGCACCACAAGGCTGCGTTCTCTCCCCTTTACTGTAAACACTATATACAAATGATATTCAAAGCTCAAGCGACACCGTTCCAATCTTAAAATTTGCTGATGACACCACCATTGTTGGCTTAATATCCGAAGGAGAAGGCTGATACCGCAACTTAGTTACAAGCTTTATCAATTGGTGCGATGAAAATTATCTCCAGTTGAATGTCTCAAAAACAAAAGAAATGGTTGTAGATTTCAGCAGGGGGAAACACCAGATCACAGATCTCAACATAAAAAATCAAAATGTTGAGAAAGTGGAGGCATACAACTTAGGTGTCACCATTAATAATAAGCTAACATGGCATGAGCACGGCTAAATCCTGTGTAAGAAATTCAACCAAAGACTGATCTACCTCAAAAAACTGTACAATTTTGACGTAACCAAGCAAATCATTAACTTATTCTACAGTGCAACAATTGGAAGCCTGCTTAATTTCAGTATTACCTGCTGGTGTGGGAATTCAACGTCTGATATTAAACACCGCATAAACCGACTAATCAAGAAAGCTAGAAACATAACACAAACTAGACATCCTTCACTTGAAGAACTATTTGAAGAAAGATGTTTTTGCAAAACTAAACACATTTTAGATGATACATCCAACCCTCTTCATCACTTAGGATCTGCCCGTTCGTGACGAATTCCTTCCAGGCGTGCTTCCTCTGAAGACACACATCTGAATGAGAACTAATAAGTCCCCGATTTTGCTAAGAGAACTCACTGAATGGCTGTTTGAAATAATTTATTATAAATTTCTTGTGTTCAAATTGTTTTATTTTTGTGCTGAAAATGTATAATGCAATCAAAAAACATTTCCATTTATTTGGATCAATAAAAGAATCTTATCTTATCTTATCTTATCTTATTTAGACAACGTTCGATTCTATGGCATGTCCCGTATAGTCAGCCTATTTTAAATTAGTTAAAATTATTTAGTTTGTAATAGTTTTGTTTCGATGTTTTAGTTCATCTAAGTTGAGATTATGTTCGTTAGATACTAGTTTAGTTGAGACTATTTCAGTTCAGTTTGAATGACTGCATGTGACTTTATTTGATGTTCGTCAGATACTAGTTTAGTTGAGACTATTTCAGTTCAGTTTGAATGACTGCATGTGACTTTATTTGATGTTCGTTAGATACTAGTTTAGTTGAGACTATTTCAGTTCAGTTTGAATGACTACATGTGACTTTATTTGATGTTCGTTTAGTTTACTTTAGATACCTTGACGTTGACTTTTAGATTAAATTAGATTTGCTTGAAATCGTTGAGTTAAATTCAGATTAACTTAGATGTCTTTAGATCAGTTTAGTTTAGATTATTTCAAATATGTTTAGTTTTTTCTTTTCCTTTTCTTTTTGGCCCGGGGGGGGGGTCCCTCGCCATAAAACTGTTTGTTCAAGGCAAGATTTGGTTTTGGCAGAAAATGCCAGGTTCTTTAGCTTCGGGTTATTAGTAACCCTACTAGTCCGGTGCGCCACGAAAAGGCAGAACCTTTGCACCGGGCAACCTAAACCAGTTACAGATCAATCCATAATGGTCTAGATTTAATTAAAACCAAACTTAGAAAATTAATGGTTCTTATTTTAACTTTTTAATTTTTTTGTATTTAATAATAATTTTTTTTTTTTTTTATTAATTATTTTCTTACTTTATTATTTTTTTTTTATTTGACATAGTGTCTTACGATTTTTTTCCGGACATATATATTTTTTTAAAGGTTGGTTTTAATTACGGGGCGCCCCAACAATATAAATCAGCAGCCGCCCTCGCAGTAAAGGATCATGGGGTCGGACACGTTGGGGCAAATTATACGTTTCGTGAGGTCTTACATAACGTGTATGCGCGGACGTCCAAGAAATCATGCAGTCTTTTTTTAAGACGGAACAAAGGGTGGGTACTGGGTGGCCGGGTGGGGGGTTGGGGTGTGGGGTTGGGGGGGGGAACCGTCTAAGAGATCGGCAACTCCGGATTAAAACACATTATCTGCGTGGGTCCTCAAATATGATAAAAAAGAAAAAAGCCAAAACAAATTTATGACACACCGTTCTGTAGTTTTGTTCGTTGCTTACAGTTACAGCTATCTGACTTTTGATGTTGTCAAACCAAGCATAAATTTTTCTACTTCCTTCCGGCTAGAAGTAAAGTTTGTTTCCAAGTGTTTTTCGACATTTTATTTTTCGATTTATGTTGAATCGTTTGTAAAATAAGCAATGGTCACGCCCAGTCTAAGAACATCAACTGTCGCTAGACCACGTAGGTCGTCAAGTTTGCTAGACCACGTAGGTCGTCAAGTTTGCTAGACCACGTAGGTCGTCAAGTTTGCTAGACCACGTAGGTCGTCAAGTTTGCATACAAACGAGTTTTTCTTGCAAATGTTTGATGCTGAAACAACGGTGGATACCCATATGAATCGTTTTTGTCAGTGAGAGTCAGAGTCAGTGTCAGTGTCAGTGGTGATGTTTAGCTGTCTGGTGGGTCGGTAAATGTGGTGTGGAATTATAATTTGGAACTTCAATTTTACTTGACCGTGAAAATATTATTATTCCCTTCAAACAAAACACATTTCTTTTGAATAAATCGTTTAATTCGACGCAAAAAAAAATTGTAGTACCACATTATTTCACATTTCCATTAAAACACTTCACACTTCCAATAAAACAAATATTTTTTTGCATTAAAACATAATTGCTTCTTTTTAAGTGCGCCTCGACTGTGCTGGCCAAATTTGAACACTATTCTATCGTCTAGAATGGCGTGGGATACATTCAAACCATTTGCTGTAACACATATAAGAATCGAGCATATGTCTTGTGTTTGCCATTGTTTCTCTCTTGCCAATGTCCACGTATGTTCGATGCGTTGAGTATTGGCAGTCCGTTAACTTTTTGGTTGTTAGCGCATCGTCTGACAGCATGTATAATACAGTGTTGTTGTAGAAACAAGATACAACTGACTTCATTGTGAACTAAGGCAGAAATTTTCAAAGAATTCATGGTGTCTACATAAGCAGTTGTATTTATTAAACCGGATATAGCTGCAAAGACATAGAATAGAATAGCAGTCAGGATCATTTTTGCGGTGAATTAAAATTGAAGTACCTATAATTTAAATAGTAATAATGGCGGCAGTCGGTATTTTGGTAAAATTTCAATGTGGCCCTGTAAGATGACAAAAATTTCATTTAGTAAACTATATTTATAAGACTGTTGGACTGTGATAAAGTTCATTTCGGCAATGTCATACAATCCTATGGGACCCCATCTCCAGACTTTTCTGTTTGGGTTCATTCCCTCATATTTTTAAACATGAAAAGTTCCCTTCTCCTAGATGGATTAGCCTCCAATGTTAGTGGGTCTCATCCACTCAGAGTACCGCACACTTTTTTGGGTGGGTATTTTTGGGGTTTCGTTGGGCTGTGGCCTTCACTCGACAATGTTGGTATACACATATTAAATATTCTTTAAACTTAGTATTCTATGTTTCCTTAGGAATGCTTGATTTTGTTGGATCTGATAACAAAAAGTATGTTCTCCTATGACAGGAACGGTAACTCGAGAGAACAGCGTATCATCCCCCGACCAACGCTAGAGGAGGACATTGCTGGACACCCAGACCGTCTTGTAGAAAGCAGAAAAAAAGACATTCAAGTGGAGTGGTTTGTCTCATCTCTCTTTGTTAACTACAATAAGCCAAATGATAAGGTCAGCCATTGTCTATAAGAAAAAACAAACAAAAGAAAGCTCCGTAAAAAAATGAACAACAAAATAAAAAAATAATCCTCAATTTTAGCTTGAACAGATTTGCTTTATTTTTGTAGTAATATATATATATATATATACATACATATCAATGTTCCCTCTAAGGTTTGTTGGTTCGTGTGCAAAATCATTAAGTTGTGTGGAAATTATTATAGCATCAATTTTTTTGTGTGCATAATTTTACAGCTTACGGACACAAACACACTCTTAAGTGGAAATGAGCTGCGCAGTACTCAAAACTGCTGCGCGGCGTCTGTGAGATTGCTGCGCGGCCGCGCAGCTTAAAGGGAACATTGATACATATATATATTAACTTAAGTGTTACTCCAGAAGTAATGCAATAGTGGGCTAGTCTCTCTTCAAAGTTTGCTCTTGCAGGTCTCTTGCCCTTATAAATATCTACTAAAATTGCGTTCATTTAAATTTAATCTCTATTTTTGTTATTGCAAAAGGTTGAGACAATCTGAATTTGTAAAGCATTAATTGTATACAAATGAGTTCGTTTATAATTTGAAATGCAAGTCATTTTTTTTATATTGCCATTTATCTTTTTTTCAAAAAGACCCTTCACCAATTTTTTCTTTTCAAAATAAAACAACACCTTTTTAAAGAAATGTTCTCATAGTCTTTGGTTTTACCAGACTCACCAATGCATAAGGACATTTTATGAGCATCAAGTTGTTTCACTCTGGGACAGAAGCAGACTGAGTTGTCATTGACTACAGCACATTTGTCAGAACAAGGGTTGGGTACACGCAAATCTGTCACTGTGACAGGAAGTAGGGGAATTACTTCTTAACAATACCTTTTTTATACATACTGTATTAATTGTATGCATCAGAACAAAAGGGTTTAACAAATTTATGAAGAATTGTATTATCATTTACTGAAGTTGTAATGATAAAAAAAATAATCCCATCTCAATGTCTCATCCATTTTAATACTTATGAAATACTTTATAGGGTATACAGTTATATTGATGCTTAGAATTGAATTAATCCCTGGGTAAACACTTGTTTTAAAAAATTTCACTTTTACTGACTACTAAGGTAAGACTTTTCTGAAATGTATCATGTGCCCTACTTAAATTTGATAAACTAACCAACACAGCTGACTCCATCCACATCCAGCATTAATTCATCACTACAAGCGCAATCATATCCATCATTGATGTTGTCATAATTTTGTTCACAACCATCCAATTTCAGTTTATACTCATCAATGTCTATAAAATTGTTTTTGAATGGATAAATGAACCATTAGTAAACATAAAATTATATTGTGTTTAGTCATATGTAGGCCATTTACTCAGATATAGACCCTACCATAAGCTTAAGGGCAGAACCAATAATTATTACATTGTGTTATATTTTGTAAGATTTCATTAATAATTTCTGAGAGAAGCAAAAAAGTAATACATTTTATTTATTACTTAGAAAAATATTTTAAAAATATATACATTATAAAGTAATAAAGGTATGATCAAACAACCACTCATTTTAAAGTATATACATTTATATTTCCCAGGTATCATACATCATATATATGTTGCTTGACCTACAATGCATAAAATAAAATATTTTAAATCTGGCATTTTCTCATTTATTACAGCTTTTGGTGGTAAGAGTATGACTAATCAAAAGCTGTGTTAAATTGATGCTGGAAATGTGCGCAATCCTCGTAGGAAGGCCGGGCATTCTATCAGAGAGTAGCACGGTCAGCTTAACTTTAACATTCTGACATCTATCATTAAATAAAACACCATTAAACCCTTAATTAGATTCTAATAAAGGTCTAACTTTTTTCTCAAACTTATTCCTTTCTCCCTGGTCCCTTTTCTGTCCCACCGCTATCTGACGAGCTATCGTAACAGCCTTCATTTGTTTATCCTGACTCTTGAACACCATCATAGATTTACTGGCTTCACCAACAGGAAACTTAATGAGCCTGCCATGTTCTGTCAAAGGTTGAGCCAATCCATGCTTTTGCTAACTAGATCTTTAACCTTAGCACCAACAAAACCAGTGGAAGCATTAGGGGCTCTTTTAAATTGGCAATGGACCATCCCTAAAACCCACTCACTATGAATGTTACAAACAGGTGCTGATGAGGTCAGAGCCGTTAATTCTACTGAGGGATTAGCCAGTTCCCCAACAAGATACGCCTCAAGCTGTCTGTTTAAGATTGATACAAATCCTTAAGCCAGAGCAGTAACTGTCTCAAAAAATGGTTGACATGCTTCGTGTTTCTGGCTCCGAGGCTCCAGCAACACTTTTCCCTCATTAATTAGTAGATTCCTCCATCCTCAATATCAAATTGGGTTGTTTGCTAATCTCCCCCCCCCCTGGCCATGCAAGCTCTCTGTGTTGAATCGACATAAAGAAACATAAGAAACAGCTAAAAATATTGATAATGCCATAACCATTTCCCATTTTAACAAAAATCACCATAAAGAACATCTTAAGTAGACCAAAAAATACCTACCAAATGCTTTAAACTTTTAGAGTTCTTGTGAAAGTGAGTCATCCAGGGTCCCATTTCAAGTGTCCCAAGGAGACCTATCAAAAAAAAAAAGAAGTCATTTTTTTTTTTTTTTTTTTTAAATATTAACTTCAGCCATTTTAACTGTCTTCAAAAGAGAATAATAAAGAGAAGTTGAAGACAAACAGGGATGGATAGGGTAGACAGAGAAAAAAGAAGATTGTTTGCGATTAACTTAAGCAAATTAAAGAAATTTCAATAGTGTTAAAATATATTTAGTTTATTAATTTAATTATTGTCTATTGAGTACACTCTTATGACTAGCAGAATTAGTTTATCTAATATTAGCTGATAAATATACACAAAAATCATAAAATCTAAACGTCGCCAGTGATGTTTAAAATAAATTGCTTTTAATTTGGCTTTAAATCTCTCGAGATTAGGTTGACCAAATCATGAACTGGAAAAAATGGGACACTTTCAAGGACGGTTTGCGGGGAGGGGGGGTACCAACATTATTGCAAACTATGCACTCTGCTTCACTTTCATAGCGTCTCTTTTTAATCTAGTTCCACTCTTAGGAATACTCATCCATCAACTTACATTGACGCTTGGGCATAATTATGGTCTACGTGAGAAGAGAATAAAACATTAAAGAATACATCTCAACCCCAAAACAAACACATGTCACTCTGACACGAACATGCCGGCAGGAATCACACAAGAGACTTTCACTCTGATACGAACAGGCCGGTACGGATCACACATAAAACTAACACATTATACGGGACGGTAGCGGAATCAAAATTGGTTTCTGCGCAGTTACATCCTTCCCCTCCCCCACGGCTTCAAGTCTCGTGTCTTTCGCTATACATTTAAAATTAAGATCTATGGCAGGGACACTGTGGTATGGGGGGGGGGGACAGTGCACACCACTACTGGCTACACAGCTAGCCAAAATATTACTTGAAGTTATTTTATAAATTATGAATTTTCATGATTTGAAAATGTGTTTGGTTTAAAAAACGGGACACTTAGGCGTCCCGAAAGACTTTTTAGGCGAAACGGGTACCAACGTGAAAAAACGGGACAATCACGTTTTTACGTGACGCTTGGTCACCCTACTCTAGATGCTAAACAAAAACCAAGAACATGAGTTTACACTCACCCAAAGTTCGGCTCCACCTGTTCGTCTGAGACAGGTCAGAGTGACACAGTTCCCATACCCTCATGACCGGAATTCTTCAGCGAATAGAGTTCAAGACGGAAACGTATTTATTTTTGTAGAAAATGACGCATAGGACCGACAAGGCCCGACGTACACCGACAGCCGCCATTCACGGCTCGTCGGAGAAATGTAGCACGCGAAGCCCGCGTTTTTGTTGTTTTTTTGTTGCCCGCGCAGCTGCCAGGGAGTGCCTAAATATATCTTTAACCCCTCAAAATTCCATTTATCCCCCTTTTTTAAAATTTTGCCGGAGTGGAGCTAAACAAAATTGTCCTGAGCGAAGGTTGTCAAAAAAACCTGCTCGTAAACCATTCTTTAATGTATTTGATCAATTGAACTTTATTAATATTACCGGAACTAAAAAAAAAGAATTAAGTGATGCTAGTCGGATAGCCGGCATTCAAGACAGGTGTTTGGAATAAAATTCCCAGAGTGAGTCACTTAGTTTAGACATTGATGATAGTCATCGCTTTATTTTAAAAAAAAATGTTTCGTAATTGCTGGCCTAGATTGAAATAGTTATCGATACAGTTTAGAAGGGAGTCATGTTGCGGCCCACGGAGCTAAGTTAAATGAACATAAATGTTAACTTTATTGTACGTATCACCAAAAGAACATTACATCACGAGTCATACATATCATATATTTTTAAATCATAGCTATGAGAAAGTTGATATATTTTGCATTTTTAGAAAAATGCAAAAATGCATTGGTTTTGAGTATTTTTAATATCCTGCATTTTCGGGAAAAATTATTGATTTAAGCTATTTCAAATACCCCGCTATTTGACGCACAAGGTTACTTAGGTTTTGTGTCCGATGCTGGGTGTTGATACAATTTAATATAAGACTTCAACTTCTGATAAATATGTAATGTGGTCTTCGGCAAGCTCGCCACGCTATCGGGTTCATACTCATAACTACTTTCTGTCTCACGATGCTATCTGACTCATACTCATAACTACTTTCTGTCTCACGATGCTATCTGACTCATACTCATAACTACTTTCTGTCTCACGATGCTATCTGACTCATACTCATAACTACTTTCTGTCTCACGATGCTATCTGACTCATACTCATAACTACTTTCTGTCTCACGATACTATCTGACTCATACTCATAACTACTTTCTGTCTCACGATGCTATCTGACTCATACCCATAACTACTTTCTGTCTCACGATGCTATCAGGCTCATACCCATAACTACTTTCTGTCTCACGATGCTATCTGACTCATACCCATAACTACTTTCTGTCTCACGATGCTATCTGACTCATACTCATAACTACTTTCTGTCTCACGATGCTATCTGACTCATACTCATAACTACTTTCTGTCTCACAACGTTATCTGGCTCATACTCATAACTACTTTCATTCTCACAACGCTATCAGGCTCATACTCATAACTACTTTCTGTCCAGCTTGACAAATTTCCGGGCTATCCTGTTGTTTCGTTCTGTTATCGCCACTGCGTCTGGAGAGAAATTGGGATCGATGTTAACATACCTATTTATCAAATTTACAATACGAGTTTGAACTATTTTAACCAAATATCATGTCTACCATGTCAATTCTATAGGTAAGTAAACCGCTTATGTCAAGGGGGTTGTTGTCGATTTTAAAAAGAGAGAAGAAACTTAAGGACCCTTCTAAGTCACGTGATTTGTTAGAGGCAGTTACGTCGACATTGAATCGCTTTTCGTTACATGTTTAGCTTGTTAATCAACAAGTTAAAAAGTTTTTACACTTAAAATTTATAATGCAGAATCTATTGAAAAGATGTTGAAGACTAAATATCATTGTTTGCGGGTATAAATATGAATATTATCAGTAAAGCTGACAATTATAGTATAGTTTCTAGCTGCTATCATCTTCCCAAGAAGTTGCCAGGTTTGCTCTATCGTAACAATGGGCATCAGGGTCATCATTTGGGTAGGGCAGGGGGGCGTTTGCCCTTACCCCCTAATTTGCAGGTTTTATTTAAATTGCTATGTACTGTGCGCCTCCAGTAATAAACAACTTAACAAGCCGACCAAGTTTTGGTTTTGGCCCCCGCCCCCTGAAAAAAACATGAAATGACGCCCCTGATGGGCATAGTCAATAGCAACTGATTGATCATTTTCATCTTGCGGCATTGATATATACCAGACAAGTCAACATCATCCTCATCTAACCATTCAGCACTTAAAATAGAAGCATTGTCGGTGTGAGCAATAATTGTCATAGCTCTCTCTATCTCCTTGCAGCTACTCGCATAGGTCAAATCCTTTTTGTTGAGGAGCAGGTGCTAATTTCTTATGGTCAAGAGGGCATTGTCGGTGCTGTTGAACATGCTTTTTCAACATGGCTTGTGATGCAAAAGAGATGTTAAAGATTTTGCAAATCCGTTCAAGCAGCAATGTTATTATTGTTACTCACTTTACATTCACCTAATTCTCAAAGTATCGTATTCCTGCTCTATCAATATCATTTATCTTGACTGCACATGACACTTGAAACTTTTTCCTTGTTTCATGCCTGGAACAGAATCTACAGGTGAAGTGAGGCCAATGTTTAATTTCTCTTTCACTAACAAAGTGTGCTAACATTCTGTGCTAAAATTCTGACCAGCCATCTGCAGGGCACAGACGCAAATCAAATAAATTTTATATTGTTGAAACTAAAAGCCTAAAAATTATAGGACTATTTACACTTATTTACACGTATACATTTTTAAAAAATAATGTAATAACCAGTTAATTTTTAAGATAAAAATGTTAATAGAGAAAATGTGATTGTTGACGTCAACTAATCTAAACTCCCCCCTCCCCCTTGTCATTGACGATAAAACTTTTCCACCCCCCTATTTTGTTGACGTAATTAATGGACAACAATTAATTGTTGTGTAGTGACGTCACGTTTTTATGCTGTCCAGTCGTGCTCCATGTTGGTGGTGCTCCATGTTGGTTGTGCTCCATGTTGGTGGTGCACCATGTTGGTGGTGCTCCATGCTGGTGGTGCTCCATGTTGGTGGTACTCCATGTTGGAAGTGCTTCATGTTGGTGGTGATCCATGTTGGTGGTGCTCCATGTTGGAAGTGCTCCATGTTGGCGGTGATCCATGTTGGTGGTGCTCCATGTTGGTGGTGCTCCATGTTGGTGGTACTCCATGTTGGAAGTGCTCCATGTTGGTGGTGCTCCATGTTGGTGGTACTCCATGTTGGTGGTGCTCCATGTTGGTAGTGCTCCATGTTGGTGGTGCTCCATGTTGGTGGTGCTCCATGTTAGTGGTGCTCCATGTTGGTGGTGCTCCATGTTGGTGGTGCTCCATGTTGGTTGCGCTCGAGGTTGGTGGTGATCCAGGTTGGTGGTGCTCCATGTTGGTGGTGCTCCATGTTGGTGGTGCTCCATGTTGGTAGTGCTCCATGTTGGTGGTGCTCCATGTTGGTGGTACTCCATGTTGGTGGTGCTCCATGTTGGTAGTGTTCCATGTTGGTGGTGCTCCATGTTGGTGGTGCTCCATGTTAGTGGTGCTCCATGTTAGTGGTGCTCCATGTTGG
>CAXITT010000008.1:430309-474196 GCA_964033795.1 Lymnaea stagnalis
CTTCTGGCCCTCACACACGATGACTAAGTTGCGACACCCAGTAACCTTCTGGCCCTCACACACGATGACTAAGTTGCGACACCCAGTAACCGTCTGGCCCTCACACACGATGACTAAGTTGCGACACCCAGTAAACTTCTGGCCCTCAAACACGATGACTAAGTTGCGACAACCAGTAAACTTCTGGCCCTCTAACACGATGACTAAGTTGCGACACCTAGTAAACTTCTGGCCCTCACACTGAAAAATGACTAAGTTGCGACACCCAGTAAACGTCTAGCCCTCACACACGATGACTAAGTTGCGACACCCAGTAAACGTCTGGCCCTCACACACGATGACTAAGTTGCGACACCCAGTAAACTTCTGGCCCTCACACACTTAAAAGTGTTCCGGCTATAGTAAGCTGTCTCTTTTTATAGTCGATCGTCTGTCACAAAGATGGAGATAGTATGCACCAAAATATACACATTTTATAAATTCAATTAATTAAGGAGCGCCCCAACTCCCCACATACACACAAACGCCGTAGTGAAGCCGGTGGTGCTGTCTATAGCTTATTATGTGCATTCTCTATACATTGTGATATCCGTTACTTAAGGTTGCTAAAGTCAAGGACAGCCCACTAGCCTGGCCTGAACGCTGTCAATGTTCCTAGATGTCAACAACTGTAAGAGTTGTCTAACACTGTTTATTGTGTGACTAAAAGGCGCATTAAAACTGGTTCTGAGGCACTTGGGCATGAGTTAGGCTTTGGGTGGGTGGGGGGAGGGTGGGTGCACTTTCCCTTATGAATAATCCGGTCTATCCTGGTGTTAGACTGACAACTGAAAATCTATTAAAAGCAGTCGCGTAAAAAAAAAAAAAGCCCCGGTGATCACCGCACCCCCCAGGGGGGGGGGGGGGGGGGTGGGTGCACTTTCCCTTATGAATAATCCGGTCTATCCTGGTGTTAGACTGACAACTGAAAATCTATTAAAAGCAGTCGCGTAAAAAAAAAAAAAGCCCTGTTGATCACTGCACCCCCCACCTCCCACCCCCACCTCCCTCCCACCCTTGTTTCAGCTGCGTATCAGTCCACCCACAATTGTCCCAGGACTGCAACACCTGTATTGCCATTGCTAGCGTCAGTGGCTGCCTGCCGTGAAACATCATTGTTCAATGTTGTTGTTTTTTTCTTTTAGATGTATTTCTACCCCAGGGGTCCAACCTCCTTCAAAACTCGAAGGGTTTAGCAGTAACTCTAGATCGAGGCCATTGTTTAAGGCTGTGTAGAAGGTAGTGATAACCTCCTCCTTCCCCCCCCCCTCGTTTTCCCCCTCGTTTACGCTGAACAAATATTTACTTATAGGAGCTTGGGTATATTACCCTCAATATCGTCAGTGGGGGTGGGAGGGTGTGCACCGGGTGACATCAATCTTAGTGACACCCCTCTTTACACTTCCTTGACGCAGATGTCATGTCATGCTAGGATTCTTTACACTTCCTTGACGCAGATGTCATGCTAGAATTCCTTACTCTTCCTTGACGCCCATTTCATGCTAGGATTCTTTACAATTCCTTAACGCAGATGTCATGCTAGGATTCCTTTCACTTCCTTGATGCTGATGTCATGTCATGCTAGGATTCCTTACACTTCCTTGATGCTGATGTCATGCTAGGATTTTCTACACTTCCTTGATGCAGATGTTAAAAATACATATATTTTTATACTACATGTACTTTCACACTACATATACTTCCATAATACATGTACTTCCATAATACATGTACTTCCATAATACATGTACTTCCATAACACATACACTTCCATAATACATGTACTTCATAATAAATGTACTTCCCTAGTATATGCACTTCCAGTAACTAAAACTGTATTTATTATGACGCCACATATTTGTTGACCTACCGGAAGTGTGTTTAAGAGATATAAACTAGCAGACGTGACCCTTCAAGAGCAGCATTGAAATGTAGAGAGCGTGTGCCTTGTATTTACTTTCATGACTTCTGCTGTTAAGTATTTGCATTTTCTTGCTCTCGTATAAAGCTTCTTTCCGATGGCCCATGCAACCAATGTAAGACGTCACAGAATTTCTTTCTTTTTTTAAGTCAATGATAAAATTTATTGGATACATTCCTAAAAAAAACGATACGAGTCTGATGATTAGTAAGAATGCCAACCCTTATTTCACAATGATAAGTATGAATCCCAACCTTAAATCCTACCAAAAAAGTAATTCTAGGAAATCGTCAAAACATATTGATACTTTCTATTGTCCTGTCAGCTATTTTGTATCAATCAATTATGACCTAATAAATGTTTTGTATCAATCATTGCTATGTCGCTTTGGTGTATTAATCATCACATTTCTCCTGTGCATGGCAACCAGGCATGTCAAAAGTATTGGACAGCGTTGTCCTATCTCTCATTTCTCCTGTGCATTGCAACCAGACATGTCAAAAGTATTGGACAGCTTTGGCCTATCTCTCATTTCTCCTGTGCCTTATAACCAGACATGTCAAAAGTATTGGACTGCTTTGGCCTATCTCTCATTTCTCCTGTGCCTTACAACCAGACATGTCAAAAGTATTGGACAGCGTTGGCCTATCTCTCATTTCTCAACAAAACAAGAAAGGTGAACCCAACACTAATAACGTTTTCAAGAGCTACTTGAGTCCACTAGAAAGTTTAATATGATATTGTACTATCAACAGGATGTTAGGAGGTAGAGTCGTGATGGAGTGGCGACAGAGCGGTGAGAGAGTGGCGACAGAGCGGTGGGAGAGTGGCGATAGAGGGGCGATAGAGGGGGGATAGAGTGGCGATAGAGCATCAATAGAGTTGCGATAGAGCGGCAATAGATTGGCCCGAGAGTGGTGATAGAGTGGAGATAGAGCGCCGATAGAGTTGCGATAGAGTTGTAATACAATGTGGTGATGGAGTGGCAATAGAGTTGCAATAGAGTGGCGATAGAGTGGTGATGGAGTAGCGATAGAGTAACGAGGTCATGAACATTTTCTCTTGCCGTCCTTATAAATACAATTTTTAAAAAGACGTGAACGAGTGGGGGAGGGGGGGCAGTGATCCTAGAAGGGAAAGCGCTGTCCACAGTGTGGATACCTTTTTCTTTATATTGAGTTGCGGCATGTTTATCCAGCATCCATCCATCCATACCCTTGACGCTACAGCCAAGTATGGCTTTCGCCTGCCTCACCACTTCCTTCCACCCGGACCTATCTAATGCTTTTCTTTTTAATGCTTAAATTCCCAGTTGTTGTAGATCTTTTTCCACATCATCCATCCATCTAAGCCTAGGTCTGCCTTTGACCCGTTTGCCTCTGGGGTTTTGGTGGTGCACCATTGTCATTTGACATTCTTTCTAAGTGTCCCGCCCAGCGGAGCCTGCACTTGTTTTATTTCTACTACTAGCGTGTGACCCTGATCTAGACTGTACACTGCCTGGTTGGTTCGTATTCTCCATCCATATTCATCCTTTGTTGGTCCGTATGCTTTCCTGAGAACTTTCCTCTCCCATGTGTTTAAAAGGCTTTCTGCCGATTTTGTTAGAGTCCAAGTGGCACGTGCATGTCTTACAACTGGTCTGATGACTGTTTTATAAATCGGTTTTTGTTTTTTTTTCTGTTGTAATGTTTTTTACTTTTAAAGTATTTTCAGACTACTGAAGTATGCCCTGTTTCCGGCTGATATTCTTTCTTTTATTTCTGTCAGTCATTCGTTTCTTTCATTTCATAACAATCCCGAGTGTTTGAAATTATTAACTTTTTCAAAAGTGTGGTTTCTAATTTTAATGGCTTCATCTGTCTGTTCTTCTCTTATCATAGTCATGTATTTTGTTTTTTTGGTTCTTTACTTCCAGCTCTGCTTATAATAATGCGTTTTCTAATTCTGTAAAGGCTTTTGATAGGCCTGTGTCTTTACTTCTTTTCCCTAACAGTGTAATGTCATGAGCGTATGCAAAATATTGCAGGGGTTGGTTGTAGAGAGTGCCCATTTGGTTGTAGAGAGTGCCCATTGGTTGTAGAGAGTGCCCATTGGTTGTGGTTCTTGGATTTCTCTCAGAAAGTATCCTGTTATTGTTCCTCCAGTTTCAATATGAATGCTTCTAATAACTCTCTCTATAATGTAAGGTTAAATAGCCTACAAGAAAGCGAGTCTCCTTGTCTTAGGCCTCGTCTAATCTGAAATTCCCTTGAATTTTCTCCCTGAACCTTGATTTTGCTTTTTGAGCTGTTCAATGTTACATGTATCAGTCTTGACAGTTTGTTGGGTATGCCAAACTCCTGCAGAGTCTCATATAGATCTCTTATTTTGATCCTGTCAAACGCCATTTTATAGTCCACAAAGAGTTGGTGTACTGGGATATCCAACATCAGAGTTGGTGTACTGGGATATCCAACATCAGAGTTGGTGTACTGGGATATCCAACATCATTTATTTTCTTGAAAATTTGGGGGGGGGGGGCAAAAATCGTTGCTTTTCCAGGTCGGCACTAATCGTAAAGACGCCTCTGTTTGTCTAATTGTATTGGCGCCCCTGTGGGTCTAATCGTGGCGTCGCTACTGTGGGCCTAATTGTAGCGTTGCCATTGTCGGTCTAATCGTAGTGACATCACAAGTGTTAACAGTGTTAACTAGTTTAAAGTTAACAAGTAAATCTCTTGTTGTACGATTCAGTGGTGTTAGCACATCCTTAACTAGCTGCCCCACCTAACATTAGAACAGGTCCCTATCTAGCTGCCCCACCAAACATTAGATCAGGCCTCTAACCTGCCGCCCCACCTAAATTAGAACAGCTTCCTAACCAGCTGCCCCACCTAACATTAAAACAGGTCCCTAACTAGCTGTCCCACATAACATTAGAAAAGGTCCATTGTGACGAAATGGAGCTGACATGAAAATTTCCATGTACTCACGACGACCTACTTAGAACCTCCCCACCCCCTTTTTTTTCCCCCTTTTTTCCCCCCCTTTTTTTTCAAAGTCAGGACAAGTTATTTCCCCTCATCATCGTCAACCTCACGTGGAAAGTCACTGAACTGATAAATATTCTGACCAGCGGACTGAACCACGAACTGAACCACGTAATACAAACGCCAAACCCCCCCCCCCCCCCCCTTTTCCCCCCCAGGTGGGCGATTATTGAAACAATATCACGCATCAAAATATTCAGTTCAATGGACTCGGATATCACGTGGTAGTGATTGTCCAATCAGCAATTAGAATAGAATCATTATAAAAGCCTTTGCAAAAGTTAAAATCTTTCTTTTCGAGATCGACTCTAAAGTCAGCAGCCAACGTAGAGCACCTTAAAGCTGGCTTTTTCTAAACCTAGTGAGATGGACAAACATTTCGATTTAATTTCTTTATTTGAATATTCGTATTACCATGTACCTAGTTGGTTAAACATTTAATGTTTTAATGTATGTATGATCATTCTGATTAGAGTGAATTTCTGATTATAACGAATTTAGTTAATTCATTTGTACTTTATATTTCTCAATGTTCGACACGTGCCTTCATCATAGGACACGTGCCTTCATCAAAGGACACGTGTCGGCCATTTTGAGATTTGATTATCTAGACTTCATCCCATCGGATGGATGGTGATGTGGCCACTGGATAGTTGTTGCCATTATGTTATCCATTTTAGTTAGTTGGATATATCATATGAATCCATTCTGTACATTATTAAGTCATTGTATATTCATGTATGAAAAGAATCATTGCCACGTGTCGATGCTAGCCACTCATGTTTGCACCGACCACAGTGAAGACGAATAAGAATATCCGCAATGGATGTTAGCATCGTAAAACGTATATCTCCTTTCACGCCCCGATCTGAATTCGTTGCCATGGGAAAGGAAATTATTAGCTCGAGAATATTAGAAAAGTTGTTCTCTTCTTTTCTTCTATCATCATTCACATAGAGCCTGGTTGATAGATCGCCGTACAGCCAACCGCACCTTAGCAGCTGGATTGAGGAATCGGTGTACTGAGGCCTGAGTCTACGAACGCCGCCATGGAATCCACCAGGAAGACCAATTCATCGCCCGCATCGATAGGACTGCGTGCTGATGGACTTTACTCTCAAAGAGAAGTCTTACATACACCCACCACAGCATACTGGGGAAGACGTATCCCAGAGGCTACAGCTGTGACTGGTATCATCCACCTGATTGAACGCCGCGAAAAGCGCTGAGACTTGAAAAGCCACGAGGTACATAGGATGAAGAGTCCACTTCCACAGTGAATGGATCTCTGTATTGTACTGCCGTAACATCTATCTCCGTGAACGCCCTGAAAAGCGCTGAGCCCTGAAAAGCTACGAGAGAATTCACTTCCACCCTTAAAGTAATTCTATTGCATCGCATTGCTGTTTCGTCCCTTTACGTGAACGCCCCAAGAAGCCACGAAGGACAGGCCACGAGGATCCACTTCCACGTTGAAGTGAACTCATTGTTATGGTTAGATCACCACAGCACTGGATCATCAGAGCAGCTTCATAACCTGACGCTCTGTCAGCCCACTTAAAACAACGCCCTGAGAAGCGCTGAGTCCGGAAAAGCCACGGAGTGAAGAATCGGAGGAGCCACCGCTACATCGAAGTGAAACTACTAGTGAATGATCAAGCCAGATAATCCAGCCAGATAATCAAGCCAGATGATCAGAACGAGTGACTGATAAGTTAAGTGTGAAAGGTCTGATTATATACGATTGTGATACAAAGCAAGGCAACCGTTATGATGAGAAAGGCCATCACACCTGCTTGTGTCTAAGGGAGGCCATCGATCATAATAAACTGGAACTTAGATAAATTCCTAATGGAAGTTGTTTTGCCTATACTTCAATATCATGCCATATATTAAGATACATGTAAATAAATACGTTCATTTCATTGACTAAATGGTGTAATGAAGTATTTGATAGTTAAGGTAAAAATGAGTAATGTTATTATGTCCCTTGGGGTTTGAAACCGACATAACTAAAAAAAAACCCTAGACACAAGCAGGTGTGAGACTCATAAGAGAGTTGCCCTAGACACAAGCAGGTGTGACACTCATAAGAGAGTTGCTCTAGACACAAGCAGGTGTGACACTCATAAGAGAGTTGCCCTAGACACAAGCAGGTGTGACACTCATCAGAGAGTGCCATAGACACAAGCAGGTGTGACACTCATCAGAGAGTTGCCATAGACACAAGCAGGTGTGACACTCATAAGAGAGTTGCCCTAGACACAAGCAGGTGTGACACTCATCAGAGAGTTGCCCTAGACACAAGCAGGTGTGACACTCATCAGAGAGTTGCCATAGACACAAGCAGGTGTGACACTCATCAGAGAGTTGCCATAGACACAAGCAGGTGTGACACTCATCAGAGAGTTGCCCTAGACACAAGCAGGTGTGACACTCATCAGAGAGTTGCCCTAGACACAAGCAGGTGTGACACTCATCAGAGAGTTGCCATAGACACAAGCAGGTGTGACACTCATAAGAGAGTTGCCATAGACACAAGCAGGTGTGACACTCATCAGAGAGTTGCCCTAGACACAAGCAGGTGTGACACTCATCAGAGATTTGCCCTAGACACAAGCAGGTGTGACACTCATAAGAGAGTTGCCCTAGACACAAGCAGGTGTGACACTCAACAGAGAGTTGCCATAGACACAAGCAGGGGTGACACTCATCAGAGAGTTTCCCTAGACACAAGCAGGTGTGACACTCATCAGAGGGTTGCCATAGACACAAGCAGGTGTGACACTCATCAGAGAGTTGCCATAGACACAAGCAGGTGTGACACTCATAAGAGAGTTGCCATAGACACAAGCAGGTGTGACACTCATCAGAGAGTTGCCATAGACACAAGCAGGTGTGACACTCATCAGAGAGTTGCCATAGACACAAGCAGGTGTGACACTCATAAGAGAGTTGCCCTAGACACAAGCAGGTGTGACACTCATCAGAGAGTTGCCCTAGACACAAGCAGGTGTGACACTCATCAGAGAGTTGCCCTAGACACAAGCAGGTGTGACACTCATAAGAGAGTTGCCCTAGACACAAGCAGGTGTGACACTCATCAGAGAGTTGCCATAGACACAAGCAGGTGTGACACTCATAAGAGAGTTGCCATAGACACAAGCAGGTGTGACACTCATAAGAGAGTTGCCATAGACACAAGCAGGTGTGACACTCATAAGAGAGTTGCCATAGACACAAGCAGGTGTGACACTCATAAGAGAGTTGCCCTAGACACAAGCAGGTGTGACACTCATAAGAGAGTTGCCCTAGACACAAGCAGGTGTGACCCTCATAAGAGAGTTGCCATAGACACAAGCAGGTGTGGCACTCATCACAAATTTTTGTTCCAACAACCCCTAATATAAAAATTATTTCACCACATCCCTAACTAGCTTCCCAGCCTAACATTAGAACAGGTCCCAAACTAATTGACTCCCACATAACATTAGAAAACGTCCATAACTAGCTGCCCCACCTTACATTAGAAAAGGTCCCTAACTAGCTGCCCACCTAACATTAGAACACGTCCCTAACTAGCTGCCCCACCTAACATTAGAACACGTCCCTAACTAGCTTCCAAGCACCTAACATTAGATCAGGTCCCTAACTAGCTGCCCTCCCCCCCAACAGCGCCATCTTAACAGCATAGGAGGCCCTGGGCACAGCAATGCACTGGGGTCTCTAGCAACCAACATATCTGGGCCGTGAGAAGGGGGCAGTGACCCAATGCTCAAACATTTGGGGAAAGGGGGGGGGGACAGTTCCTGCTCCACAATTTTTTTTTTAAATCAATAATAATTTTAAAACATCATCAGAAATAAACCATCAATGATCAAAGGAGATGATTAGTGATCACTATGGCCAGATAGAAAGAAAAAAGTATTTCATAGAAATCAACATAATTGAAATGATTTTTTTTAAAAAGAGAATCGGTTTATCTTTGGTTTAAAGTCTAAGGTCGTAAGAATTTCATTTCCATGCATATAAGTAGAGGCCAGCTCACACGCTTTTGTCCTTGTGCATCTTAAGCTGATTCTTACCTTATTATTTTCTATTCATTTCTGGGAATAGTCAAACTTGTTGACGAGAGTTATTCCCCTTTAAAAGTTATAAAATTTCCCAACTTTTATTCGCATTTATAATCTAAATTGGGAATTTAAATCCAATTAAATCGTCAAAAACTTTCAATATTCATTAAAAATATGTAAAGCATGATGCCTTTATAAGAGTAAATCTTCTAAAAACGTGGGGCACCCTACAAGAACAAAGCCCTGTGTAAGTGCCCATCGGTCCCATGCCTTAAGACGGCAGTGCCCACCTAACATTTGATCAGGTCCATAACTAACTGTACCACCTAATATTACATCAGGTCATTCTCTAGCTGCCCAAACGAACATTAGAGCAGTTCCATAACCAGCGGACCAAAAAAAAAACAGAACAGTTCCATAACTAGCTGCACTTCCTAACATTTGAACAAGTCCCTATCTAGTTCCAATACCTAAAAATAGATCAGTTCCATCACTAGCAGCCCCAACAAACATTAGATCAGTTCCATAACTAGCGCCAAACAAACATTAGAACAGTTCCATAACTAGCGCCCAACAAACATTAGATCAGTTCCATTACTAGCACCCCGGAAAAACATTGGAACAGTTCCATAACTAGCAGCCCCAACAAAAATTAGAACAGTTCCATAACTAGCAGCCGCAACAAAAATTAGAACAGTTCCATAAATAGTTGCCCCAACAAACGTTAGATCAGTTCTATTACTAGCGGCCACTACAAACATTAGATCAGTTCCATAACTAGCAGCCCCAACAAAAATTATAACAGTTCCATAAATAGCTGCCCCAACAAACATTAGATCAGTTCTATTACTAGCGGCCACTACAAACATTAGATCAGTTCGATAACTAGCGCCCAACAAACATTAGATCAGTTCCATTACTAGCAACCCCAAAAAACATTAGAACACTTCCATAACTAGCGACCCCTACAAACATTAGATCAGTTCCATAACTAGCGGCCCCAACAAACATTAGAAAAGTTCCATAACTAGCAGTCTCAACAAACATTAGAACAGTTCAATTACTTGCGGCCCTAACAAACATTAGAAACAGTTCCATAACTAGCGGCCAAAACAAACATTAGATCAGTTCCCTTACTAGCGGCCCCAAAAAACATTAGAACAGTTCCATAACTAGCGGCATAACAAACATTAGATCAGTTCCATAACTAGCGGCCCCAACAAACATTAGAGCAGTTCTTTAACTTGGGGCTCAACAAACATTAGAACAGTTCCATAACTAGCATCCCCAACAAACATCAGATCAGTTCCATAACTAGCGGCCCCAACAAACATTAGAACAGTTCCATAACTGGCAGCCCCAACAATAAATAGAACAGTTCCATAACTAGCAGCCCCAAAAAACATTAGATCAGTTCCATTACTAGCGGCCCCAACAAACATTAGATCAGTTCCATTACTAGCGGCCCCAACAAACATTAGATCAGTTCCATAACTAGCAGCCCAAACAAACATTAGAACAGTTCCATAACTAGCGGCCCCAACAAACATTAGATCAGTTCCATACCTAGCAGCCCCAACAAACATTAGAACCGTTCCTTAACTAGCGGCCCAACAAACATTAGAAGCGTTCCATAACTAGCGGCCCCAACAATCATTAGAACAGTTCCATAATTAGCGGCTCCAACAAACATTAGATCATTTCCATAACTAGCGGCCTCAAGAAGCATTAGAACACTTCAATAACTATCGGCCCCAACAAACATTAGAGCAGTTCCATAACTAGCAGCCCAAACAAACATTAGAACAGTTCCATAACTAGCAACCCAAACAAACATTAGAACAGTTCCATAACTAGCAGCCTCAACAAGCATTAGAACAGTTCCATAACTAGCAGCCCCAACAAACATTAGAACAGTTCCATAACTAGCAGCCCGAAAAAACATTAGATCTGTTCCATTATTAGCGGCCCAATTAAACATTAGAACAGTTCCATAACTAGCAGCCCCAACAAACATCAGATCAGTTCCATAACTAGCAGCCCGAACAAACATTAGATCTGTTCCATTATTAGCGGCCCAATTAAACATTAGAACAGTTCCATAACTAGCAGCCCCAACAAACATCAGATCAGTTCCATAACTAGCGGCCCCAACAAACATTAGAACAGTTTTATAACTAGCGGCCCAATAAACATAAGAACAGTTCCATAACTAGCGGCCCCAAAAAACATTAGATCAGTTCCATAATTAGCGGCCCGAACAAACATTAGATCAGTTCCATAACTAGCGGCATAGCAAACATTAGATCAGTTCCTTAACTAGCGGCCCCAACAAACATTAGATCAGTTCCATAACTAGCTGCCCCATCTACAGTAGATCAGGTTCATAACTAGCTGTCCTACCTAACATTAGAACAATCCCCTAACTAGCTGCCCCACCTAACATTAGAACAATCCCCTATCTAGCTGCCTTCACCTAACATTAGAACAATCCCCTATCTAGCTGCCCTATATAACATTAGAACAATCCTCTAACTAGCTGCCCAACCTAACATTAGAACAATTCCCTATCTAGCTTCCCCACCTAACATTAAAACGATCGCCTACTTAGCTGCCCCACCTAACATTAGGTTAATCCCCTATCTAGCTGCCCCACCTAACATTAGAACAATCCCCTATCTAACTGCCCCACCTAACATTAGAACAATCCCCCATCTAGCTTCCCTACCTAACATTAGAACAATCCCCTATTTAGCTACCCCACCTAACATTAGAACAATCCCCTATCTAGCTGGCCCACCTAACATTAGAACAGTCCCCTATCTAGCTGCCGCACCTAACATTAGAACAATCCCCTATCTTGCTGTCCCACTTAACATTAGAACAATCCCCTATCTAGCTGCCCCACCTAACATTAGAACAATCCCCTATCTAGCTGCCCCACCTAACATTAGATAAATTCCCTAACAAGCTGCCCCACCTAATAGTAGAACAATTCCCTAACTAGCTGCCCCACCTAACATTAGAACAATTCCCTAACTAGCTGCCCCACCTAACATTAGAACAATCCCCTATCTAGCTGCCCCACCTAACATTAGATAAATTCCCTAACAAGCTGCCCCACCTAATATTAGAACAATTCCCTAACTAGCTGCCCCACCTAACATTAGAACAATTCCCTAACTAGCTGCCCCACCTAACATTAGAACAATCCCCTAACTTGCTGCCCCACTTATATTAGAACAGGTCACTAACTAGCTGCCCCACCTAACATAAGAACAGGTCCTAGCTTTCTTGTCCACCAAACATTAAAACATTATATGTATCATTTTCACCACTACAGGGCGTACAGTCTAGATTTGTTTTGACACAGTAAGGCTACGTTATTTGATCATTTTATTTTAAAAATTATTGTACAATTTACCTTTAATGAAGGAACTGTATTTGAAATTTTATATTGAATGACGTAACTATGTCGGTCTGACTTGGTTAAACTATGTTTTTACCTTTACCTGGATTTCCCCACACCCCTCTCCGTACGTATCCCCTCACTCCCATTTTGTGGCATATCTTTATATTCCAAGAAAGTGAAAGTGACATCAAGTTCTGGCTGCAAACCTTCGTGACAAATGTATTCAAATAATTTGTAGAGTAATCTCAAACTGCCAAATGTTTCTTTCAGTCCCCAAGACTCGCACAAAAACATACGGTGAACGATCGTTGTCTTTCTGGGGTACCACGCTACATAAAACCACGTGTAAAAATAATTATAATAATAATTTATTTTTTATTTTTTGTTTGGGGGGGGGGGCGGGGGGGCTTTAAAGTAGACAGTTTGATAAATAATAACAATAGGGTTATTTCAATTTTTTGTCTATTGATGTACCCGTTTTTATTACATTGATGTACCCATGGTCATTACATTACATTGCTGTACCCACTTTCATTACGTTGATGTACCCACGGTCATTACATTGCTGTACCCACTTTGATTAAATCACTGTAACCACTTTCATAACATCACTGTAAGAACTATCTTTCCATCATCGTGTCCAGGGTCGTGACGAAGAAAAGTGGCGCCCGGGGCAAAGCATGAAAACGGCGCCCTTCAATGTCTAGACAAAGTGAAGCCCGGGACAAAGCATGAAAACGGCGCCCTCCAATGTCTAGACCAAGTGACGCCCGGGGTGGACCAGTAGATATACTATTTAGACGCCATTGTTTTTTTTTTTTTTAAATTAAATTACATTCGATTGCTTCATTTACCATAAATTTCCTATCTATAACGCCCCCCCCCGCCCCTGGTTTTGACGCCTGGGGCAAGTACGCCCTTCATCCCACACCCCTTGTTTGTACCAAACTTCCGGTGACACTGAATGTATGATTAACCATTGAAGAAACAGAAAGGTGGTCACATAAATCGACTATCTCATATTGGTAAGCAATGACGTCAATTTCCGGTGAGATATATCATGTCTTTTTTTTAAATGGACCCATGCAGATATGTTTACAGTTTCACGTGTCCATACAAAAATTTCTTATCTCTGTATAATTTTGTAGCTATTAATGAACGTATCTTTAGTGTCACTTTTTATCGGTCTGTAGCAAAACTGTTAATAGAAGGGGGTTTTCCCATTTTCATCGAATTCACGTTACCCAGATAAGAAATAGGTTAATCCTGGTTATTTGTATTGACCTTGAACCTGAATAATTCCAACCTCAGAAAATCCTGTTCGCTTTCGAAAGTTCATTTCAAAATTTTTAAATATCATAAATTTTCGGTGTCGCTTCCACTTGTGATATATGTCCATTCGACATCTATAACAAAACAAACATCTATAACACACTAAACATCTATAACATTGATTAACACGCTAAACATCTATAACACACTAAACATCTATAGCACACTAAACATCTATAAAACACTAAACATCTATAACACACTAATTATCTATAACACACTAAACATCTATAGCACACTAAACATCTATAGCACACTAAACATCTATAACACACTAAGCATCTATAACACACTAAACATCTATAACATTAATTAACACACTAAACATCTAGAACGTACTAAAAATTCATAACACACTGAACATAGATTTAAAATTGTCGTGATCTACTTCACATAGACAATGATAGTATGGTGATATACTTCACATAGACAATGATATTATCTGATAATTTTACTTCCTGATTCTTATCTTTCTTACAACTGAATGCTCGATTTCATGCAAAGATCACGTTAAATGTCAGATGAGACAGTGCAACAGCGATGTCAAAGACTTAGATGGACCAGACACATTGAAAAGACTGAGACCAGTGAGATTAAAAAAGGATGAGACAATGACAGATTGAACTTAGTGAGACATGACAGATTAAAAATAGTGAGACATGACAGATTGAACTTGGTGAGACATGACAGATTGAAAATAGGGTGATCAGCGATATTTAAAATAATAGACCATAGATATTTAAGATAATGAGACAGGACATATTGAAAATAGTGTTACACGACATATTTTAAAAATTGAGAATGACAGATTGGAGATGGATAGACACCACAGATTTAAAATAGTGAGTGAGATATTGAAAAGTAGAGACATGAATGGTTGAAAAAAAAAAGTGAGACCAGGGAGATTTAAAATTAGTGAGAGATGACAGATTAAAAGTAGTGAGACAAGAGCGGTGGACAATCATTAGACGCTCAGTAAACACACACACAGGGAAATAATTGTTTTTTGGAGTTGCTTTTTTTACTAAATTCTTCAGTAGTGTCGTGATGACGTCACATTGCCAACACATTGAGTGGTACTCCTACTTGAGTCTAGACTGAAAGTATTGAGCTGACTTGGTGACTCAGTTCAATCAGGAAGAAGTGATTCTACAGCAAGTTGAACATTTCTTATTGCTTGTCACAGGAAGGCGGAAGAAAGCTGCTCTTGATTGTATCGCTTTTATTTGTCTACCTTTGAAGTGACGTCACAGTTCACCGGTGGTGTGGATTCGGACTTACCAGGAAGGATATTGTAGTCCCGCAAATATGGCCAGATTTATGGAGACGTTTTGCATATTCCCAGCCCCTTTTCATCACGATTTCCCACCACCACCGCATCATAACCCCAAACCCACCCACCCCCACACCCCCACACCCCACCCCCACACCCCACCCCCACACTCCAACACAACACCCAAACACACATAAACTTTGGCACCAACAAACAAGAAAATTCAGAACAGAAAATTTGAATTAAATTCAAGGCCAAGAGTGTCTTCATAATTATAATATGAAGCAGTGTGAAAATTTTTGTTTCGCTGTGAACAAAGAGAATATCTATGTATAGCTTTATCCTCTATAATATAAGGACTTTCGTAAACATAAACATTTGTATGTGTATGTGAGACCTCGGACAATTATCAACTTGATTACATTAGTATGTACTACAGGAAGGTCAAGCTGGCCTAAACGGCGTGCCTACTACGCCTGTAAAACATAAGACAACGCTACGGTCTCTGGGTACAGTAGATACTTACGGGTGTAAGGTCAAAAGTTAACGATTGACCAGGTCAAATATTGACCAGATCTACCACTGACCAGGTAAAAATTGACCAAATCTAACATTAAACAGATCTACCAATGACCAGATATAATATAGACCAGATCTACCCTTGACCAGATCTAACATTAACCAGATCAAACATTGTCCAAATTTACCAATGACCAGGTCTAACATGGACCACATCAAACATTGTCCAAAGTGACCAATGACCAGGTCTAACAGTGGCCAGATGTAACATTGACCAGATCTACCATTGACCAAATCGACCATTGACCAGATATAACATTAACTAGGTATAACATTGACCAGCTCTAACATTGACCAGATGTAAAATTTACCTGATCTAACATTGACCAGATCTAACATTGACCAGCTCTAACATCGACCAGGTATAACATTGACCAGGTATAACATTGATCAGGTATAACATTGATCAGGTAAACCATTAATCTGATGACCAATGACCAGGTCTAACTTTGACCATTCCAAAATTTATTTAGATCTACCATTTACCAGGCCTGATATTTACCATATTAACATTGACCATGCCTAACATTGAACAGGTCAAATTATCAACCCGGTCAAACATTAAACACCAATATTGACCACTCTAACATTGACCAGTTCTAACTCTAGCCTTGACATGTTAGGATCAGTTCCACTACATGGCATGTTTTTCTGAACTACATTTCCGATGTCCAATACGTGACATGTTTCTCTGAACTCAATGTCACATGTCCAATACGTGACATGTTTCTCTGAACTCAATGTCACATGTCCAATACGTGACATGTTTCTCTGAACTCAATGTCACATGTCCAATACGTGACATGTTTCTCTGAACTCAATGTGACATGTCCAATACGTGACATGTTTCTCTGAACTCAATGTGACATGTCCAATACATGACATGTTTCTCTGAACTCAATGTGACATGTCCAATACGTGACATGTTTCTCTGAACTCAATGTGACATGTCAAATACGTGACATGTTTCTCTGAACTCAATGTGACATGTCCAATACGTGACATGTTTCTCTGAACTCAATGTGACATGTCCAATACGTGACATGTTTCTCTGAACTCAATGTGACATGTCCAATACATGACATGTTTCTCTGAACTCAATGTGACATGTCCAATACGTGACATGTTTCTCTGAACTCAATGTGACATGTCCAATACGTGACATGTTTCATGTTTCTCTGAACTCAATGTGACATGTCCAATACATGACATGTTTCTCTGAACTCAATGTGACATGTCCAATACGTGACATGTTTCTCTGAACTCAATGTGACATGTCCAATACGTGACATGTTTCTCTGAACTCAATGTGACATGTCCAATACGTGACATGTTTCTCTGAACTCAATGTGACAGGTCCAATACGTGACATGTTTCTCTGAACTCAATGTGACATGTCCAATACGTGACATGTTTCTCTGAACTCAATGTGACAGGTCCAATACGTGACATGTTTCTCTGAACTCAATGTGACAGGTCCAATACGTGACATGTTTCTCTGAACTCAATGTGACATGTCCAATACATGACATGTTTCTCTGAACTCAATGTGACATGTCCAATACGTGACATGTTTCTCTGAACTCAATGTGACATGTCCAATACATGACATGTTTCTCTGAACTCAATGTGACATTCCAATACGTGACATGTTTCTCTGAACTCAATGTGACATGTCCAATACATGACATGTTTCTCTGAACTCAATGTGACATTCCAATACGTGACATGTTTCTCTGAACTCAATGTGGCATGTCCAATACGTGACATGTTTCTCTGAGTGACATGTCCAATACGTGACATGTTTCTCTGAACTCAATGTGACATTCCAATACGTGACATGTTTCTCTGAACTCAATGTGACATGTCCAATACATGACATGTTTCTCTGAACTCAATGTGACATGTCCAATACGTGACATGTTTCTCTGAACTCAATGTGACATGTCCAATACGTGACATGTTTATGTGGTTTAACTGCAAACCACAACCGTATTCAGCTATCAAGGATATTAATATATAATAGTCATGAGCCTCGTCTGTATTGCAACAGTTAAGAGTCAGGAAATATGTGAACAAGTCCCCACTAGAGATAAGTGCTGAAATCCTAGGGAGTAAGAACACGGACCTAGTTTTGTTACGGAGATATACTGTAAATAGATGACACCATACCGCGGACTTAATGTGGTCATTTAGAATTACCACGCTCGTAAAATTTTTGACCTTTAAATCTTTATGAAATTGCGATTTCAATCATGATAAAATGAGTAAAACAGAGTATGGTTAAACCTGAAAAATTAAACGTAACAAAACATGATTTCAATCATGTTTGGATGAATGTCTGACTTGTTTTATTGACTCCAGTTGTAAGTTCATTAGTGACCCAAGTTGTAATCTCATTACTGATTCCAGTAGTCTCATTACTGACACAAAATGTAATTTTATAAATACAGCTTGAGACTCGATATATTTTTTAAAAAAAACAAACAAACAAACGATAGGAAATTTCAAAACAGCTTACAATTTATTTTTAAAAAATATTTATCATACAATTAATTTTTTAGGAAAAACGGTAAAAAATGACCTCTTGCCTTCGGTTATTATATATTTAGGGCCGTCCAAAGATCTAATATATTTAGGATTATCCAGAAAACCACTATATTTATGATTATCCAAAGATCCATAATATTTAGGATCATCCAAAGATCCACTATATTTATTATTATCCAAAGATCCATAATACTTAGGATCATCCAAAGATCCACTATATTTATTATTATCCAAAGATCCTCTTTATTTAGAATTATGCAAAGATCCACTATATTTAGGATTATCCAAAGATCCTCTATTTAGGATTATCAAAAGATTCACTACATTAGTATTATCCAATAATCCACTACATTTAGGATTATCCAAAGATCCATTATATCCATGATTATCAAAAGATCCATGATAATTAGGCTCATTCAAAAATCCACTAAATTTATTATTATCCAAAGATCCATAATATTTAGGATCATCCAAAGATCCGCTATATTCAGGATCATCCATAGATCCACTATATTTAATACTATCCAAATATCCACTGACCGATAAGCGATGCTGCTGGTTACTGTCCATGGATTGACATGTCAAAGTTCTGGTCTGGGTATTGTCAATACAATATATTTTATTTGTTGTTTTTGTTCTTGTTGTTATACAGCTGTTTTTTTTTTATTAAATATATGTATGACGTTTTTTTGAATTAAATAGATGCATGACGTTTTTTGTATTAAATAGATGTATGACGTTTTTTTAAGTCACGCTAATGTTCACTAATAATAATAATAATAATAATAATAATAATAATAATATACGGATCGTCAAATAATCAATTATATTTAGGACTATCTAAAGAACCAATATATTCAGGATCATCGAAAGATCCACTATGACTACGATCATCCAAAGATCAACTATGTTTAGCTAAAGATACACTATTTTAGGAATATCAAAAGATCTACAATATTAAAGATCATCCAATAATGCACTACATGTAGGACTATCCAAAGAACCACTTTATTTAAACATTGAGAGAAAATAAGAAGATAAAGCTGTTTATGATTAGGGTAATTTTTTAAGGTTTAAGAGAATGTTGATGTTACCAGCGGAAAGAATGTTGATGTTACCAGAGAAAAGAATGTTGATGTTACCAGAGAAAAGAATATTGATATTACCAGCGAATAGAATGTTGATGTTACCAGCGAAAAGAATGTTGATGTTACCAGAGAAAAGAATGTTGATATTACCAGTGAAAAGAAAGTTGATTTGATCAGAGAAAAGAATGTTGATTTACCAGCGAAAATAAGGAAGGGATAAAGCTGGCGGACTGAGAGCGATGCGGCAACACAGAGAGAGAGAGAGAGAGAGAGAGATGGAGAGAGAAATGTGCCCAATAAACAGAGAGAATGAAAAAAGCTGGCCTTAAGAGATATAATCAGTAAACAGAGATAGCAAGAGAAAGAGAGAGAGAGAGAAGAGGAGGGCAGTGAAAGAAGCAGGTCATAAGAGATGTAATCAGTAAAGAGAGCTAGCAAGAGAGAGAGAGAGAGAGAGAGAGAGAGAGAGAGAGAGAGAGAGAGAGAGAGAAATGTAATCTATAAAAATATGGGGTTCCACTACAAAGAAAAACAAGAATTAAATACAGTCTTAGATCATTGAGAGAGTTCTTAAGCTGCTTTAAAAAAATGAAAAGGCAGATTTTTAAAAATAGTTTCCTCATATTTCTGTTCTGTTGACATACGAGCTTAAAAAGTTGAAGCTATCTATTTTATTGCTTCTTCTTGAAAACAGCCCCCCACCCTCACCCTCACCCCCAACCCCCCACCCCCCCCCAAATATATATTTTTTTAGATCCTCATGTTTAATATTAATCGNTTTTTTTTTTTTTTTTTCATTTTGGAAATTTTTTTTTTTTTTATTCCCCCCCCCCCCCCCCCCCCCCCCATCTTTGTTCTGGGCTGCACACCACACAGAATTGGGTCATGAGCCGTCCTTTTACTTCAGGCATGTGTGCGCCTGTGAGTCTTTACCGTAGCCTGGTACAGGAAGGTATTGCTATTTTTTTTATACTGTGACTGCTATTTCGAAAGTCTTTGTTATAGAATGAACGCCAGTCTCTTCTCTGTCAACGAGTTTTTATAAAACGTTATCTCTAGTCCGGGATCCGACAACTGCCTGTTCCTATCAGTGGGTGATTTCTTGACACAAACGGTTGACGAAAGGCAGTGCGCCCTCACGACGACATGGGGGAGTAGATTTCGTTCCATATTTTATAAAATAAGAAAATAACTCTTTTATGTAACACGAGGCCCCACCGGGTATTTGTCTCAAAATAACCGGACACGGTGTAAAAAAAAAAACTGCACCCGGTGAACTCTATTTTTTTAAAACATGACATTATGTAAATGTCACCAATATACAAAATGTAAAGAGAATTTTTAAAAAAAAAACATATTTAAAAATGTTAGTCAGTGTATACGACTTTAAATGTAAAGCAATTTATTGTTTTTGTTTTTAATAATGATGTGCCTCGGATATCTGGGAGGCGTCTAGGAGTTACGCGAGGGATTGTGTTGGGAGGCGTCTAGACGTTACGTGAGGGAGTGTGTTGGGAGGCGTCTAGGAGTTACGTAAGGGAGTGTGTTGGAGTCGTCTAGGAGTTACGTGAGGGAGTGTGTTGGGAGGCGTCTAGGAGTTATATGAGGGAGTGTCTTGGGAGGCGTCTAGGAGTTATATGAGGGAGTGTGTGGGAGGCTTCTAGGAGTTACGTGAGGGGTGTGTTGGGATGCATCTAGGAGTTACGTGAGGGAGTGTTTTGGAGTCATTTAGGAGTTACGTGAAGGAGAGTGTTGGGAGTCGTCTAGGATTAACTTGAGGGAGTGTGTTAGGAGTCGTCTCGGAGTTACCCGAAGGAGTGTGCTGGGACTCGTCTAGGAGTTACGTGAGGGATTGTGTTGGGAGTCGTCTAGGAGTTACGTGAAGGAGTGTTTTGTAGTCATTTAGGAGTTACGTGAAGGAGAGTGTTGGGAGTCGTCTAGGATTAACTTGAGGGAGTGTGTTAGGAGTCGTCTCGGAGTTACCCGAAGGAGTGTGCTGGGACTCGTCTAGGAGTTACGAGAGGGATTGTGTTGGGAGTCGTCTAGGAGTTACGTGAGGGAGTGTGTTTGGAGGCGTATTGGAGTAACTTGAGGAGTGTGTTGGGAGGCATCAAGGAATTACGTGAGGAGTGTGTTGGGAGGCGTCTAGGAGTTACGTAAGGGAGTTTGTTGGGAGTCGTATAGGAGTTAAGTGAGGGAGTGTGTTGGGAGGCGTCTAGGAGTTACGTAAGGGAGTGTGGTGGGAGGCGTCTAGCAGTTGCGTGAGGAGTGTGTTGGGAGGCGTCTAGGAGTTACGTGAGGGAGAGTGTTGGGAGGCGTCTAGGAGTTACGTAAGGGAGTGTGTTGGGAGGCGTCTAGGAGTTGCGTGAGGGAGTTAGTTTGGAGTCTTCTATGAATTATATGAGGTTTGTGTTGGGAGGCGTCTAGGAGTTACGTGAGGAGTGTGTTGGGGGAAGTCTAGGTGTTACGTGAGGGAGAGTGTTGGGAGGCGTCTAGGAGTTACGTGAAGGAGTGTGTTTGGAGTCGTTTAGGAGTTACATGAAGTTTGTGTTTGGAGGCGTCTAGGAGTTACGTGAGGAGTGTGTTGGAGGCGTCTAGGAGTTACATGAGGGAGAGTGTTGGGAGGCGTCTAGGAGTTACGTGAGGGAGTGTGTTTGGATTCGTCTAGGAGTTATATGAGGTTTGTTTTGGGAGGCGTCTATGAGTTACGTGAGGAGTGTGTTGGGAGGCGTCTAGGAGTTACGTGAAGGAGTGTTTTGGGAGTCGTCTAGGAGTTACGTGAAGGAGTGTGTTGGGAGTCGTCTAGGAGTTACATGAGGGAGTGTGTTTTACATAATGGACTTGCTTTTAAATGAAAACGGGCTACATTAAAAACATCCCCAGCTAGGCCTATACAAGAACGACAATCTAAGTTAAGCACTTTTCGAGTGTTGTTGGCCACAGATTTCTGGTAAGCTGGATTCTGTTCCTGGTTGAGTAAAACTGTAATATAAGCCAGAGCCTCATTGAAATGTTGTCATTGGAGGTGGTGTCCCTTTGCCTCTTCGTTTCAGCAGGTCCGTTGTATCACTGGTGTGAGTGGGGAAAAGTGACCTTTAAGTTATTAGTTTTTGTTTTTTTACATGAAATTGAGACCTTTTTAAGTTATTGCTATTAACGTGACCTTTAAGTTGTTAGTTGTTTTTTAACATGAAATTGTGCCCTTTTGAAGTTGTTTAGTATTTTGCTCTACGCGAAAACGGGACCTTTAATTTTTTTGTTGGCGTTTACATGAAAATGTGACCTTTTGGGTGTATGTTGTTGACGTGACAATGTGACCTTAACCTTTTGTGATGTTGATATAAAAAGTGACGTTTTTAAAGTTGTTAGTTGTTTTTATATAAAATGTGACCTTTCTAAAGGTGTTAATATGTTTAACTGAAAATGTGACCTTTTTAAGTTCTTAATATGTTTAACTGAAAATGTGACCTTTTTTAAGTTGTTAATATGTTTAACTGAAATTTGATATTTTTGAGTTGTTAGTGTGTTGTTCTACGCGAAAAAAATTGTCCTTTAAGTTGTTTGTTGTTATTTGACATTGTTATTTCATATTTCATCAACTGAATGTTGAAAGGCAGTCGATGAACTCCATCCTATTGCCTGGACACACCCTCCTAATGACAGGACACACCCTTCTATAAGAAAGGACACACCCTTCTAATGACAGGACACACCCTTCTGACAGGACACACACTTCTTATGATAGGACATACCCTTCTAATGACAGGACACACTCTTCTAACGACAGGGCACACACTTTTTAATGACAGGACACACCCTCCTAATGACAGGACACACCCCTCCCTAAACGTGTAATTATATGTAACCCACCTGTCAGGTCGAGATATTGATGACGTGTAAGGAGAGACGCTTCCCTGTCCAATTTTAACGGGCGTGATCTACGCGTGAGTCATCTGGAACGAATCATCACGATGAAATCTTGGAGCCTGCTCCTAACAGGTTTCATTGTCTGCTGTTCTGGTGAGTTGATGTTTATATTATTTCCTTTATTTAGCTGTTATAAATATGGTGTAAATGTTTGGTATCGTTCAGACTGACACTTTTGACCAAAGCTCTAGTAACATCACCGGGGACGTGTGAGAATATATTATACAGTTTGGTTTGAGAGTTTTAAATTCAATGTTTACAATTTGCTTCGCGGATCCCTCTGGTATTTGATCTCTGCAGTGTTTGTTCCCTACAGTGTTTGTTCCCGGCAAAGTTTGATCCCTGCAGTGTTTAATCCCTACAGTTTTTAATCCATGCAGTGTTTGATCCCTGTACTGTTTGATCCCTGTACTGCTTGATCCCTGTACTGCTTGATCCCTGCACTGCTTGATCCCTGTACTGCTTGATCCCTGTACTGTTTGATCCCTGTACTGCTTGATCCCTGTAGGGTTGGCTCCGTGCAGTGTTTCATCCAAGTTGTGTTTGATCCCTGTAGTGTTTGATCCCTACTGTGTCTAATCCCTGCAGTGATTGATCCCTTGACTGCTTGATCCCTGCAGTGTTTTATCCCTGCAGTGTTTGATCCCTGCAGTGTTTGATCCATGCACTGCATCATCCATGAAGATTTTGATCCCTATACTGCTTGATCCCTGCAGTGTTTGATCCCTCCAATGTTAAATCCCTGCAGTGTTTGATTCCCGTACTGCTTGATCACTGCAGTATTTTATACTTGCCATGTTTGAGCTCTTCATTGTCTGATCACTGCAGTATTTGATCCCTGCAGCGTTTGAGCCCGCAGTGTTTGAGTCCTGCAGTATTTGATCACTGAACTGCTTGATCAAGTGCGCCCGCATAAAACTTTCTGGGGGGGGGGTCACGTCGGCGGGCGATACTCGACATGACTCCGGCTGCAGCCACTAGCCAAACAAACGAATGCTTTAATATTTCAAGAGTGATTGCAAAAAACACACAAGTGCGCCCGCATAAAACTTTCTGGGGGGGGGGGGGGCAAAAAAATTGATTGACTTTCCAAGGGGGGCAAAATTTTTTTAGTAATGTTTTAATGTAGTTTTAATTTACTGTAGCCTATTTGTATGGTGAACGAACGGACAGGACATCAGCTTAGTTACTTTCTCTTTATTTTCTCTTTACTTTAATACATTTTTTGTCTATTTTTGTCTAAAAAAAAATTTATCCAATCAATCCAGGGGGGGGGCAAGTGCCCCACTTTGCCCCAACCTGCGGGCGCCCATGTGCTTGATCCCATTATATTTGAGCCCTGCAGTGTTTGATCAGTGTACTTCTTCAAAATCTCTTTTCTGATTGAAAATGGCAGTGTTTGATCCATGTACTACTTGATCCCTGCAGTGTTTGATCCCAGCACTGTTTGATCACTGTACTGTTTGATCCTTGCAGTGTCTGATACCTGCAGTTTTTTACCCCTGCAGTGATTGACCCCATAAAATCAAAAACTGTTTTTAAAAAACATGATCATAAAAATCATGATAGGAACTCTCCACCAACTCTCCACCAACTCTCCACCAACTCTCCACCAACTCTCCACCAACTCTCCACTAACTCTCCACTAACTCTCCACTTACTCTCCACCAACTCTCCACTAACTCTCCACCAACTCTCCACTAACTCTCCACCAACATTTCACCAACTCTCCACCAACTCTCCACTAACCTTCCACCAACTCTCCACCAACTCTCCACCAACTCTCCACTAACTCTCCACCAACTCTCCACTAACTCTCCACTTACTCTCCACCAACTCTCCACTAACTCTCCACCAACTCTCCACTAACTCTCCACCAACTCTTCACCAACTCTCCACCAACTCTCCACTAACCTTCCACCAACTCTCCACCAACTCTCCACCAACTCTCCACTAACTCTCCACCAACTCTCCACTAACTCTCCACCAACTCTCCACCAACTCTCCACCAACTCTCCACCAACTCTCTACTAACTCTCCACCAACTCTTCACTAACTCTCCACCAACTCTCCACTAACTCTCCACTAACTCTCCACTAACTCTCCACTAACTCTCCACTAACTCTCCACCAACTCTCCACTAACTCTCCACCAACTCTCCACTAACTCTCCACCAACTCTCCACTAACCTTCCACCAACACTTTACCAACTAACCACCTACTCTCCAGTTATCCTCCACTAGCTCTCCACCAAATCCTACACCTAGACTCCACCAACTCTCCACAAAATCTCCACCAACTCTTCAGTGAACCTCCATCAAACTTCCACCAATACTCTTCACCAACCCACCTGCAACTCTCCACGAAGCCTCCCCTAACACCCACCAACTTTCCAGCCACCATTCCCCTACACTTCATCCACCCTCTGAATGCTTCTGCAAGATTTGTTTGGGTTTTAAATGTATGCACTTTTTGAGAGGTTACCTCTGTTTTACTTCTGTCAAAGCTTTCAGTCATGACACCAGGAAGTTCAGCTACACCCGGGAACAATGCTTTCTAAATCCCACCATTTTTATGTTGGTTTACGAGATTCCTCCCTTGCTCCTCAAAGAATATCTAGATTATTCTCTCCTGTTTTCAGTTTTGTATTGAATGACCTTGAATGACGCTCTACGTTATTTTCTTGAAACGTGTTTGTGTCCCCTGCTCATGTTCCTCTCAACACTTTGAACTTGCAAACGGTATGCATCTATTTAAAACAACAAGGCACGGCGGCCTGGGAATCAAAGTTACAATACATCAACAAATCCAAACAAAAATGTTAACACTAAAGATCTACATTGTTTCCCCTAGCTCTAAGTTTACATGAGATTCACTAAGCTCATGTCGTCTCCACAAAATGTGTGTACACGTTTTAACAATCGGTCGTTTCCGATTCCAATCCAAATTGTGTGTGTGTGTAGAAGCCTAAGGTCAATATTATTTTGATAGTTTACACTTTGTTTTATACTCCATGCATGCAGGGGCGTAATCTTTACTTCAACAAGGCGTATCCCATAACACGACAGAATAGTAAACATAGTAAAGGAATGCCACCATTCAATAAATAGAAATATCCCGCCCCATGCGGATCCCATTCCACCCACCCTGCTACTCCAGGGTCAGTAAGGAAAAGAAAGAGGTATTCCCCATTTCATAAAAATCCTTCAAGTTAAGGGGGGGGGGGGGGGGGGGGGGGGGAATTATATGAGTCTTAAAACCCCATTAGACTTTAGAATCACCATGGCTGGTCTTTGCTTACAAGTTTCAATTCCTACACTTTTAATTAAGTGATAATTAGGAAACTGCTAATTTAGCTTAGTGGCATAGCTCCATCGAGATGTGACTGATTCAGCTTTGTCATATAGATGCATCGAGACGTGATTTTAAAACAACTTAGTCTTCTCTCTAGCTCTCTACATTCACAAATGACCAAATCAAGTTTGGAATAGGATGATTAATATTATTATTTTTTGTTGTTTGTTGTATTTCTACAGCTTTATGTGATATCTGAGCAGTGTTACGGGTATGTAGTTTTAAAAACATGCAACTCTGGTGCCGGCCCAGGGCTCAGCCTACGCCCCAAGCTTTATTTTATGACGCATCAATGAATACATGTCACGTGTTTGTTTAGTACATAGAATGGTGGCATTTTTTTCCTACTCCATTCAAGTTTGCAGTTTCTTTGATCGAATGGCCAGAGCTTTCAAAGGATTGGCTTAGGCGGGAAATCCCGATTAGTCTCACGACTGGTTTTTGGGGGGAACTACATCTCCAAATAAATAAACACATTTATCTGGGGAGTGTATTTCTGTAAAGGGGGCGTCCATTAATTACGTCAAATGAGGGGAGGGGGAGGGGTTGGAAATGTTTGACAGTTGTTGACAAGGGTAGGGAGGGGGGTTTAGATGATTTGACGTCAGCAATCATGTTTTCTCTAGGAACAATTCAATCTTAAAAACTGACTGGTTCCTATATTATTATTATAAACAATTTAATGAGTGTAAAGAGTCATATAATTTTTAGGCTTTTAACAAAATAAAAGTTATTTAATGTGTACGTGTCTGTGCACTGCAGATGGTTGGTCAGAATGTTAGTACACTTGGTTTGTGCAAGAGATGTCAAAAGTTGGCATCTTTTTACCTGTCATTTTCTCTTAATCAGCTCACTAGAATGATTAACACATCATTGCACATGGCGTTCAATTAAAAAAAAAACACGAACTCATCGGTGTTCAATAACAACTATACCAACTCAAAGACAGAGAGAGCTTATGGCAATTATTGAACACACAGACAATGCTTCGGTTTTAAGTGCTGAATGGTTAGATAAGGATGATGTTGCCTTGTCTCGTACACCAGGTCCGCAAGATGAAAATGATCAATCAGCTACTGTAGACTATGCCAATCAGGGGCGTCATTTCAGGTTTTTTTCAGGGGAATGTAGGGGGGGGGGTGGAACCAAAACTTGGTCGGCTTTTAAGTTGTCTATTCCTGGAGGCGCCACAGTACATAGTAATTTAAATAAAACCAGCAAAATCAGGGGGGGGGGGGGAATCCCCCCGGCTAACCCAAAAGATGTCCCTGATGCCCAATGTTACGATAGAGCAACACCTGGCCACTCCATGGGAAGATGATAGCAGCTAGAACATATACTATAATTGTCAGCTATAACCTACTGACAATAATCATATTTATGCTTCCACAATGATATTTAGTCCTTAAACAACCTTTTCATTGATTTTGCATTATAAAATTATTGTTTTTTTTGGGGTAGGGGGGCGGGGTGTTATAAAATTGTGAAATAATTAAATAGGGGGTCATCGAAAGATTGACAGTTGTTGACAAGGTTGGGGGGGAGGGGTCAAAAATTGCGTAAAAAATGTTGACGTAATTAATGGACGACCCCAAAGTCTAGTATTTTATCTGGAGAGTGTACCTCTGCAAAGTCTAGCACTTTACCTGAGAGTGGGTTTCTGTAAAGTCAAGTATATCCCATAATCGAGTCTTAATCCAAATAATAGTAAGGTTCTCTTTAGCGAAGATGCAGATTAAACTTTGCTAAGCCCAACGTCTTGTATTCTTCTTCTTCTTCTATATCTTAAGGGCCCACGATCAATTTATTGATCATTTTGGCTCCTATGCATGTAGATGGGATTTGCAATGTTTCTGTTACTGGTGTTGATGAGGAAATCATGCACTAGGGGTTTGAAGGCTTGAGGCAATAGACACAAATGTGTCTAGTGTTGTCACCTCAACCGTTGTAAACGTGCATCAGAACTTTAACTTAAACTATATGGCTTAATATGCTGCTTTAAACTGGGGATATGTTATCGGTGCTCGAAAAATTTCGGACAATGCCAACACATAGTTCAACGCACAGTCCAACACACTAGAACACACCTGGGCTTCACAAATAGTTCATTGCTAATTAGTACAGCTTCAGCTACGTCATCGACAACTTGGGACAGATGGGGCCTTGCGCCCCAGGCAGCACTTTTGTATGTGTGTGTGTGTGGGGGGGGGTGTTTCCGATCCACGTCATCTACTTCATAAGTCTGATTTTTTATGTCAACGGTATAGACGTTGTGGTTTACATGAATTAATGATGACAAGGTCAAGGACATCCCCGGGTCTAAAGACTCCACTGCCTACAAATAACTGTCTCGTGGTCAGTTGTCTGATCTACAACTTTCTCATCTACAAGTGTCTGATATACAATAACTGTCTGATAAACAACTGTCTGATGCACAACTGTCTCAACTGTAACTGCCTCGTGTACAGTTATTACATGTACAAATGGAATGCACATTGCTCTCTATTCCAGTTCAAACTCTTATTGGAATAGAGCAAGAAAGATCTCCTGGCGATGGATGGTACAACAACCTACTACACCCTGACTGGGGGGCTATAGGTGAGATATACACCCTGACGGGGGGGGGCGCTATAGGTGAGATATTTACCTTGATTGGGGACAAAAGGTGAGATATTTAGCTTGCCTGGGGGCAGTAGTTGAGATATTTACCATGTATGGGGGACTACGAGTGAGATATTTACCATGTATGGGGGACTACGAGTGAAATATTTACCATGTATGGGGGACTACGAGTGAGATATTTACCATGTATGGGGGACTACGACTGAGATATTTACCATGTATGGGGGACTACGAGTGAGATATTTACCATGTATGGGGGACTACGAGTGAGATATTTACCATGTATGGGGGACTACGAGTGAGATATTTACCTTGTATGGGGGACTACGAGTGAGATATGTACCTTGACTGAGGGGCCATAGGTGCGATATTTACCTTGATTTGGAGGTGGCTATTGGTTAGACATTTACCTTAATTAAGAGGCTATTTATGATATGTTTTACCTTTATTTGGTGGGATATATAGGTAATACATTATACCTAGATCGGGTGTTAGCTATAGTTAAGCAGATATTTTACCTTGATTGGGTGGGATAAATATAGGTAAGATATTTTACCTAGACTGGGTGTTAGCCATAGTTAAGATATTTGACCTTGATCGGGTGTTAGCTATATAGTTAAGGGATATTTGACCTTCATTTGTGTCAGCTACATAGTTAAGGGATATTTGACCTTGATTGGGTGTTAGCTATATAGTTAAGGGATATTTGACCTTGATTGGGTGTTAGCTATATAGTTAAGGGATATTTTACCTTGATTGGGTGTTAGGTATATAGTTAAGGATCCAAGATTTAATAAATTGAAGGGTAACATTGGTGAGATGTTTTAGTCTGATTGGAAGGAGGGATTAGGTAAGATATTTGACCTTGATTGGGTGGAGCAAAAGGGAATATTTATTACTTTGACTGGGTGAAATAGGTAAGGTAGGCCTAAGATGGGAGGAGGCTTGTGTTTAAAATATATTACCCTGATCAGTTGGGGGGGGGGGGGCGCTCCATTCCAAGAACCTACCTTGACATGGTGGTTAGAGCATATTGGCAAGAGGGCCAGGCTAATGGGCTCACAGCCTACATGCTTGTAGGGAGGGTTTCTTCAAGAAATAGGTAAGGTAGGCCTAAGGTGGGAGGGGGCTTGTGTTTAAAAAATATTACCCTGGTCAGTTGGGGGGGGGGGGGCGCTCCATTCCAAGAACCTACCTTGACATGGTGGTTAGAGCATATTGGCAAGAGGGCCAGGCTAATGGGCTCACAGCCTACATGCTTGTATGGATGGTTTCTTCAAGGGTCTAGTGACGGGTAGATTACACATAACCAATGCTCCAATGTCGTTAATCAATTTACATTCGTGCCTGCCATCGTCAGGGAATAAATGCCCTACAATTGGAACATGAAGCGACTTAGTCAAACTTGAAAGAGATCTGAGTTCGAGAATATCACATTAATACTGAGGAAAATCACCCACGTAGACGTAGAGAGTAAGAGAAGATAGCTACAGACCGGAAGGCTCGGAGAAGAACTGTGAAAGAAGTTATTGTTAAACTTAAAGGCCTATAATCAAATGGGGATTTGAAAATGAAAGAAGAAGGGTGTGTGTGGAATGTGGGGGTGGGTGTGGAATGTGGGGGTGGGTGTGGAATGTGGGGGTGTGTGTGGAATGTGGGGGTGGGTGTGGAATGTGGGGGTGGGTGTGGAATGTGGGGTAATGCTAACATATCTTACCCTGATTAACAGACGCTGCAGGTGTAGGCTATAACATTTATATTTCACATGTATAATTATATTTTAAATAGAGCGTTCAATTTAGGATATAAATTTGTTTTGAGTTCTACCAAAGGGGGGGGGGGGGGGTGGGGGGGGGGGGTGGGTGTGGAATGTGGGGGTGGGTGTGGAATGTGGGGTAATGCTAACATATCTTACCCTGATTAACAGACGCTGCAGGTGTAGGCTATAACATTTATATTTCACCTGTATAATTATATTTTAAATAGAGCGTTCAATTTAGGATATAAATTTGTTTTGAGTTCTACCAAACATAAAATTAAATTTATTATATTTGTACTAATTACGTTTTCATGTTTTCAAACTGTTAATGCAGCTTAAAGAAGGCTTGCATTTTTGCACCCGTGAATACTGAGTGTTCCTAGTATGGAAGAACACAGAAACAAGTCTTACGAAGCTCGCTCTTTTGAAGCGATAGCGCCAAAATAATGGAACAGTTTCCATCAATCTTTGAAGGGAATTGTAAATGATAAAAAAATCATTTAAGAAACAATTAAAAACTTGTTTGTTTAAATAGATTTTGGAGGACCAGAGCGCAGTGAGCATGCTACCAGCGCGATATAAATATCAAATCAAAAAAAAAAAAAGACCACTGAAATATTTGTATTACCAAATCTGAAATGACATTTAATTAATTTTATGAGTATGATACACCTTTGATCAAGGTGTTAGTTTTAATCACCCACTTACTCGTATTTTTTTTTATGAATCCCCAGATACACACTTACTAAGACGAAGCAAAGTAAGCTACAGTGATGGAGTCTACGAGCCTTCTGGCATCAATCGCCCCAACCCACTGACCATCAGCAGGATAGCCTTCAATGGGACGAATAATTTAAGCTCAGTTCGAAATAGGAATGCACTCTTAGTTTTCTTTGGTAAAAATTCTGAATTTAACTCTAACATTTGACTACTCAGAAATGTACTTTAATTAATTTAATCATTTATTTTACATACATAATTCCTTTTGTATATCTTAGAAGTATTTTAAAAAATGTAAGTAACAATGATAAAATGCTATATTATTTAACAGTAATCACATAGTGAATATGAAATATTATGTAATTTAAATTTATTTTTCTATAACATTAGCCATGAATTAATCCTGTCTGAACATGATGATATTAGCCTGCTATACTAGTTTTTTTCAACTCAACAACAAATATCTTTCACACAAAAAGACCAAAGAATAATAATTTGTATTTGATAAAGTATCCATTTTAATAATCAATAAACTTTGCATACATTTTAGTATTACCTCTTTTTATTCCATTTAATTGTTTTTGAATAAGTTAATGATTTAAAGTTTTTAAAAAAATACAAACAATTAATTTTACAAATATAAATTCCACTCTAGGCCAACAGCTGGTCGAAGAGATTATGGATGCCCAGCGACCTGGCTGCCCGATTGAATACTTGAACATACCAGTCCCTAAAGACCACAAATATAACCCTGACCAAATAGATGACCTTGAAATGCCCTTTTTAAGGTCTAGATATGATCAGAGAACAGGATTCTCTCCAAACAATCCTCGTCAGCAGGTATCACATTTTAAGTGACATTCTGAATGAATTATCTTAAAACTTATTTAAATAAAAGTGAAAGATTGAAATTGAAAATAACTTGTTTGTTTAAAAATATTTACCACATTCATGGATAACTGAATTGCTGATTTGATCAACAATTCTCTGTAACTAAATGAAGAATTAAAACTTTTTTCCAAAGTAAGATTTATTCTAGTGAAATGAAAAAATTCTCAACAATATTAGAATTCTTTAAGTTATTTTGTTCAATAATAAATGGAGCCATTCATATCTATAATATTTTATCAATTCAGCTGAATGAAATCACACCCTACATGGATGGAAATCTAATTTATGGATCAGGCAAATCAGTGGAAGATGCTGTCAGGTCCTTTAGGGATGGAGAACTCCTGGCTGACAATGATGATATTAAAAAGAGTTTCCCGATGAAGAATGATATCAGGCTTCCATTTGCCAACCCGCCATCACCAAGAGATCACGTGTTGAGGCCAGTCAGCAGATTTAGAAGTAAGACTTGAAATTATCTCCCCTTAACTACCTAGCACTCATTAATTTCTCAATATACTGTACAATTGTTTAGACCTCAGTGTCTGTACTGTGCAACATTATGGTTAAGTGAGCTTAGTGAGGAGAAAGAGCTCATGAAGGCATTTAGAGAATAAAGGTGTAATATATGCAATCTAACAAAACTCAGTGTTTCCCTTAAATTGAAAAACCCATTCTTTTTTTTAGCCATAAATTTAATAAAACTCATTGTTTCTATAATATTATGTAGGATTTGGCAACCCAAGAACCCACGAGAATCCACTTCTCTATTCACTAGCAGTTGTTTGGTTTAGGTATCACAATGTTATTGCCAGGCAATTGAAAACAACTTTTCCACAACTGGATGATGAACAACTTTTCAATGCAGCAAGGAAAAGAGTGCTAGCCCAGTATCAGGTAATGTCCATGAAAGTATTAATATTGGTAATTTGTTGATTTTTTTAAACTTCTGCTAAAAAAATTTTTCTGAATTTAAAAACAACAAAGGAATGATTAAAATTATTATATTTTGACTTGACCTTTTTAATAACATTTCATTATAATAAAATATATTTCTATCTTATTTAGGAAACTTAAGTGCCATCTTAAGGTAAATATTTCCTTGAAAAACTGGAAAAAAACTCAGCATGTGCAAGCAAAGTGGAAAACATATCACATATAGAATTACTTCAATTAACAGAGACTTAATGATTTTCATTTTTTTTTTAAATTTTATTCTCAGAAAATTGTGATGTATGAATGGCTACCAGCCTGGCTCAGCATCTCAGAGAAAGGAGAAAAGTTTAATATCACAGGAGATTACCCCTACAATGGTGGTGGCCAAAATCCTTACAAAGGTTTGGGTTCGAATAATTAATCCTTGTGGTCAAGTCTACTTAGTTTACCGGATATTTTTTTTTTTTTTTAAAGAAAATAGAAGCAGGGTGTAACTATAAATGCATAAACATCAAATCACCAAAATGTGTTTGCTTATAAAGTTTTTAAAAAGGAAGAAGAAGCAGCCAGGATTTTAAAGCAAAGAAAGCAGTAACAAAATAAATTGAAATCTCATGCAAAGTAGTGTACCAATTATCTCTGACAAAGAATGTATAATATCTTATTTTGTGGCTTAACCTTATTTTAGTAGAGAAAAGTTATTTTTTGCTTCCCCTTTTTCTTATCAATCATTCTTATTTTTTTAATCCTCTTAATAAGGTTTTAAATTAGTTAATAGGAGTTATATCAATATAAGTAACAAAATATTTTTAATGTAATTTTTATTACCTCAGTGTTTCAAATCTATTAATATTAATAGTTTTTTTATTATTATTTTTTTTAAAATTCTGATTTATTTAATTGATTTAGCTTTTAAAGTAGATGTTTAGCAGTTTATGAGTTGTTTTATATTTATTTCAAAATAAATGCTCCATTTTAAAAAAAGGAACTTGAAAAAAATAATGATATATTACATACATTGCATAAAAAATTAAATTATTTTCATTTTTAAAGTATCTATTATTTTAATGTTACATTATTTTTACTGGTTCATAATTTTTACTAAATATGGTTCTTTTTTTAATTCTTTTCAAATATTTACCAAATTGACCCTTATTATTTTGTATTAGAATCCTCTGTTAATAATAAATTATACATTATCTTGCTTTCTTTTGAAATAAAATAATGTATTTTCTATTAAAACTTACTTATCCATAAAAAAAAAATTTTTTTTGTTTAGTTTAAATTTTAAATGTAATACATTATGAATTTCCTCAGGTTATGACCCTAATGTCCATCCGGGCATAAGTACAGAATTTCAAGCAGCTGCATTCCGATTCGGACATACACTTGTCCCACCTGGCATTTTTACAAAGTAAGAAATTAATGAAATTATTTTTATCTTGTTTCTTATCTACAAACATTTATTTAATGTATTTCTTACCGGAGCCGATACTTTTTAGGCACATCTAGTGCAAAAATTTTAACAGTATAGTCTAATTTTGTTATAAATCTTTAATATGAATTTAGGAATGTCTATATAATTGTTAATAGAAATGATAAAAAGATGAGATTTTAAAAGAATGCACCTGATGAACGAAATTCACTGTTTTGTTAGCATTTTAATTGAAATTAGCTAAACACAAACAATTCTCAAAATGTCTGTGACAAAGTATCCCACGAAAAGATTTGGAGAGTGGGTGGGACAGGCAGTGCTGTCACGTGACTTTAGGAGGCCCTCTTCTATCCATTGCAGTTTAAAATACTTTCAACTAAATTTTGCCACAACAATTGCTCATTACATATTTGATGCCCCCTGCAGCCATGGAGCTTGCATAGCTCTTGTGATGGGTGTTAGAACATTTTTGTATGGGGATATAAGAGAGCCATACAAATATAATTAATATAAATAAAATAGTAAAAATAGCAAAAAATATAGGGCCAAACTTTAAATGTGATTAGAATTTTTAAATAAAATATTTTGATTTCCTTTTGTTAGGATCATTATAAATCCAAAATAGTTTCTCTTGACTGCTGCTGTTTTAGTTGTGTTCTTATCTTATCTTATCTTCTTTTTTCTTCATATACTTATGCTTTTTTACCCTATCTGGGGCTATAGGCCGTCCACAAGAATTTTCCATTCATCACAGTCCCGTGCTTTCCTTTCCAGTTGTTTTCAGGTGTATCCCATATTTTGTGTGTCTGCCTGTGTAGCTCTCATCTCAATGTATTCTTTGGCCATCCTCTCTTTATTTTTCCCTTTGGATTCCATGTCGTCCTTATGCCTTATACTTACAGGGTGGGCCAACAAAAGTGAGAACATCTCGTAGCATAATATTTTACGAGACGTTCTCACTTTTATTGGCCCACCCTGTATAGTGTTAGAAATTTATATACTATCATTGTTGAAGTTTCAGCTTCTTTGAATCTATTTCTATTTACTAATATATTATACATTTTTAATTTAAATATCAATAGTTTTTGGCCTAACAAAATAATTTACAAAAATTGAACTATTGATTTAATACTCTGCAACTTGGAACAATTAAAAATTATTCCTGCCTTTTAAACTAGACTTATTTGCGCTGGACCTTGGAGACAAAAGTTTCAGAAATGTTTCATTTTTTCAAATTATTCTTGGATATGTAGTTAATACTGCACATTTTTATTATTATTTCATTAGAAAATTTGAATCAGGAACTTGTATCAATTCAACTCGTCCTGTACAAGCCAAATTTACATCTAAGCCAAATGGAGCAGAAGAAAATGTTGATATTGAAGGCATCCGCTTGTGTAATGCATATTGGGTCCCACAGGTAAATACATAATTTTTCAATGAAAAAAAAATTTAATTATTTATTTTGCTGGCCTAAAGGGAGCAACGGTATTTAAGATGCACACCATCCTCAACTCAAAATATTTTTGATTACAGTGCATAAGACTCACTGCATATTTTAGACTTTAAGCTAGGCGTAGAGGGGGAAAAGTGTGTCCTAAACGCCGACATTTACAGTAATACTACTAATACTAATACCACATATTCAAATCAACAATAGATTAAGAAAATTAAGAAATAAAATTTTATCTTTCAGATTTTAGCTAAGGAAATTTGTTATAATTATCTGGCCTGCCAACAAGCCACAACAAGCCACAACACCATCCTAGATATTATAAAATAGTAAAATAAAGCTGTTCCTTCCTACATTAGATTAAACCTGCTCTATACTAAATAAGACATTTTCAACACTTAATTGGAACCACACAATATTTATAACAACAAAACCTAAAAGTAAAAAAGAGAAGAACTTGCTTGTAAGTTAGAAAATGAAAAATGCTTCATAGAATTTAAACTTAGTAATTTAGTCAGAATTAGTCAAAAGGCTTACGCTAACTATGAGAAAACTTCTCCTCAGGAAACTGTTGAGACTGAAACTGGAATGGATGAAATTATCAGAGGATTGACCTTTACAAAAGCTACAAAAGAGGACAATATAATCGTCACTGATCTCAGAGGTAATATATACACTGCACAAGTACTTTTTCTCTTAGTAATCTTTTGGAAATGGTTAAATCTATACTATGGATCTTTATAGTATTGGAAGTAAATCATTTCAAGGTGGCTTTTAATTTTCTTGGCTGTTATCAAAGCTCTATTTTATTTATCAGAGGATGTTTTCGGCCCATTGGATTGGTCAAGGCGAGATCTGGGAGCCCTTAACATTCAAAGAGCCCGTGACCTTGGTCTTCCTGGCTATAATGATGTGCGGGAAGCTTATGGACTAAAACGCATAAGCAACTGGACACAAATAAATGCTGAAGGACTATATGGAACGGTTAGTCAATTAATGTGCAGGTATAAGAACCCCTAAAAATATCTGCATTCTAGTGTTCTTAAAATATTAAAGAAACATATTAATAGAAATATTTTGCAAAACATTAAATGTGTCATTCCCCAATGGGCCATTTAATTCATTTGCTCTTAACATTTTTTCTTTTAAAAATTAGCAATTAAGAGAATTGAAGAGATTATATAATAATAGCGAGTCACCAGATGACCTCGACCTTTTTGTTGGGGGACTTTTGGAAACTGTACCCAATGGCCCAGGACCACTATTTCAGGCGATCATTCTTGATCAATTTTTGCGAATAAGACATGGTGACAGATTTTGGTATGAGAACACGCAAAATGGGTGAGTGTGCCAAGGCACTTATTTGATTATTCTGAATCAATAAATTATAGTTGTTTCTTTATCTTGAGTGGTACTTTTAAAGTTTTTTTAGGAGAAACACTAAAATAATCACCATATTGCAGACCTGTTTACTCTCAAATTCTTAAAATCGTACAATATCATCACATAATTGTTCAGTACCTTATATTTATAGTAAAAAATAAACATACAGTATATATAATGTTTACACCTCAAAATCGTACATTGTACACCAAAATCGTAAGAGTAAACAGGTCTGATATTGGAATATGGATTTATTTAAAACTTACCTGATCAAGGGATTGATAACCATATTTTAACAATACACCTAAAATTGGAAATATTTTTCAATATTTTCCTTTCAGGCTTTTCACTGCTGATGAAATTAGAGACATAGAAAATACAAACTTTTATGATGTGTTAAAAAATGTAACAAATGCATTTTCTATGCCTCAACTGGTAGAACTTGGAAATGATGTATTTTCATGCAGTAAGTAGAGATTAGGCCAAATCTAAGCTAAATAAATTCTCACAAACTTAATTAAAGTAATTTGTAAATTTTAAAATAATTTTCTAAAAAAATCTATTAGTGAATTTTGAATTCACTCAAAAAATAATAATATTTTTTATCCCAACTTAGAATTATTAAAACATCACACATTTCTCAAGTTAAAAATAATTATGGAATGTATAAATACCCTAATGTGTACAAATTTAATTTATCTTATTCAAAGACCTTTATACTATTACCAATTTTTAAAGCTAGATGAAATTCACTTTATCAGACGTTTATTTCATATTTTAAAACTCGTTCTGTGCAAAAATGAATTTAAAAATGTTTTTAAAAATCAAATGAAGAAATGAATAAATTTTTAATTATTTCATTATGAAATGAAAGGTAATGTTAACAGAACAAGTAAGGAGTGTCAGTGTGTGGATCCCTTCCTGGATATCCAAGATCCTCATGAGCAGTGTGTCCCATTGCAGCATTATGATTACTTCACTGGAAGTGCCTTTCCTTTCATAATTACTATAGCGGCCATTGTCGTCTCCCTGCCTCGTAAGGAAATGTTCAACTTTGAATTATTTATTAAACACATTTTTAATTCATACTTTTTCAACTTGATCTAGCATTAGTAAATATGTACAAAATCATTCTTAATATGTTTTATTAAGCATGCTGTGACTTTTGTTGAGAAAGAATACTTGAAAATTATTTAGGGGGTTAATAAATGGGTTTATTTGTTAATCTCTTAACATATCATTAGTGTTAGCCTTTATAATTTCACTAGGAACAATTATAGTTTTTATTGCTTTAAAGTTGTTATGTGAGCTTTGTTGCTTCTTTACAGTCTCTTTAGGAATTATGTTATAGTTTTATTTAGATCTAGTCACTATAGGAATTATGTTATTTTTTTTATTTAGTCACTATAAAAATTATGTTATAGTTTTATTTAGTCACTATAAAAATTATGTTATAGTTTTATTTAGTCACTATAGGAATTATGTTATAGTTTTATTTAGTCACTATAATAATTGAAGACCTCAAGGAAAAAAACGGCAGAGTCCATTTTTAATTTTTTTGAGTTATCACCCCTGACTAATAACCAGTTAAAAATAGAAGGTGCCGAATTAAGTTTAAATGAGTAAAAATGGCTAAGTCCATAAGAAAAATTATGTCATTGTTTCTTGACAATATCATTTAAATTATGTAATTTTTTTCTTGACAGTCACTATAGGAATCATGTTACTTATTGCTAGACTCAGGAGAATGTCAATGACACCCAAAACATCAAAAACTAAAGAAAAACCTCAAAATGGCCCAAACTATTTTTATGGTAAGCCCATGGTTGTTGATGTACAATAGTTAATTGTTAAAAATATGTTTCCCTTCACGCACTTGTTTAATATCTAAATATTTTTTGAAGATGACCAAATCTTTAACTTGAGTACTGGTACTTAAAATGAACCATATTTTGTTTAAAGGGAGGGACAGTTTTTCATTTTGTCAGCCTCACTTTCTTGACATTACCTATTTGATCCAATGGCAAAACTGAGTCAAGATGATTGGAAATAGACCAGGATGCAGTAGATGAAGGACAGTGGTTTTGTGTAGTTCACTGTGCTCTTTACGCATTCCACATTGTGTCATTGTCATACTGCCCACAGGACGCCATCTCTGGGATTGATTTCAGATTTTGCCTTCTCTTAGATGACTTGCCATCCAAGGTCAATGAATCCCATCCAGCCGGGGTGCTGGTCTTAGATGACTTGCCATCCAAGGTCAATAAATCCCATCAAGCCGGGGTGCTGGTCTTAGATGACTTGCCATCCAAGGTCGCCAACAGATCTGACCAGGACCAGCTACAACAGGATCTCAATCTGTTAGCTGAGTGGGAGATGAGCTGGGACATGGAATTTCACCCTGCCAAGTGCCAGACACTATCAATCTCTAGAAGTTGTACTCCTCTACACTACCAATACGAACTGCACGGCCATATACTTGAGCAAGTTTCCTCCGTTAAGTACCTGGGTGCTACCATTCAAAGAGAGGTCTGATGGGACAAGCATATTAACAATGTATGTAACCAAGCAAACAAGACCCTAGGGTTCTTAAGGCGAAATCAAGGTCATGAAATCATGAGGTAGTGTGTGTGTGTTGATTTGAGGACGAATGCGGATTGTGAACTAATTTCATGTCACGGGCGAATGACTGTGGAGTGAACGAGGCATGATATTTGGGGTATAAAGGGTTCACAGACGTGAGAGTGAGGGGAGAATAATTATTATGTCACGGGGGATTAAGTTCACAGAGGTTAGACGAGAGATAGGACTCGCTACAGCGAGACCTCTTGCTTTTGGGAGATAGGGGATTTTGTCATGATATGTGTTGCTGATTGGAATATTGCCATATACGTTGGATTCATGTTCACTAAACTTGAGACGCATTAATCTAGTAATGCGATCAGCAAATAAATGTCTTATGTACCTTGAAGCGTATTGTTTTGATGAATCAAACTAGTCGGTTGTGTGACAAGATTTTCAAGACATGTAAACAAAAGCGAGAATCATAAACCTAGACAATGAGCCAAATATTCAACAACTAGAATATTTGACATGGGGGCCCGTAGTTGGAGCGGAATCGGGACCTTTCGTCTATTGTGTTCCTGTGTACCGGACGTTTCCTGTACCCGCTGCAGCTGATCCTGTGCTGTACCACCTGAGTCTGTGTTCCTGTGTACCGGACGTTTCCTGTACCCGCTGCCGCTGATCCTGTGCTGTACCACCTGTGTACCGGACGTTTCCTGTACCCGCTGCCGCTGATCCTGTACCTGTTCCTGTTCCTGCTGTTGCCTAGAACTGTTCGTGTACCGCTGGTCCTGCACCCAAGTTTCCTGTACACGGTAGTTTCCTTTACCTGAGAGAATTACCTGTGCCGTTGTACTGGACACCACCACCACTACTGTGCCGCTGTACTGGACACCACCACCACTACTGTGCCGCTGTACTGGACACCACCACTACGTTTTGCTGTCCGGAGCAAGTCATCTACAGACAAGACCGGGTAATTAACTTTATTAGAAAGGTTATGTGGTCTTATGATGATAATTTTGTAACCAGAAATTTAAGTGACATTTTTTTTGACATGGTACTTATTGAAAGTTGGGTTGTACCAGAATAGAAGTAGACTATACATTGTAAACCGGTGAAATGAAGACCATAGAAGAACTTTGTCAGGAGGCGAGTAAGTTAGGATTAGAGGGGGAAGAAATTATGAAATATGCCACGGAAAAATTAGAAAGATTAGAAATGGAGGAAAGAGAATGGCAAGCTCAGGAAGAACAATTCAAAGCTCAGAAAGAACAATTCAAAGCTCAGAAAGAACAATTCAAAGCTCAGGAAGAACAATCCAAAGCTCTGGAAGAAAAATTAGATATAGAATCCAAAGCTCGTAAAGACAAATTAGATATAGAATACAAAGCTCGTAAAGACAGATTAGATAGAGAATTACAAGATTATAAAGAGAAAAAAGAAAAAGAAACAAATGATATAATAGCAGAAATGAGAGAAAAATATGAAAAGGAAAAAATAGCACTCGAACGAATAACAATAGAAGCAGCATTTAGAGAGGCAAAAGTAAAGGCAGCAAATTGTGAAAAGTGGGGAGTAGATTCCGAAACAATGAGAGAGTTAAAGTTAAAAGAATTCGAAGACGCAAAAAGAAAGGAATTTATAGAGACATGGGAAAGCAGTAGTGAGGAATGTTATGACAATGAGTATTGTTACAGGGATGGTTATGACAATGAGTATTGTTACAGGGATGGTTATGACAATGAGTATTGTTAGTCCCTACCAATACTGTTACTCATAACAATGTCCCTACCAATACTCAATGAGTATTGTTACAGGGATGGTTATGACAATGAGTATTGTTACAGGGATGGTTATGACAATGAGTATTGTTACAGGGATTGTTATGACAATGATAATGATTATAGTGAGTACGAGGAGGAGGAATTTGACGGTGTAATTAATGATTGGTCAGAGGACGAATCAGAAGAAGGGTGGGTTAATAGTAGAGTAGAGGGTAGAGTAGACGGGATAGTGAGTATAAATTGCATTAATCCATACGATAGAAATAGTGTTTATTACTTGGCAGAAGGGGAAACTGAAAAACATCAATTTACTTGGAATTATAGGAAGAAGTGTTGGGAAAATCTAGAAGGGGATACAGTAGAACGAGAAGATAGTGATTACATGCCACAATGGGAAACAGGAAAAAATCAATTTAGGTGGAACTATAAGAAGAAAACTTGGGATAATATAGATGAGGATGAAGTCGAATCAGGGACGCCATTAGTAAATGAGGGAGGTAATGAACTTAAATGGTGTAGAGAAAGCAAGTCATGGGTAAAGCTGGCAAATAATAAAAATGAAACTGAAACAGGGGCCGACAATAGGGGAAATGATGAATGGGAATTTTTTCAGTTAGGGATAGGTGACGATTATTTTGAGGATACAAGTCCATATAAGTCAGATTTTTTGCAGTTAGGGATAGGAGACGATTACTTTGTAGACACAGGTGCATATAAGCCGGATTTTTTCCAGTTAGGCATAAGTGACGACTATTTTGAAGACATAAGGGCAGATAAGACGGGGATTGTTCAGTTGCATAAATTAGAAACTGCGGAAAGTGTTAAAGAAACTGGGGGGCGAGTAAATGATGTGGAGGAGAATACAGTTCTTTTGTTAGCAGGGGAAAATGAGGTAACGGACAATATTACAGAGTTGGTGGAGGAGATCAGTTATCCGAAACAATGTCATGCTATTATAACCGAGTGTAGGGACGTTAAAGAGGTCATGCACAGGGCACAGATTCACGAGATTCAGTGGGTGGATTATAAATGTTGGACTCAGACTATACAGTTGGTTAACACACAACAGTTGACTTATGATTATGATATGAATTTTGTTACATTACAAGAGACAGATGACAAGGTACAAGGTATAGTTTTTGATAATGTACAATATATGCAGATTGATAATGTACAAGATGAGTATTTTGACAATGTACATGATATGAAATTTCTAGATAAAAGAAATGTCATTTTGGAAATTTTGCAATGGGGAGAAATTGAAGAGGATAGTACTTGTGATTTTGATATCGATATTGCACATGAGCCCATTGTTATTGATGCTCCACCCAGTAATATTAACTATCTCGATATACGAGAAGCTATTTTGGAAATTTTGCAATGGGGAGAGATTGAAGAGGATAGTACTTGTGATTTTGTACAAAATATGAATTTGGTGGACGTACAAGATGATCATGTGGAGACTGGAGAGTTTAATGGGGCTCAACAGGGAGATGGTAATTCTTCTCTAAACAATCATTTTCATATTGGTCATGGGAATTATTTTGAGTTTGTACCATGTGTCAAACGTGTTAGCACCTGGAAAGCCTACGGGTTTCACGAAGTAGAGATCGTGAATTTTTCAAGGTCAGTCCCTAGACGTGGACGGAGATTTAACAGGGTGGAATTCATCGCTAATGAATTCACGTGGAGCTACGAGGGTCGTAGTCCAAACGGGGAGATTTGTGGTGTGGGTGACACGGGGTACTCAGTCCTTGAGA
>CAXITT010000008.1:474489-529868 GCA_964033795.1 Lymnaea stagnalis
GTCAAGGTCATGAAATCATGAGGTAGTGTGTGTGTGTTGATTTGAGGACGAATGCGGATTGTGAACTAATTTCATGTCACGGGCGAATGACTGTGGAGTGAACGAGGCATGATATTTGGGGTATAAAGGGTTCACAGACGTGAGAGTGAGGGGAGAATAATTATTATGTCACGGGGGATTAAGTTCACAGAGGTTAGACGAGAGATAGGACTCGCTACAGCGAGACGTCTTGCTTTTGGGAGATAGGGGATTTTGTCATGATATGTGTTGCTGATTGGAATATTGCCATATACGTTGGATTCATGTTCACTAAACTTGAGACGCATTAATCTAGTAATGCGATCAGCAAATAAATGTCTTATGTACCTTGAAGCGTATTGTTTTGATGAATCAAACTAGTCGGTTGTGTGACAAGATTTTCAAGACATGTAAACAAAAGCGAGAATCATAAACCTAGACAATGAGCCAAATATTCAACAACTAGAATATTTGACACTCTACACTACCAATACGAACTGCACGGCCATATACTTGAGCAAGTTTCCTCCGTTAAGTACCTGGGTGTTACCATTCAAAGAGAGGTCTGATGGGACAAGCATATTAACAATGTATGTAACCAAGCAAACAAGACCCTAGGGTTCTTAAGGCGAAATCTAAAGATTGGCAATTCCTGTGTGAAAGAAAGAGCATATAAAGCCTTTATCCGTCCGATTTTAGATTATGCATCTTCAGTCTGGGACCCATTTACACAGAAGAGCATTGACAGGTTGGAGGCGGTCCAGCGACGAGCAGCACGCTTTGTCCTAAACCGCTACAGGAATACCTCTAGTGTTGGCAGCATGCTAGAAACACTAGGCTGGTCACCATTGGAGAAACGACGACGACAATCCAGGCTCTCCATGATGTACAAGATAAATAATGGGCTGGTCCACTGTTCCAGTATTAAACAGAAACTCGTCCCTCTCCCCCATAGACAGCGACGAGGCCATGACAGGCAATTCAGGCTCATACCAGCAAGAAGCCAGTATAGGAGCTGCTCATTCCTGCCCAAGACAATCAGGGACTGGAACAATCTTTCAAAAGGAACAGTTGAGGCGACAACACTAGACACATTTGTGTCTATTGCCTCAAGCCTTCAAACCCCTAGTGCATGATTTCCTCATCAACACCAGTAACAGAAACATTGCAAATCACATCTACATGCATAGGAGCCAAAATGATCAATAAATTGATCGTGGGCCCTTAAGATATAGAAGGAGAAGAAGGTCAATAAATCCGATCAAGCTGGGTTGCTGGTCTGAGATGACTTGCCATCCAAGATCAATAAATCCCATCAAGCCGGGGTGCTGGTGTTGTTTTAGATTGTCCAGGCTTTTACTGAGGATTACTCTTAGTCCACAAGCTTGGAGCCAGCACTACAAAAACTAATTTAAATAATCTCAAAATTAGCAATATGATATCTAGCACATAAAGCGTTTGTAGGAGAAACAAATTGAAAACATTAAGATACTCTTATTTCTGCAATCGTTTGAGGATCAAAGAAAGTTTTATCTTATTTTCTTAGTCCGGACTTAGTCACTCTTACCTATGCCTCAAGTCAATTCAAAGTTAATTTATTAAATAAGTGATCAACTCTAATGACATCATTTACCGGAGGGTCAGATGTATATATAAATTTAAGATATGGTGTTTGTGAAATGAGATATCATGTCAAAAAAATTATTTGAATTATATGTTTTGAAACCTCTGAAGCTTTGATTTGAGTACATTTATTTTAAAATGATTATAATTTTTCTTTGAATATCAAAGTTTAGATCGTAATTTAGATTGGTCTTAATCTAATCTAGATTAAAAGAAATTTGATATATAATATTCTTTCAAAGTGTAGCTATTATTGGCATTTTGGTTGTTGTTGTTGTTTTTTTTGGTAAGTTGGCAGAGATTTATAACGTTATCAGTTGTTTTTTTTTATGTGAGTGTAACTATTTTTGATATCAAAATATTTAAGAATAACGTTTTATGGATAGACTAATCCTTTAAAATAATCTAAATTTATAAAAAAAAATTTTTTTTCAATTCTAAACAATATTATTGAAAATTTTTCTAATGAAGTTAATTTACAAATAAAAAACTTAACCTTTAGTATAAGATTATATTTTGTAAATATTGAAATAAAGAACAATAAATATTACTCAGTTTGCTGGATATATTAGTCATTAAGTTATATGAAATTCATTTAGCAAGAAACTTTTCTTTTTAGCTACTGAGTGGGTAGGAAGAACGACATATGGAACGTTAAACAGCCGAGATGTAAAGATAGAGCTGGACAATCAAAGAATGAAAATATTGGTGTCTAACATAAGTGGTCAAGTGGTCAGAATGATCGATGTAAGGCAAAGAAATAATGCTGAGCAAAAGAAGCCCAGGGCTTCTGTCACAAGATCAAGTGATAAAGGAAACAGATTAATGATGATGGCAGCTCCTGGGGAAATAGATCTCGTGAGTGGTCTCTTAGCAGTCACAGAATTATATATGTCAAGTCAACAGTAGTAGTCTGTTCATACCTATGTAACATGAGTAAAAACAATTTAGAAATAAGCATTTAGGTCATGACACTGACTAAAATCATCAGTGATGCATTTATTTCATATTTTCACAGCATTTCAACCAAAAGCTCATTAATCCAACATATTATGTTTAAAGTTTCTTTTTTTTTATGGGTATCTTTGGAAATATTAAGAAACCATTTATAATATTAAGAACTATGTGAGCTGCTTTAGTCTAATGACACAACCTGAAAAAAAAAATTCTTTTCCATGTATCAACAAAACCTAGGTCTTGCACTTTGCCAGCAGAACTGACCGTGATGAAGCTTTTGAAAAACTTCATGAGTTCTTTAAAAAGCATGGCTGGGAATATCATGAAGGTTAGACGTGTGGTTTTCTGCTGGCATTTAATTTTAATTCATAAATTTAAAAACAAATCTTGTTTAAAATTCTCCAAAGTATAATATTTTTATATTGATCAGAAAGGACATTAAACATATTGTCCTCAACATTTCATTTTGAGATGTTGTTTTAGTTTAAAAAATTATTAATTTATGTGCTGAATGTATGTACAATGTAATAAAAACATTTACTTTTATTTGGATCAATAAAAGAATCTTATCTCATCTTAGCAACTATAATATGTAGTTATTATTGGTATATAGTGATTCAAACGACATTACAAGCAAATAATCTTATCTTGTCATATCTGTCGCAAATGCAATATATTTTATTCAGTAGTTACAACAGTAGAATGATAACATCATAATTTTGCCCTTCATTTCTTTAATTTTTCTACACATTTGATGAAATGTTGACAGTTTATTTAATCAATAAAAACACAATCTTAGATGAGCAAATATTAAGTTTTTATTTGTATAATTCCTCAGTAGAAATGTGTTATCTTTCAAGATTAAATATATAATTTTAATATGTTGTTTTATCAGCCCCAAACATGGCTGAACAGATTATGTGGAGGGAAGCCATGACAATTGATCAGAGGAAAGAAGTACTGGCCAGATTTTTCAAGAGCATATTAGTAGAGGTAGGAAAGGATTTCTATTTTAAAACTCATTTTTCAATCCTCTCCATTTCTCTCAATGTCTCCCCCTTACCTCCTCCTTTCTCATGCTGTATTAATTAATTTGATAATCCCATGGTATAAGAAGTAGCAATAGGAAATTAAGTGGAAAAAAAATGTATTTCTACCTGATTAGCTATTAAATTCAAATTGATTTAAAATAATTCAATCCTATCTTGTATTTTTAGAAGTTAATCAAGCAACTGAGGACGTTACACCTGCCGTAATGGTGGCATATTATTTTCATCACTGTTGATATGACAATATAAATTATAAACAACATGTAGTGTAAATAAATGACAGACCCACACAACCACAAATCCCACATAGATTCTAGCCATTGTTTCTTACAGCTGTCTGGCCAGGACTCAACACTGAACAGAGACCCGGCACTTGTTGATGAAGCTCTGAACACAAGATTAACCAGGACCGAGTTTGCAGATGCTTTGGGACTTCAGCCCCACTCACTGTTTGTCAGGAACATGTTTCTACTGGTGGACTCCTCCGGGGATGGCTTTGTCTCATTCGATGAGTTCAAAACTTATTTTGGAATACTAGCCTCAGGTATTTCTCATTTGAGACCTGTTTATGTCCAGTGTCAGTGTTGGTCTCCTTGAGGCCCTTTGACCTGGCCATAAAACAAATGTTGATGGATTTAATTGTTTCCATAATGTACCAATCAGTCCTTCTTCTATACCAATAATTCCTTTTTCTATACCAATCATTCCTTCTTCTATACCAATCAGTCCTTATATACCAATCAGTCCTTACATACCAATCAGTCCTTATATACCAATAAGTCCTTCTTCTGTACCAGTCAGTCCTTCTGTACCAATCAGTCTTTCTTCTATACCAACTATTCCTTCTTCTATGCCAATCAGTCCTTCTTCTGTACCAATCAGTCCTTCTTCTGTACCAATCAGTCCTTCTTCTATACCAACTATTCCTTCTTCTATGCCAATCAGTCTTCTATACCAATCAGTCCTTCTTCTATGCCAGTCAGTCATTTATGCAAATACCATTAAATATGAAAAAAAATTGAATTAATAAATAAATAACTTACATACTTAGAATTTAACTATCAGTATATTAAATTTTTTCAGGAAAGCCAGAAGATAAGGCAAAAATGTTCTTTCAAATGTTTGATACCAGCAGGACAGGAAAGTTGACCAAAGACAACTATAAAAAAATGATTATGTGAGTATTGTATTCTCTAATACATGTAGCACATTGTCTAATATATGTATTATGACAATGTTTTAAGCTTCCTCACAATAAAACTTGATGTGTATCTCAAATTTCAGGTACTGAAGCAGATAATATGTACGGGTAACACAACACTCTATGATTGTATGTAAGACCTAACACAACACTCTGAGTTTGTATGTAAGACCTAACACAACACTCTGTGATTGTATGTAAGACTTAACACAACACTCTGTGATTGTATGTAAGACCTAACACAACACTCTGGGATTGTATGTAAGACTTAACACAACACTCTGTGATTGTATGTAAGCCCTAACACAACACTCTGTGATTGTATGTAAGACCTAACACAACACTCTGTGATTGTATGTAAGCCCTAACACAACACTCTGTGATTGTATGTAAGACTTAACACAACACTCTGTGATTGTATGTAAGACCTAACACAACACTCTGGGATTGTATGTAAGACCTAACACAACACTCTGTGATTGTATGTAAGACCTAACACAACACTCTGGGATTGTATGTAAGACCTAACACAACACTCTGTGATTGTATGTAAGACTTAACACAACACTCTGGGATTGTATGTAAGACTTAACACAACACTCTGTGATTGTATGTAAGACTTAACACAACACTCTGGGATTGTATGTAAGACTTAACACAACACTCTGTGATTGTATGTAAGACTTAACACAACACTCTGTGATTGTATGTAAGACTTAACACAACACTCTGAGATTGTATGTAAGACTTAACACAACACTCTGTGATTGTATGTAAGACTTAACACAACACTCTGTGATTGTATGTAAGACTTAACACAACACTCTGAGATTGTATGTAAGACCTAACACAACACTCTGTGATTGTATGTAAGACTTAACACAACACTCTGAGATTGTATGTAAGACTTAACACAACAAACACTCTGTGATTGTATGTAAGACCTAACACAACACTCTGTGATTGTATGTAAGACCTAACACAACACTCTGTGATTGTATGTAAGACTTAACACAACACTCTGAGATTGTATGTAAGACTTAACACAACAAACACTCTGTGATTGTATGTAAGACTTAACACAACACTCTGAGATTGTATGTAAGACTTAACACAACAAACACTCTGTGATTGTATGTAAGACCTAACACAACACTCTGAGATTGTATGTAAGACCTAACACAACACTCTGTGATTGTATGTAAGACCAAACATAACACTCTGAGATTGTATGTAAGACCTAACACAACACTCTGGGATTGTATGTAAGACCAAACATAACACTCTGAGATTGTATGTAAGACCTAACACAACACTCTGTAATTGTATGTAAGACCTAACACAACACTCTGGGATTGTATGTAAGACCAAACATAACACTCTGAGATCCATTTGATAGTGCATCAAAGGATTTTGATTAAAAATATTCCTATAATTTCAGGTCTCTGATGGAACTCAATGAGGCTGGTGACGGTCAAAACATGAACATCAACAACATGGTGGACGCAGTTTTTAAACAGCTTGGAAAAGACAAAGTTGGTTTTCTAACCCTGGAGGAGTTCAAGAGCATTATGTTCTCAGATACGGATGATGTCTGGAAGTCAGCAGTTTTAAACCTTGATGGTTGAGTGGCTCTTTACTTCTAAAACTTTAAAACTGATGATATTTTTGTGGAGAAAAATATTTAAAAATTTAATCTCATTTCTTATTAATTATTTTTCATTACATTTGTTTCTAATTAGAAAATATTCATAGTTATTGACTAATTTTTTTTTCAATGTAATAAACAAATGTTTGCTTTCAAATATTTTTTGAAAATACATTAATGTTTCAAATTCAATTTGTTATCATTTATGTTGCTAAGGCATGAGACAAATCAGTGATCCGATCATTGTGCCAATCAGTGTACCTAATATGAATTAACTTTGTACACAGTTGGTGGTGAAACAGCAACCATTGGCAAGCATAAGAGATCAACTGTACGAGACAGAGCTAAATCATTCATTCAAGGATATCAGTAAGAAATGGTGCACTTTTTTTTGTGTCTGAGATTTTCAAATGTTGCCTCACAATTATTTATTCATATGATTACTTTATTTGTTTAAGAAATTTGATATTCATCATTTTTTATCAAACCTAAACTAATGTCAGAATTATTTATAAAAATGTCTTTATCCCTGAACAGAAATGTTGAAAAGGATTCAAATGTTGAAATTACAGTTCTAATAAATCAGTTTTTCCCAAATTGTTCTACACTCCGCACACCCTGCGAATTATTTGACTACACTTATACCCCATATGGGTTGTTTCATTAAGTCCAGCTCCCCGTTCTAAAATAACAATGTATTTTAAACTTTACAAATAATTAGCTTCTAAATAATTTATCAAATTGAAAAGAGCACTATAGAACTTAGAAAATAAACTTGTTACATAAAGGAAAATGTAAATGAAGAAATATTTTCCAATGTACAAATGTTTCTATAATAACTTAAAACTTGAAGTCTCCTCTGTTCTTATACCCCCCTTCCTCTCACCTCCTGAAATGTCATCTTGCACCCCAGACTAGGAACCCCTGAGCTAATTCAACTAAACAAGAATTCCAACATTTATTATTCTTTTAACAATTTTAAATATTTTTTTATTACAACCAAAATTATGCTCTCTAATAAAATATGATATCAAATTAACAGGAGAAATACCAAAGCAACCAGCATGGTGAATTTTAGATCATCTCAGCATGTCCGGCTCTCGTCTAAAGCAGACACTGCTCCCAAGACAAACTATCAGAAGTTCTGTCGTTATGTTAGCAACCACAACAGGCAGATTTTCTGGGTTACCCTCTACACCCTGGTCACACTTGGCATATTTGTAGAAAGAGCCTTTTGTAAGTTTCTTAAAAGTATACTCTTCCGACTGTTTTTTTTAAATGTTATCAATCTTGCTGCATGTTTTGACAATTGATTTTCTAAGTTGACTTTTGAAGAGCGACCAAGATTTATGCAGGTTATATTTTATTCTATTAAATTCATAAGTGACCAAAACCATCACTTTTTGAAAGTTTGATAATGAGTGTCTAAATGTCAATCAGTTTGATATGATTGTCAATATGTCAAGCAGTTTAATATTATTGTCCATATGTCAATCAGTTTGATATGATTGTCCATATGTCAATCAGTTTGATATTATTGTCCCTATGTCAATCAGTTTGATATTATTGTCCATATATAAATCAGTTTGATATGATTGTAAATCAGTTTGATATTATTGTCCATAAATAAGTTTAATATTATTGTCCATATGCAAATCAGTTTGATATTATTGTCCATATATAAATCAGTTTGATATGATTGTATATAAATTAGTTTGATATTATTGTCCATAAATAAGTTTGATATGATTGTCCATTTGTAAATGAGTTTGAAAATAATTAATTTGACATTTTAACATATATAAGCTAATACATCCTGTCATCTCATTTGTGTTTATTTGTTTCCATTGAATGTTTATTGACATCAGCAAGATGGAGATCAGTATAACTTTTAAATTGTCTGTTTGTTTTGTTTTTGCCTTGCGGCCAAGAAAAATTACAAACACTATAAATAACTAGACAATAATAAATGCTTTCAACACCTCAAAGCTTGTTTTAGTTCCATATGGTATAATATGAACGTTTTATGTTTGAAAAAATATGAATATTTTATGGATGAAATAATATGAAAATGTTTATATATGAAATAATATGAAAATATTTTTATTTGGAATAATTTGAAATTTTTATATGAAATAATATGAATGTTTGTAGATATGAAATAATATTGCCATTTCATGTATGAAATAATATGAATTTTTCTATATATGAAATAATATGACATTTTTTTTATAAATGAGATACTATGAACATTTGTATGTATGAAATAATATCACCATTTCATGTATGAAATAATATCACCATTTCATGTATGAAATAATATGAACATTGAGCATAAATAGTTATGATGCTATTCCGCAGATTACTCATTTGAACGTGAACATGCCGGCCTGCGAAGGATGGCTGGATACGGTGTGTCTGTCACCAGGGGTGCTGCCAGTGCACAGATGTTCACATACGCCAGCCTTTTGGTGACCATGAGCAGAAACACGTTGACATTTTTTAGGTATTTACATTAAACAAGCTACAATTAAATATGGGCACCACTCTGTTTGTATAACTTAAATAGGAACTTGATTGGTTGGATAGTTAAACATTTTTTTTTCTCTACAGGGAAACATTTCTCCATCGCTACATCCCATTTGACAATGCTCATGACATGCACTTTTATGTTGCTGGTTTAGCTGTCCTTTTTACAGGTACAATAATAAAAAAAATTGTGTTTCATATTATTATTAGTCCAATGTTGTCGTTTTTTTAAAATCTAAAACAAATGAATTTATTTTTTTTCTTTTAAGGCTCGTTTTTTTCCATTGTTGAAACAACTGCATTAATGAATTCTTTAACAGAATTCTTTAACAGACTGACATGACCTACACAAAATTTCAGCAAATCTAAAAACTAATTTGATGATATACACTATCTTTATTTTTTCAAATTTGGTTAATTTTGTTGAATTAAAAATTTATATGTTGGTCCTTTATTCTGTTTTTAATAAATGGCCACTTTATATCTCACAGTAATACATGTAATTGGTCATGTGATCAATTTCTACCACATCTCCACCCAGCCTTCCTCAGATCTCAATTGTTATTTTACAGAGTTTTTTAGGCCGTAAGTAAATGTTAATAGAGTTCTTGTCCTTGATTTACAATGTCACAATTGAACATCAATTAGTCTCATTTTTGCATAAACGAATTTCATTCCCAAGGTAGTATTACAATTTATCTAAGAGTTTTTGTTTTAGGAAATAATACTCAGCTATTTAGTAATCCATCATCAAATGCATCTATTGAGTTCCGGTGATTTGTAAAGTTAACAAGGCTTTCCTCATAAGATCACCTGATAAATATGATCAGTCAGAAGGAAAATTTAATTGAGTGCTGGTAGGGAAAAATATCTATCCTTTATTAAATTTAGGTGCTATTTAAGTAAAGTAATTTAATAAAAGATAAATGTCAGCTAGAACAATGCAATAAACATCCATGGCAACACTCAGTCAATTAGAAAGACACAATAAAGATCCATGGCAGCACTAAGTCATCATGATAAGGTAGCCTAAGGAACACATGGCAGCACTAAGTCATCATGATAATGTAGCCTAAGGAACACATGGCAGCACTAAGTCATCATGATAAGGTAACCTAAGGAACACATGGCAGCACTAATTCATCATGATAAGGTAACCTAAGGAACACATGGCAGCACTAATTCATCATGATAAGGTAACCTAAGGAACACATGGCAGCACTAAGTCATCATGATAATGTAGCCTAAGGAACACATGGCAGCACTAAGTCATCATGATAAGGTAACCTAAGGAACACATGGCAGCACTAATTCATCATGATAAGGTAACCTAAGGAACACATGGCAGCACTAATTCATCATGATAATGTAGCCTAAGGAACACATGGCAGCACTAAGTCATCATGATAAGGTAACCTAAGGAACACATGGCAGCACTAATTCATCATGATAATGTAGCCTAAGGAACACATGGCAGCACTAAGTCATCATGATAAGGTAGCCTAAGGAACACATGGCAGCACTAAATCATCATGATAATGTAGCCTAAGGAACACATGGCAGCACTAAGTCATCATGATAAGGTAGCCTAAGGAACACATGGCAGCACTAAGTCATCATGATAATGTAGCCTAAGGAATACATGGCAGCACTAAGTCATCATGATAATGTAGCCTAAGGAACACATGGCAGCACTAATTCATCATGATAATGTAGCCTAAGGAACACATGGCAGCACTAAGTCATCATGATAATGTAGCCTAAGGAACACATGGCAGCACTAATTCATCATGATAATGTAGCCTAAGGAACACATATCAGCACTAAGTCATCATGATAATGTAGCCTAAGGAACACATGGCAGAACTAAGTCATCATGATAATGTAGCCTAAGGAACACATGGCAGCACTAAGTCATCATGATAATGTAGCCTAAGGAACACATGGCAGCACTAAGTCATCATGATAATGTAGCCTAAGGAACACATGGCAGCACTAAGTCATCATGATAAGGTAGCCTAAGGAACACATGGCAGCACTAAGTCATCATGATAATGTAGCCTAAGGAACACATGGCAGCACTAAGTCATCATGATAATGTAGCCTAAGGAACACATGACATAACAAGTACTTTTATCTAATAAAGAAAGAGGATAATTAAAAATGCTGATGAAGAAGATCAATCCATTTCCATGATTATGAAACAAAGATTGATATGATTATGAAACAAAGATTGATATGATTATGAAACAAAGATTGATATGATTATGAAACAAAGATTGATATGATTATGAAACAAAGATTGGTATGATTATGAAACAAAGATTGATATGATTATTAAACAAAGATTGATATGATTATGAAACAAAAATTGATATGATTATGAAACAAAGATTGATATGATTATGAAACAAAGATTGATATGATTATTAAACAAAGATTGATATGATTATGAAACAAAGATTGATATGATTATGAAACAAAGATTGATATGATTATGAAACAAAGATTGATATGATTATGAAACAAAGATTGATATGATTATGAAAAAAAGATTGATATGATTATGAAACAAAGATTGATATGATTATGAAACAAAGATTGATATGATTACATTTTTTTAACACACCTGCCATTTTCCAAAAATGAATACAAATTTACCTTATTATTCAAACTGCTTATTTCCCTTACATCTTCACAGCACTCATGTCCTGGCCAGCTTCCAATACTGGACATACAATACAATTACAGGTATGCCCCAACACTCAGTTTTTATGGTAATGATGTTATCTCAAGTTTGCAATTCTCATAATAATATCTATTCCTAACTCTTCAACAACAGGATCAAGTATACAACAAATATTGTTTTGTAGGTCTATAATATTGTAGGAAAAATCTATCCATAGAAATGTTATAAAATAACAAGGATTTTGTCTATAGAAATGTTATAAAATAACAAGGATTTTGTCCATAGAAATGTTATAAAATAACAAGGATTTTGTCCATAGAAATGTTTCAAGAATGTTCATGTGACCTGCAGCTGCTTGTAATCTGTTTGAGGCTCATCAAAAGAGAAACTGTATTTTTTCTCATTCCAGGTTTAACTGGAGTTGGCCTAGTATTTGTTTTGGTGGTTCTCTATGTTTTTGCAATTCCTTACGCCAGAAGAAATGTATTCAATTTTTTTAGAGCAACACACAAGTAAGTAGAAACAGTTTAAATACATCAAAGTGTTGAGTTTAAACACATCAAAGTGTTGAAGTAGAAAAATTTAAACACATCATAGTGTTCCATTTAAACACATCAAAGTGTTCAGTTTAAGTACATCAAAGTGTTCCATTTAAACACATCAAAGTGTTAAGTTTAAACACATCAAAATGTTGACTTTTATGCATATGATGCATGCTATCAATGATATGTCATCGGGGTGGCCATCAACCTTTCTCTAAAAAGTCTACAATGTTTCAGGTTTTAAAGTAAGCTGCTTCAGACATACAAACAATTATGAATTCCACAGTTTATGAACTAGTCTATTAGGCGCCATCCATAAAATATATCTCACCGTTTTTGATAATTTGTATCCTCCCTGTCACGATCTGTCACAAATCTTTGAACACCCCCCCCCCCTCTATAAATTATGTCATGTTTCCAAAAATTTTTTTTAAAAAGTTTTACAAAACAACTACGGCTAATCAAAATTTCATTCAAATCACACTTCACTTTAAAAGTTAGGCACTTCAAATTGACATCGTTATTCAGACAACATCCGGGTACAAAAGAAAGTTAAACTTTACTGTAAGTTTCAGATTTATTTGTAAGAAAAAATATAAAAATGTGTGAAATCACCCATGATCTAAAACCCCAACCCCCACTGTGTCACAACCTGTCACAAGCTGTCACAACATGTCACACTTTTTTTTAGACTCCCTCCCCTCCCCCTCAGCCCCAGCATGATGGACATTATGGATGACCACTTGGCTAAATTTTATGTCAAAAATTATTTTTTCTCTGTATGTTATGGAACATTAAATCTATGGTTAGTCCAATTTATCAAACAATAATAGATTTAATTAAGCAAATTGTTGATCTGCCAACTCATACAGATTTAGTTTTAATTAGAAAAAGACAGCGGCTGCCAACGCAAGCATCATTGACTTTTTTCACAGCCTGTTTTTCTAAAGTGAAAGGCACTAGAGCTTTTCTTTGTAAAAATTATGAATGCAACTTATGGATTTAACTATGTTAAAGTAATTATATGTTAGAACCAAAACTTAACTCAGTGTTAAGCTGCACATTGTCTATATAATCTAGAAAGTTTCATCTATGGAATGATTTCCTAATGTTTATAAATTAAAAACAAGTCAGTGTTGTTTTAGAGTTAAATTTAAAAAGTAAATTTTCTGTGAGGCAATGAAACATATTACTTTGAACAGGGCCAAATACAAAATTATAACAATTTAATATTTTATGAATGTATAAGCTAATAAATAAAACTGAATATATTACTATTTAAAAGATTCATAGCATGAACTTTGGCCCATCCATAACTCCAGCCACTCCATTGATTAATGTTGTTCTCCACAGCCTCTACATTGTTGTTTACATCATGCTGTTCCTCCATGGACATGCAAGGCTGGTACAGGTCCCTCTGTGGCCTTACTACTTCTTAGGCCCTATGGTCCTTTTTGTCCTCGACAAGCTTGTATCTGTCAGTAGAAATAAAATATTGCTACCAGTAGTGAGAGCAACATTGCTACCATCAGGTATGAGTACTTCTTAAGTCCTTTTTGCTTACTGGATAGGCATATTTTTGGGAATCTGAGATTTATCAACAGATAAATATAATAAAATATTCTCATAAACAGTACGCATCTAAATATAAATCCATTTAATTTCGCCAATACTATTATTTAAACCGTTTTATTCTATAAAATACATCTTAATATTTGCATATCTTTTATAATAAAAAAATACTTGAGATAAGTTAAATGTAAGTTATCATGTTATAGTTTCATTATAAATTTAGACTTCTGTTTATCGTACCGGGTAGAATATTTTATTTCATAATTTCCAAAAATTTTCTATTCAAAATCAGGTGTCATTAACTTGATCATCAAACGACCATTAACTTTCAACTACCAGTCAGGGCAATGGGTTAGGATTGCTTGTCCTAATTTAGGCAAGGGAGAGTACCACCCTTTCACCTTGACCTCTGCCCCACATGAGCAGCATTTAAGTCTTCACATAAGAGCCGTGGGGCCATGGACCTCCAATTTCAGGCACTTATTTGATCCCAACGTCCAGCAAAGATCGGAAATTCCAAAGGTAAAAATTGTGATTTAGTTCAAACTTTTTAAATTTAAATTTAACCCTGCTCTACTCTTACCATATAACCTCTTTTGACATAACAAATTGTAATTAATTATAATAAACTAGAATAAATGACCCGATGTTATCAGATTAATAATGGTAGGTCCTTTGTGATAAAATCTACATGTTATTGCAAAAAATCATCACAATTCCTAACTTTAAAAAGAACTTTAAAGAAGTAGCTATGTAATGATATTTACATTTCTAATATTAAGTTTTGAGAAGTATTTAACTGCTATATATCATATGCTTACCCTACTCCCTTTCACGCCCCTAAACTACTTTGTTTCCCTTAAACATGACCTTAAATTACCCAATCTAAATAATCACTAATTATATTACTTTTGTCTCTAAAGAAGTTAATTGAGGGACAATCTCTACGCTAGAGAAATACTTAAGATTTCTTCATTTACCCACTTCCTGCCCATGAACTATAACTTTTTTTCTCTAAAAATTGTTAAAACATAATCTTAATTTACAACAAAAACTTTTTATATGATATAAATATATTTTATTTGAAAAGAATTTGATATATTGATATCTTCATAAAAAATTTAAACAAACTTTTGCCTTGTTTTTTTAACTATACATTATCAAAAAATCGTACAACAAAAAAAATTCTTTTATCTGAAGAAGAATCTCACAACCGTTTTTCATGTCTATAGTAGACTTGAGTGTATTTTTTTTCTTTTTAAATTGTTAATCTCATAAAAATATACACTAACTTTAATTTTTGCCAAGTAAAAACAAAAAAATATATCTTAATTTTTTTTAAAGAAAATTTTAACCCATCTCCATTTTTCAAAATTAAATTTTCAATTGTGTAAAATGATAGGGCTTTGATATTCATGGGTATGCTTTTATAAATTTACCCACGTTTTGTTATCGCCATTGATTTTCTTAATTGTTAAACATATGTTTGTCATCCACTTAAAAATGTACACATTCTATTTCCTTCCTCTGATATGTATGTACCCAAAAAGGTTAATTATTTATCAAATTCATTCCTTTATTTTGAGATGTATGTTGTGCTGCCTGGGGCAAAATGAACATACCCATATTTGTAAAAAGAGAATGTAACATCTCTTTTTTCACAAATTATGTAATACCATAGAATTTAAATATACTGCCATCAATGTAAAAATGTACACATCCTATTTCCTACCTCCGATATGAATGTACCCAAGAAGGTTAATTATTTATCAAATTCATTCCTTTATTTTGAGACATATCTTCTGCTGCCTGGGGCAAAATGACCACCCACCCCACCCAGATTTAAATAAAATTAATAAAATCTTCATCCGGATTGTAGCCCCTTCCATACCCAAACTAACATATTTTGCACTTCGTATGGTTTGTTCTTATTTGGATAAGTTATAAGTGGATTAGTGAATGCTATTTGGCTATGGAGTTTCGTTGCACTGATTGACTTAAACGGCATTTTCTTTTTAGAAGTATATTTAAAGGTTAAGTTTTTTTTACATTATAAATTTAATAAAAGTATATTTTTGGAATTAAAAAAAGAAGGAAAAACTAAAATTAAAAAGCAATCAATTATATTTATTAATTCTACTTTTAAGAAGGGGGAAACAAATTATCAGTTTGTAACACACGGTTATTAAATCAAAGAAACTTAAGTGTTTTGGCCAACATAGGCCATTCAAGCTATGGTGTCATTTATATGTTTATTCAGAACAAATTAATTTTAATATTATTTTGCAATATTAAGAACGCAATTAAAACAACTGATGTATGGGTTTTCCCGATAAATGTGTAATTCTTTGAACATAATTTTTTTTTTCATAACTTTCAAATGCATATAAAATGCATAAGATAGATCCTTGGTTCTTACTTTAAATTTATTTGTAATTTAAAATAGTAAAATGGAAAATTTTACTAAAATAAAAGCCGATATATAATATTTTTTGCGCATTAAATTTTATTCAATTTCCGTAAAATAATAGAAAATAACTGATTGTTTTTAAGAATCCAAACATTTTTAAATCTTTTTGGTTCTTTGGCGTTATCTAAGTATATTATTGTTATGAAAATGTTGGTAATTAAGCTTAAATAATTAACTACAGTGATAATTGCACATTGACTGCTCTTTTTTTGTCAAAACATAATTGAATGTAGTAACTCTTATTATTTTTTTAGATTTACCTTGATGGTCCATTTGGAGAGAGCCATCAAGATTGGTATCGTTACCCTGTGTCAGTTCTGGTTGGAGGAGGTATTGGGATCACTCCATTTGCATCCATCCTTAAGGATATTGCAAACCGTTCAAGAGAAGTTGGTCGATTACCCTGTCGTAAGGTAATGGCTTTTTCTTCTTGTCATTCTTATATTTTTTAAAACAGTATGATTGAAGAAATTTATGCTTGAAAGCTAAGAGATATTTAATACCGGTATCAAAGCTGCATTAATAGTTTTTTGGAATGTCCAGACTTTCGATTATTTAGTTTTTTGATTCAAACTCAGTAAATAATGACAAAGAGTTTTTCTACCATTTTGTTGATAAAATTTAATGAAATTAAATTGAAATTGAAATCTTGTTTTAAAATTGTTCAAGTTAGTTTCAATCTGTTGGATGGTCTCTTGGATGTATTCATTGTAGACAGATGTTGTCATTGTCTCAAAATGTTTATCTCTGTCAGGTTTACTTTGTCTGGGTGACAAGAACACAACAGAGCTTTGAGTGGATGACAGAAATCATCAGACAGGTGGAAGCAGCTGACACTCAGGATTTTGTTGACATTAATATTTGCATCACACAAATAAAAGAAAAGTTTGATCTCAGGACAACAATGCTGGTAAACTTTCTTGATTTAAATTATCAAGTCATTTATCATTTAATCAATTATATACCGGTACATTGAATCTTTGTGTAAAGTTCAGATTTATTGACCATAATATGTCAAAACTTCAAATTGTTTTCATTAGCTACTTTCTGTTAAACTTTTTATTTACATTTACCAAAACTGACAAAAATTTTATTCCTAAATGAAATTTATAATTTCATGTGTAAAGGTCTTTGTTGTAAAACACAAAAACAAATGTCTATCTTTTGTACACTTAACATGTCAGCTTTTGAGGTACCAATAATGAATTCATTTCTCTTTAGTACATTTGTGAGCGTCACTTCCAGAAAATTGCCGGGATGAGTATGTTTACTGGACTAAGGGCCAGAACCCACTTTGGAAGACCAAAGTTTCAGGACTTTTTTGAAGCTTTGAAGTTTGTCCATAAGGAGGTAGATTTTTTTAATTTAAATGTATTTTTTTAGTTTTATTAACTTTTAAAATTTCAATGAAAGATACAGTAATTTTGTTATAAATGACAATGGTAAAATACAGAAAAATAAAATAAATTGCACTAGACCTACATATTTCATATTTATCTAATGCTCCTTATACTGCTTTAGAAAAATATGGGGAAACTTCTTGACCTGCTTGGAAGATGTGCTTGTAAAGTTTTTATTTCACTGTGAATAATACTCTGCCTGGATATCCAGTTACTTGATAAGTGCTCTGTGTGGATATCCATTTACTTGATAAGTGCTCTAACCTGGATATCCATTTACTTGATAAGTGCTCTGCCTGGATATCCAGTTACTTGATAAGTTGATAACAACTTTTCATTCCACAAAAGCAAATTATGAGAGCACTACAACAGAACACATTTTTGGGGTGAAATTTCCATTGGGTTTATGGGAGGTTCACACTCTCAGCAAGACACAAACTATTTATACAAGAAAACAGTGATGTAGTTGGTAATTCTGTTATTAGATGGTCTCTGCACGGTAGAATGGTCCTTAATTTTAAGCAGTGTCCTGTTTCCCATTCTTTGATCAGAGAAATATTTGATTATTTAAAATACAGAAGAAGCTCTCAAGGCAAAGAGAAAATAAACATTATCACAGCTTAAAACATAGCTTTTATTTATTTTTTTTCAATGACCTAACAGGTTGGAGAGATTGGAGTTTTCAGCTGTGGTCCTCCTGCAATGACCAACAGTGTCCAACAGGCATGCACAGAGCAGAACGCCTTCACTGGACCCTCCCTCATACATCATTTTGAAAATTTTTAATTGGTTGGATTACCTGTTATTTTATTGGTACATCTTTCACAATGAATTAAAATTAAATATCTGTACAAAAAGGCCAATGATATTTAGAAAACCCACTCACGACTCTTGCACTTACATTTCTCATTAATTTCATATCTTGTGAAGTAGAATCTGATCGTGACTATTTGTTGTTCATTTCTAATACATGCATTTAAATTTATTGACACTTTGAGAGTCTCTAGAAGATGTAGCAATTTGTACATCAAGCTGTAAGTGTAATTCATATTCTTAGTGGACTCTTCCTCTTCATTAACCTTTCTATAACGAAGTAAATGTAGCTTACTCTTTTGCTTTCTGGTCTTATAAATATATCTATTTAGATCATGTAAAAGCTATAATTGTTTAAAAACCTATATAGATCATGTAAAAGCTATAATTGTTTAAAAACCTATATAGATCATGTAAATTCTATGTTTGTTTATATATCTATATAGATCATATAAAAGCTATTTTTGTATAAATATGCATATAGATCATGTCAAAGCTATTTTTGTTAAAGTATCTATATAGATCTTAAAAAGCTATGTTTGTTTAATTATCTATATAAAAACTGTTGTGAATTTAAAAATTGATCTTTGATTTTTATATAAGTTAGTTTGAAAGATACAAATGTAGCTGGTTTTAGTCTCAGTATAAAATTATCTAGTCTCCTAGGTATGTAATATTTTTTTTAACTTAATATTCCTTACCCTATGAGTTAACTTCTATTGCTACAGTAATAAAATAACAAATTTACATTATCCTTTATACAAATAGCCTGTATGAATTATAATCAGTAGCATTTAAGAATCTGTTGTAAGTGGCAATCAGTTCAATCAGTTGAAAATCCCTTTAAAGTAGTGGTTCTCAAACCCTAGAGGTTGCTTGACAATTTACCAAGGGTTGCTGGAGATCTTTAGAAATTTGAGGGGCTTTTTTTAAAGTGCATCTTACTTTGTAAGTAGGCCTACCGTTACCACCTTTCCTCTTAAAATTTAAATATTATTCAGTGATTAGGCTTCTTTTGTATTGTCACTACACTTTTACTAGGCTATATAGAAACTTAAGTTTGATTTGGTAAATGTCAATATGTTCAAAGTTGACCATTTTTGACATTTTTATAAATACCGTAACATTAAAAAGTGTGAGAACCCCTGAGTTAATGATTACCATGCAATAATTTAGGTCACATGTGTTGAACTTTGTTATTTGCCAAAAATTGTTTCTTACATCACCATAATAGTTCAGGTAATTTTTTTTCAATTACCTTAATTGCATGATTACAGAATCTTTGTATTTCTATAATTTTTATTTGTGTATTTTTATTTCTTTATTCTAAAAAAAAAATAATATTTATTATATTCAAATAAATTCATGTCAGTACATAAAAATATCTTTTGAGAACATTAGTTCCTTAGATCAAAATAAATGCTGTTGACAAAATGTGCAAGTATCCTTTATGTTTGCCAATATTTTGACTTAATTTTAATTTTTCATTAAAATAACATTAACAGTGAATTCAATGGGAACTAAAAACTCAGATCTGGTTAGTTCTAAATCCTTCTGGAAACTAGTGAAACAATTAATTTTGTTAACTTTTCAAATTAAATTTATTATCACTTTATTCAGAATTAATTAACTATAAGAGTTTTGGGCTGAACAGAGCTTTTAAGTAGAGTACTGTAAATGAAACCCATTTGTGTAAATAAAACGATCTAGGTTAGTCTTCAATCTGCTTCAACTTTGATAATAATGACACAGAACAGCAATACAAACGTTTTGGCAATGAATGCCTTCGTCAGTGCAACAAAAGGACACAACATTCAATAAATAGTTATAAATTAAGGTCAATTGACATTATATAAATATCTACAGAGCGTTAAAATATAATTATTTTTAAAATTTTTAAAACTTCAAATGTTTACAAATCTTTGTAAAATGATTAAAACAAAGTAGGGTTAAACCTGAAAAGGGAACGCAACAAAACAACGAACGTGTCGGGAGAAAGCTTTCGTCGGCGAACAAAGCAACAGAAAAAACGGTATTAAATAGCACTTAGCTTAGAAGTAGTATCCGTGGGTAGCAAAGAAATGTCAAATCGTTGTCTTCGTTTCCTGGGCCGGAGACCCTTAATCATGTGCAAAAAGATTGAACATATGAAGCGATGACAATTATTATTATGAATAAAGTACGGACGTGAAATAGCCATTCAAATTAAGTAGTTGATTAAAGGAAATTAACCTAAGAACTAAGAGCTTACTTTTCATTTTCTTATAATTGTTATCTGAAGTGAACGCTGCTAAACCATGACTCGTCAAAACTACTAAATAGTGTGTCAAAACTACTAAATAGTGTGTCAAAACTACTAAATAGTGTGTCAAAACTACTAAATAGTGTGTCAAAACTACTAAATAGTGTGTCAAAACTACTAAATAGTGTGTCAAAACTACTAAATAGTGTGTCAAAACTACTAAATAGTGTGTCAAAACTACTAAATAGTGTGTCAACACTACTAGATAGTGTGTCAAAACTACTAGATAGTGTGTCAAAACTACTAAATAGTGTGTCAAAACTACTAAATAGTGTGTCAAAACTACTAAATAGTGTGTCAAAACTACTAAATAGTGTGTCAAAACTACTAAATAGTGTGTCAAAACTAATAAATAGTGTGTCAAAACTAATAAATAGTGTGTCAAAACTAATAAATAGTGTGTCAAAACTACTAAATAGTGTGTCAAAACCAGTGGCGTAGCGAGGATGTTTGGCGCCCGGGGACAAGATCCATTTTTAGCGCCCCTTTTTTCTTTTTTTCAACTCTCAAACCCATTATTTTCATCAATAAAATAATATCAAAGCACATTTTGGCGCCCCTAACTAGCTGGCGCCCGGGGACATCTGTCCCCCCCTGCCTCCACCACGCTACGCCTCTGGTCAAAACTGCGTGATTAAATGAATGGGAAAATGCATTTGACGCCAAGAGGACACCCTGCTCTTGTTTCAAAATGTTCTTGCGGCAACCTGTTCTTGCGTCAACCTGTTCTTGTGTCAACCTGTTCTTGTGTCAACCTGTTCTTGAGGCAATCTGTTCTGGCGGCAACCTGTTTTTTTTGGTACTCGGTTCTGTGTAAGTGTAATTGGCTGGTAGTGACCATCGGCCTGGTTTCAGCCTGTTCTTGTATTTAGCTTAGACATGTTATGAGACCGACTCGAGTGAGTTTTGTCAAGTTTGCAATTTTCTATTTGGAGCACCAGGGTTGCCATTGTAAAAAGTTTGTTGTTTGTTTTTTAAGTTTGCATATAAATGTTTAATTTAGACTAAGCATCAGTAATTGGAACTAAAATACACAGGGACAAAATATGAAGATCAGGCGCATTGACACCAATCTATATGCATTGACACCAATCTATATGCATTGACACCAATCTATATGCATTGACACCAATCTATATGCATTGACACCAATCTATATGCATTGATGTTGCATAAATAAATTAATCGTTAAGTCTGAAATTCAAACATGTCAAAAAATGATTTTGAATTCTTTTCATGACAACAGTTGGAGGAACACATCTAAAATTCTGACAAGATTGGGAAACAAATCAATTTTTATATCTTTTGGTCCAATATCACCTGATATGTAGAAGCACACTTCTATTGCTGCCCATAGATACTACTTACCAGCTAAGTGCTATTCTTTATTTTATTTTTATTTTTATACCGTTTTTTTCTGTTGTTTTGATCGCTGACGAAGGCTTTCTGCCGACACGTTCACTGTTTTGTTGCGTTTATTTTTTCAGGTTTAACCCTACTCTGTTTTACTCATTTTATTTTGTACCAACCTGATTGCAGTCTCTCCCCTTATTACCTCTATCAGTAAAATAGTGCTAGAGTGCAACGGTCCTGGCTTTCCTTTGATTCCCTTATGTGAAATGTGTCAGAGAGATTAGAGGCGAGACTCAAATGAAAATCCTTTTCAAGCTTAATCTTTGCCCCAATCATTTACTACCATTTATTTTTATTCCATTTGTAATACCCATGTTTCATGGCTTCATGCTATACAAAGTTAATAATTATGAATACATCATAGAATTAAATGTGTGATGCTAATATGATGGCCAGCTGTACGCCGTGAGCAAGACACTGTGTTGATGGTAAAGCGCTGCTTCATGTCCTGATACGGTCATCACACTGACAAGACACTGTTGGTAAAGTGCTGCTTCCCGTCCAGATACGGTCATCACACTGGCACCGTCAGTAGTTAAGTTATGCAGACTATATCATCTTTCAATGACGATTCAAAAGAGGACAGCCTCTTTTCCAACAATTGTAAACATGCCCTGGCTGGCCTGCTGCCAATCACTCTTACTAGGCCACGATTGACAAAGCCATTGATTAACATTGGACTGTGAATGTTTACGTTGATTAAAATACGATTTCCCAAGCTCGTCCATTCATCCAGTGTCAGAGACAGCTTAACTCGTCCATTCATCCAGTGTCAGAGACAGCTTAACTCGTCCATTCATCCAGTGTCAGAGACAGCTTAACTCGTCCATTCATCCAGTGTCAGAGACAGCTTAACTCGTCCAATTCATCCAGTGTCAGAGACAGCTTAACTCGTCCATTCATCCAGTGTCAGAGACAGTTTAACTCGTCCATTCATCCAGTGTCAGAGACAGCTTAACTCGTCCATTCATCCAGCGTCAGAGACAGCTTAACTCGTCCATTCATCCAGTGTCAGAGACAGCTTAACTCGTCCAATTCATCCAGTGTCAGAGACAGCTTAACTCGTCCATTCATCCAGTGTCAGAGACAGCTTAACTCGTCCATTCGTCCAGTGTCAGAGACAGCTTAACTCGTCCATTCGTCCAGTGTCAGAGACAGCTTAACTCGTCCATTCATCCAGTGTCAGAGACAGCTTAACTCTTTGTTCTTTCAGCTTACGCAGTTTATTAATCAGAGATTTTAACAGTTTAATTGTGCTTCATCGCCATGATTTTAATTGAATTACAGGAAGTAGGGAATTTTTAGCCACATTGCTTCATGATTCGTCTTTGATCATTAAAAGTCATGAAAAAACTGAATGGAAGACCATATAAATCTGTCATACGAGAAACTGTTTCTGCTAAGCCATTTGAACTTGAAACATACTTTGTTAATTTACTTTATTGGTTGATTTTTCATCGTCTGCGTCGGCGGAAATTGTTGAAGAAGATGCCGTAGAAATCAATGCTACTGGAGTACCGGTACCAGAAACGGCAATATCTTTCCAGTTAGTGGAATGTGCAGACTTTAAATGAGTGTGTAGGCCTGAAGCTGTGCCTCCCAATGATTTAAGTATCTTGTTACTTCTAATGCATTTAGCTGTGGGATTGTCTGTAGCTTTCAAGATATAATACCAAACTGATGTCTTTGTTTCGTATAGTTTCATATGCTTTACATATTTATGTTTATTTTTTCCAAGGTCCCCCATTTCTTTCTATTAACCTGGAGGGTTAAATAAATTATTATAACTATAATTAATGTTAAGGAACACACAATTATTTATTTTATTTATTTAAATCGAATTGTTTTGAAGCGAACAACTTTTTTTTAAAAAAATGTTTAAATGTTCATGTAAATGTGTGGTTAGGTAGGGTACAGACAAACTGGGACATTCCGCCTGGACAAAATAGTTCGCGTATTGATATATATTTAAAATTAAATCAATTGTGAAGTGAATTGTTAATTTTTTTATCACAAAATACTAGTAACATAATTATTTTTCTGTCTTAAACTTAAGGGATTTGATGATCAAACACGTAGCCTATTTACTCATAGTTTTAAATATGAACGTGCTTTGACATAATAAAGAAAATCAAACAAAATCACATTTTTTAATATAAAAAAATTCGACGCCGTGATTCGAGTGCAACGTGTTATTATTTCTATGTGATTCATGTTACAAACAAACCGCTCATGTAAGTCAAAATATGAACTTCATTCCACGATACAAATGACTTATTTGTCAAAATATGAACTTCATTCCACTGTACAAATGACTTAGTTGTCAAAATATGAACTTCATTCCACTGTACAAATGACTTAGTTGTCAAAATATGAACTTCATTCCACTGTACAAATGACTTAGTTGTCAAAATATGAACTTCATTCCACTGTACAAATGACTTAGTTGTCAAAATATGAACTTCATTCCACTGTACAAATGACTTAGTTGTCAAAATATGAACTTCATTCCACTGTACAAATGACTTAGTTGTCAAAATATGAACTTCATTCCACGATACAAATAAATTAGTTGTCTAAATATGAACTTCATTCCACGATACAAATGACTTAGTTGTCAAAATATGAACTTCATTCCACGATACAAATAAATTAGTTGTCTAAATATGAACTTCATTCCACGATACAAATGACTTAGTTGTCTAAATATGAACTTCATTCCACGATACAAATGACTTAGTTGTCAAAATATGAAAACGTTTACTTAACACTCCTGTATCTTCACGCCGCGACTCACGTCTCCACTTACACGCTACACGCACACGCGATGTCAAAACTAAGTAATTACATTTTAAGCAAAGTAATCAGAACGCCATTCTTCTTTACAAATGAATCCCTGTACACAGATCGGTCGTCTCTCTTCGAACTTGAGACACGTGTTGTGAGGCGTTCGCACTGTGCACATCACATAAATAATTGAGATGTCTTGCTTTAACCAAGAAAAGTGATTGTTTATTTCAGTGCTTTTTATGGTAAAAAAATAGGTGCCGGTACTCAGTGATGGATTGCCTAACTTTTAACTACCAGTTCGCACCTCGATGCAAGCTAAATCACAACTGCAAAGATGCAATTTTAAATTAATTCAATTTTAACAAATTAATATATATAATAAATTAATAATAAACGTTAAAATACAAGAAAAGTAATAATTTTTCCCCACATTGAAAAAGGTGCCGGTACGCCGTACCGGTGCGTACCGGCACAAAAAAAGCACTGGTTTATTTTTTGAAAATGATGTTCAGGAAATTTTAAATTTCCGCTTTTCATAATTCAATCCCCGTATTTTCAAAAAGTGGCGTAGCTAGGGGGGGTGTGGAAATGAGGACCGCACCGGGTGAAACCATCTCAGGGGGGTGACACCAAATTAAAAATTGCATATTTACTTTACACACACTGCTCGGGCTAATCGAATTTCATAAAAGGATAACCGATCACAAGTAAATTTCCCACTAACTAATCCAAATGCGTGCTATATTTAAAGTTCAATGCCGATGTGTCAGAAATAATGTGAACCTATAATTAGGTCAGAAAAACACCGTTTTGAACATGATTCAACGCTGATTGAAGCTTCCGGCAACTTTCGTATGAGACAGGAAGCTATATTTTTCTAAATTCTGAGAAATAAAGCTTTCCATTGATACTAAATATGATGTAGTCGAGCGAATCTAAGTACATTAATCGAATCGGGAAAATATAAAAATATGTTAAAAAATGACTTTTTACGAATTTATAGGGTTAACAAAATTTGCTAATATCTTTTAATAATTAATTTAAATTATTATTTTTTTTTTTAAAAAAGGCTTTGGAAACCAAATATATCGAAATCAAGAAAAACTCAAAAAAAAAAAAATATTTCGCCGCTTTGTAACTATTAAAAAATAAAAAAATATTTTTAAAAAATACTTTTTACAAATTTATAAGGTTAACAAAATTTGTTAATATCTTTTAATAATTAATTTAAATTATTATTTTTTTTTTTAAAAAAGGCTTTGGAAACCAAATATATCGAAATCAAGAAAAACTCAAAAAAAAAAAAATATTTCGCCGCTTTGTCACTATTACCGCCCTTTAATAATTGAGCACGATTGACAGGTTTGCAGCTTTGAAGACCAGGAAATTAAAATTTTATTAAAGTAAATTTAATGTAAAAATAACTATAACTTAAATGTTGTTACAGTTCTTAAAAACATTTACTTCCTGACCTACAATTATTTATTTTTCTAGTCAGTCCAGTTATTGTTATACCCATTGTTGAAGAGTTATTGTTATACCCATTGTTGAAGTCGGGGGGGGGGGGGTGGGGATGACACAATGAGTTAACCGCACCGGGTGACACCAACCCTTGCTACGCCACTGTTTTCGAGCATCCCTTATAGTCCGGAATCCCTGTATTTTAGAGAGTTGGGATCCCGGTTTGCGACCCCTTGTACGGACAGTGTGTATTTTCGACCCCCTTCCGTATTAATTGTTGCGTCCGTATTTGTCCGTACTTTCCACTCGTCGTCCGGCTTGTCCATACTTTTGGCAGCGACCACTTGCATGTCTTATTTCCCTTTGTCTTATCTTATTTCACCGCAAAGGCCAGCGCAATTTCTGAATAGTTTCTGAAAGTATTCCCTTTCTAGGACAAAGTAGAAAGAAGTGTCACTTATTTAAATGGAATCTTCATAGGAAACATTGTTGATAACTTTGATGAGCTAACTTATCTAAAACAATATTTCTCACCTGCTTAGCTGAAAGAATGGATCTCGCAAAATATTTAAATTTATATAAAATGGGTCCGCATTATAGCTCAACATTTCAAAGCAAATGACGTAGGCCTACCTTCTGTACATTTGCAGATAATGCTTGAGTTTCATCCAGCCTTCCCGTCACACATGTCTCTCAGGTAAACAATGTTTGGGCATCTGAGAAAATGATTTAGTAGAGAAGGATAAATAAAATCATTTACAACAGCTTTTTGGGTACCACCCCCCACACCCCCCCAAAGCCAATGCTTTGCTTCCGGTTGATGATGCGATCCTTATTGTCCATACTTGGTATTTGAAAATAATGGTAAACCTACTGGCCTACTAATATTTTTAATTTTTAGGCTATTATTTCGATAAAATAAGCATATCCTTATCTCTTTTTGCCAAAATGTTTATTACTAACTTACAAAGAGACTGTGACTGGGAGGGACATGTGACATATGCAATGTTTAAATTTATGTACCTATCGATCGTTATGTCCTGGAATAGAAAACGAAAATGAAAGTAAAATTATTTTTAGAAATCAATGACTTTTCGAAACTCAACAATTCTTAGAATCGGCTTTTCTACAAATTCCCAAACTTGTTTGTTGTATTTGTCTGGAGGTTGTTTATTTTTGTGAACACTGTATAACTTTACAGTGACACTGTTACAGTGTTTACATAGATCATTAGATAAATTGCTGGTAATCAAATTGCTTAAAGTTATATTATATATTATAAATCATTAAAGTATTGATTAAAGATTAAAAGTTAAAGTTATAATTAGGCTATGGCTATACTATACTATATGAATATATGAAGTATATGTAAATGTAACATTATAAATTATGTAATAATGTATTGTAGGCTATGGCTATATTCATATAATATATATATGCTTAGTACTTACTACTTAACTTATTCGTCTTAGTAATAGAACTTAAGTCTTAAGTAACTAAATATAGTCTAAATTAGATTACACTGAGCATTCTTCGATTTCAATGACAATGTCTTCATTTTCAATTCAGTTACTTTTGTAAAAGTGTAATTTACATTTCAGTCATTGTATAGTTACTTTAAATAGTAAATTTATATTTACTAATAATTCATTAGTATTATAAATTGGCTAATTAATGTGATGCCCTAAGCCCTAATGCTAATATCTTAATAATAATATGGTTACCTAATAATATCTACTATAACTGATAACTTATTACTATTACTTATTAATATTATAATTAATTTATAACATGTAATTTATTGTTTTAATTTAAAGTAGGCCAATATAACAATGACAAGAGCATTTTGAATTAAATAGGCCTACTCACTCAGTTACAGACAGAAGGAGAAGCTAGCCATTAGTACATTAGCCTAACTATATATTATATAGTCTATAGGGACAGGGAGTAGTATGAATATTCTAGACAGTGATTACTGAAGTCCTCAGTACAACACTACTACAAGGTGGACAGTAACTGAGTAAGTGGGCCTTTTGAAAGTAGCATTTTATTTTAATTCATAAGTCATTTTTTAAAATTTTGTCCACAGGCAAAAAAGGGGGTTAGTTGGGTGGGTGTGGGGGGGGGGTTCTTTAAGTGCATTTTATTTTTATGGCTTATGGTATTCTGTAAGATATGCTGTTTTCATAAGGGGGGGGAGGGGGGTGGTTTGGAATTCAAGGACTGCCTATGGCATAGACCCACATAGGGCCACTAACTCAAACTACTGGACAGATTGTCATTCATTGGCTTCATTGAGTCACCTTGCATAGTTTTATTTAAATAGGAAGATGATCTGATAGGTTATATTTGTTTGTCAGGCTGAGGCAACTCACAAAGTAAAACGGAATGAATTTTGAGTGGCCTTACTAAACTTACTTTAAGTAATAGTATTTATTAGGTTCAGTAGGACTCTCAAGTGTGTATATGAACTATTTAAATTCTTGACCCCACTCACCCCTAGATGCATAAGTGATGTATGAATGGTCCCTCATTTCAGATTAAGAAATCTATCTGCCATAAGGAATTTTAAAATGAGATTTAAACTTGTATTTTAACTCAACTTTATTTCTGTCAAAACTATGAGATAGGTTTTCTTCTTCTGACCATTTTTAATGGGGAGGCATTGCGCTAAAATATGTAAATCTCTTTAAAAAATCTTTAATGAGACAAGAAATGGTGTCCATAATGTATTTCAAAGTGAAGTCTACAGTCCTATAAATATTTTACATAAATTAAATTACGGTACATTGAGTGATACAAATATATACCAACATCGTAAAAGTCCAGGGTTAAGTGAACAACATTAAGTTAACGGGGCTTATAATCAGGAGGGGCCTATACTAAGATTATTATACTATACAGTAATATTTTATTGAGCGCTTACAAATATGATAGTGTAAATTTCATAATTTTTAATTTAATTTTTTACTTTTGCAAAATAGTTTGCTAGATAATAGTTAAGTAAAAAGTCATTTTAATAATTTAAATGCATATATGTTAATTTCCAAACAGCTTTCCCCTTTTTAATATTAGAATAAATAACAGTATGCCCTACCAATTTGCTAGCATTTTTTTTATTTATTTTTTAAAAATCTCTATATTAGTAGTTATTTTGTAGACCTTATCAAATAGAAAGTTAAGTAAAACATTTTTGTTGTTGTGTAAATGTTGTATTATCAAATCTATGTCAAGTTGGGTTGTTCTTTTTTTGGTAATTGATTTGTCACTTCTGGTTCTGGTAATGTTTCATTACTGCATCCATGTACTGGCATCTTTCCAACGGTTGGGGATATGATGTTGCTATTCTAACAGCTCCTAGCTCCTTAACAATGGTCAATTTAAAAAAAATAATAGTACTTGGAAAGAAAAAAAAAAACAACAGAGAATAAAATAACAATTTAGTAAGAGTAGACTGGAAGTTATTCAGGATTTCACATCTATATTGTTTTTTATCGATGAAAGTTTCAGCCAAAATGTCCTTTATATTGCCTGATTTCGTTATTCCGGTTTAATTTTTTTTTTTTTTTTGCTGATCAAGGCTTTCAGCTGAAGCATTCTTGAGTACATCAACAAAATAAAAGGAGTGGGGGGGGGGGGGGGGGATTGGAAGAAGTTGGACTCGGATGAGGGGTGAATATTGTTTTTTATCGATGAAAGTTTAAGCGAAAATGTCCTTTATATTGCCTGATTTCGTTATTCCGGTTTAATTTTTTTTTTTTTTTGATGAAAAAGGCTTTAAGCTGAAGCATTCTTGAGTACATCAACAAAATAAAAGGAGTGGGGGGGGGAGGTGTGGATTGGAAGAAGTTGGACTCGGATGAGGGGTGACAGATATATAAATTGGTTGCAAATATTTTTTAATTTCAAAGCTATAAAAACCTGTATAATTTTAAGTGGTCAGATTTAGACTTAAGATGAGTAGAAATTATAACCTGCTCCTTAAGCTAAAGAGAAAGAAATGATGTGCCCAATTCGAGTGTCTGCCAAAAGAAAGAGAGAGGTGATGACAATTATTGCACTTAGAGAAAATGTTAATATTTTAAGTCCTGAATGGTTAGACAAAACAAAGACAATGTCAGCTGCTTCCATAATAATAGGCCCTATTAATATGGAAATTATATAATCATTTGCTATGCAGTCACTATTGCAAAAGAGGAACATTTAGCTTATCAACTTTAAAATGAAAAAACTAAAAAAAACTGGCATTAAATATACTAACAATTTCTATAGCAATAATATCTAGACCTAAATAATCTTTAATAAATTCTGCAATGTGCAATATAAAATAGACTCTAGGCATAGTTGTTGCAAATTTAAAATTTGTTATAGAAGTTTTTAAAAATGAAATAGACATATTTTTCCCCACTGAAATCTATATTTTATCATTTTTTTAAAATCTGTATTTATATATAATTATATATTCTTTGGGGGGGGGGGGGTAATTGTTGAAATAATTTAATAAGGGGGTACAAATTTTGACAAGGGGGAGAGAGGAGGGTCAAAAATTGCATCATAAATATTGACATACTTATTTCCTTACTATGTCACTCACAGGGCTTAAACACATACTCTACCAAATTATCCTTTGCCATTCCAATAAATTGATCAATCATACTGTTTTTAACAGGACTGTACAGGTTTTTAGACCTATGTCCTTTTCCGTTAAAGACTATACATTTTTTTAAACATTTAAAAGAATTAAATTAATCCAAATTGGCATCATGATAATTCTTTTTTAAAAAAAATAACGCCTCCCAGAATCTGTGTAAACACAAATAGATGTTTATTTTTTTATTAAAAATCAAAGTAAAGCCACTACTTGAATATCCATGACTTTATAGAAAAAATAGTTAAACTCTAGTTTAGATAATCTACTAAACTTACTTTGTAAGTAAACTTATCATCTTAACTATCATCCTAATTTGAGTATCTACTGAAGTTTTGCCTTTACACTTGCAAATCTTTTTATTGATATACTAAATTTGTTTCTCAGCAGTTTAAATCAACAATCAGAATGGGAAGGGGAAGTTTGATGCTAATTGCTGGTTTCCCAGGTGGAACAAATGTACATATGCTGGTGGATTTACTGCAGAAATTTTTTAAGAAAGAAGATTTAAAGAATGTGTGGCTTGATCCATACCGTGAACCAAGGGCTGTTGCATTTTTTCAACATGACATTGGTTAGTAAATGTTGATATAATTTTTAAAAAGTGTTCTCCTTTGGATTCATTGGTACTGTATATCACATGTCCAAAAAAATGGTTTATTTTATAATCTAGAATCTCACCCTGGTAAGATAAACAACACATGCGAACAATTACTTTTGTTTACCACATTATATAATTATGATCTTCTCATGTTTTTTTTTACACTGTGGCTTAGTTGCTGTTTAATTACTTGGTGTCTTTTCTAACTTTGTTTTAATGGGATGCTTCATGCCTAATGAAGTATCACTTATTGCCAAAATAATTTCATAACTTCAGAGCCACATGTACCTTATGTTCCATTTGAGATTTTATTACTTGTTATAATCAGAAATATCTATATGTTTTTGGAGATGGGAAATAATTATTTTATTTTGTTTTATTTGAGTTGCAAAGCTTTTATAAATTGGAAATTTATTTAAAAAATAATACAATTCAAGGACAAAATCTAATTTCCTTGATTGATATTTAAACATTATTTAACTTCAAGTATTAACTTTTCTTTCTTAATTTGATGAAACTGAAGAAAAGTCTATAATTTTACATAACCCAGGGCACCAAATAGTGATGAAAGATTCAATAACTTCAATTCTTCACCTTACCAAAAGTTGCTACTGTCATTAAAAACAATATATATCTGTTCTATGGTTTAATTGTTGGAGACTCTTGAAGAATATTAAATAGACCAAAAGTTTACAAAAGACCTGTGGTAAATTTTTGGTCTATTCAATATTCCATAATTAAAGGGCTAATTATTAAATGTTTGAAAGTCCTTGAATTAGTCCAAATGATGACTGGGCAGCAATATTCAAAATATCAATCCTCATCCAATTGTTTAGGGCAGGCCTGCACAACATATGGCCCATATATCCACTTTGTGGCCCGCGCGGTAACGAAAAACTCTTTATTCTTATTATTTTCTTAATAGCTCCCCCCCCCCCACCTATATTCTTTTGGCCTGCACAAGTTTTTCATAATGTATTACGGCCCGCCTTACATTTTGAGCTGTGCGGGCCTGCTTTAGGGGATTGAGAGAATCAAAAGCTTAAGGAGAAAATAATAACAGAATATACCTAGTAAGGATGCTAACAAAAAGAAATATACAGCAATCGATGAACAGAAAATATTTAAAATGACCTCATCATCAATTTCACTTATTCATTACTGTACACCTTCAATTTAAAACTGTTGACAATTGTTTAATATACATGACATAAATTCAGTGCAGCCATTTTCTTAAATTAAAAAAAAAATAAAAAATATGCATGATATATTTAGGATTATCATTTTGAACAAAACAAATCCCACCTTTATAAATTCAGTCCCAAAAATCTGTTCAACTAATTCATATTTTTTACAAAATTACAATATATATCTTCAATTTAATTAGTATTTCTGATAATTTTTATTTCATATTTTACACATTAAAAAAAATACCTAGATGAAACGAGACTCAGTGTTTTAAGGAAACAGGAATTGCTCAAATTGGAGGATGACGTTTTGACTATTAAGATTGTAAAACCAACTTGGAGCATCTTTGTGAGAACTTATGGAGCTGTTACATTTGGCGCCATTGACAAACTAGCACTTCTCATGAATAAGAAACCCGACAGAACTGTGAATGAACAGAGGGAATTGGATGATCATTGTTTTGAAATTTCCTTTGAACAAGGCTGGGGTAGGTGTGTTTTGTAATTTCTATTTTTTTAAGTCAAAATCATTAAATGTAAGCATCTATTTTCCATAACTATAAAAACATCATTGTAAACAAAAAAATACTAGAAGTAAAATGATTTATAACTTAACTGCACTAGCCTGGGTGTGGACAGTAGTGGTTTATATATTACAGGTGCTTTAGGTTTTTCAGCGGCTTTCCGTAAACAAAGGAACCTGACTCACCTTGTTAGTTTTTTTTATATTCTAGAAAATATTTCAGCTTTAAAAAACTTAAATACTGAAAATAAAAACTGAAAATAAAAGCTTGTCCTTCTTTAATCTACCCACTACTTAGAACTTAACATGTTTTTTTAAATAGATTTGTTAAAAAAATAGCGCAAATGCTTTTATGTTTTTCATTCTCTACCCAAACAAATATAGATGCTGTCATGGAAGTTTGTAAAAAGGAGTGGCATCTTGAGGGGAAAAAACTTACTGTCTGCCCATACTTTGATTGCTTCAAAGAGCCAGTACCAGATCAGTTTGACAGAGTTTTGGTTCAGGACCAATTAGAAGAGAGTGTCTCACAAACTGAATCACCGTCTAATAGCAGCTCAACATCTCTATTTCATTTGGAAAAGTCACAAAACTCAAATAAAAGTATGAATTCACAACAAAATGGAAAGGAATTAATTTGTTTTCAGCATGCCTTTGTCCCATTCCTTCTCGAGCTCCTACATTTTAACCAAGCACTAGGTGAACATGGTTGCCATTTTACTAGTCATATTGATTGTGAGGAGGAAAACTATGAGATTGAGGGACCCATAACAACAATTAAAAGAATTTCAAAAATGCTTAAAAGAGAGGAAGATAAGGTAAATCTCTATGTTACTGGTACATTCATTTTCATTGTCAAGAAAATTGATATTTTTAGAACTTTTACTTACGTCTAATCCATGTAAATGTAAAATTCCACGATTATAAGACTCATTTATCAATTTGTAGTTATGCTAACTGATCGATTTTTACTTTAAGTTTCATGATCTTGTGTTTTGCATTTGAATATATTATATGATTATGTGATTCATTAGCAAAAAAAGTACATTTAAAAAAAATGTTAAGAGGTGCATATATAAAAATGACCATTTAGTAATCCCACCAGGGACATGCACAAAGAGGGAGAGGGGTGGCACTTCCACCACTCAGGTGAGGTTAAGTGTCCCTGATCCCCAGTCAGTATTAAGAAGCAACAACCTGATCTAATGGATAATATAATTATAATAAAATATTATTTAAGTTATAAAATGAAAATCAAGATCATTTATGTACATTTCTTGTAAAGCCAGGACCTGATATTTGTGTGTGCCTTGTCAGTGGGAATAGCACACATCCACATTTATTACAGAAAGTTTTGTTCATAGAATAAACTTTAATGGTTGAATACTTGAAGTTGAAGGGTTAAAATATAAATATAAAGACATCAGGTGATTTTGGTGTTTTTTTTGTGGGTGGGGGGGGGGGGGTTTGTTGTGTTTTATTTTTTTTGTTTTTGGGGCACTGCATTGCCAGTCTGGTCTTTGTGGTCTGCTTTAAAGGAAAAAGTCTCCCTTCAAGTTAACATATTAGTAATTATTTTGTTTGGGGGGGGGGGGGGGGGGGGTTTGTTGTGTTTTATTTTTCATGTTTTTGGGGCACTGCATTGCCAGTCTGGTCTATGTGGTCTGCTTTAAAGGAAAAAGTCTACCTTCAAGTTAACATATTAGTAATTAGCAATTCTTTCAGAGCCTTCCTAGTGTGGGTTTGGCATTCATCTGAACTGTTCAAGAGCATCAGATGGTCCATAATAGTGACAGAATTATTCATCTGAACCGTTCAAGAGCGTCAGTTGGTCCATAATAGTGACAGAATTATTCATCTGAACCGTTCCAGAGCGTCAGTTGGTCCATAATAGTGACAGAATTATTCATCTGAACCGTTCCAGAGCGTCAGTTGGTCCATAATAGTGACAGAATTATTCATCTGAACCGTTCAAGAGCGTCAGTTGGTCCATAATAGTGACAGAATTATTCTTAATTAAGATGATTTCATTTACCAAAACAGTCGGCACATTCTTTTTAATCTAAAAGTTTTCTGAATTCGTTAAAAGTTCTTTGATTACATTTATTATATTTGTTACAGATTAGATTGTCAGAAACCAGGAATATCTTCTCCGCATCGAAAAAAGTCTGGAAGGAACTGAAGCAACATCTTGAGCCTGCTAAATGTTTTATTGTTCAAAGTGAAGCATCAAATGACATGAGCTTACATGTTTCAATGAATAACAAAAAGGTATTTAGTAAAGATATACAATTGATAAAACAAAGAGAATATTTAAAGTCCACTGATGTCAGGGTTGACAATTTCTTTAAGTTTTACCAAATATGGCCTGTTTGTAAAAAAAAAAAGAACAAATGTCAAATGTACAGTGAAACCTCAGATTACTATCTCAATCCCATTTTTAATATTAAAATTTGATAACTGAAATAATTTCTCCCATTGAAATCAATTAATCTCTTCCAGCCAAGAAATCAGCTATTTTGCTTGTTCATTTTTAAGTGTTTTCATAGAATGAAAAATTGGTAATTTTATTCAAACTTGAAACGTCTCCATGTCTTAAAACACTATGAAATCTACTTTTTTTTGTGAATTTTATTCAACCACTCCACCACTGTATACTCAATTTAAAGTCTTCAGCTTCTGCACTTGTTCTCTTGAGTTTTGGCCAACAAATCACTAAAGAACTGCCATACCATTTCACAAATTATTGTCCTGCTAATATCATCTCCAATCAGCTGCTTTTCATTCATTCAAACTAATAACAGTTTTTATACTTCCTCTAGCACTTTAGGCCTTTGCTTTGTTGACACACCATTCACTAATTTAGCCAGACCAGTCCCTCATTTTGCCACACCAGTCACTCATTTAGCCAAACCGGTCGCTCATTTAGCCACACCAGAAACTCAGCCAAACCAGTCACTCATTTGGCCCCACCAGTCATGCCTTTAGCCATACCAGTCACTCATTCGGCTACATCACCAGAATATATTGCCTCTTTGTTCTTTAGAATTGTGCAGATCATCAATTATTGGCTTATGGAAACTTGACACTACATGGCATGAATGTCATGTTCTCATGCGCCTGTTAAACCTTTTCTCTGCCCATCCTTGTTCCAAACAATCACAGTAGACTTTTCCTCTCTCCTATTCCTTTTTGCCATATTTAATCTCTCACCAACTTATGTTCTGTCACATTCCTCTTGCTGTCCTCTCGGATACTACATTTCAGCTAAATCTTATTTTTATTTAATTATGTTTTTACTGTTGTTTGTTTGCTGAAGAAGGCATCTTGCCCACAAGATTATTGTTTTTTTGTGTTCTCTTTGTTTCAGATTTTCCCATATTTTGTTTAGCTAATTTCCATCAATTTTGCCTTATGGTAAAACTTGGCAATGTCCGAAAACACAATGAGCATTAACAAGTTTTAAAATAACTTCTTTATTTACTTCCACACTAGCACTATTTCTTTAAGAAACACTTTTCTCCTTATGTGCAATAGTGAGGGCTAATACAACACAAAAAGTGCAAACAAAAAACAAAAAGTACTGTAGGTTTTATTTTAACACAGCACTCAAAAAAGGATGTTTGCTGCAAACGTGTTAAGCACTTTTGAGCTGGTGGTATTGTCTGTACATGCATATGCATCTGTTTGTAACCCAAATTATTGTTCATTAGCAAATAGTTTTAAAAAATTTGTTAATTAATCAATTTTTTAGTTAACAGGGGACTTCATTATCTGAAGTTCCACTATATTGTAATTAACATGTATGCTTATCACACCATATCCTCACTGAAAAAGACCATATGGAGTATGCAGACACTTAAATTGGAACTAATGTTTTGGTTAAAAACCCACGTGTCATGACTACTAATGGGGTCATGGTGGGTTTTCTGTAGTGTCTCCGGCTGAAACAGTAATGAATAAACTGTACAACATAATGGTTTCAAAGGAATTTTTATTTTAAATTGAAGTCTTAGTAAAATTTAAATAATTTCATAATACTGCATCTATTTTCATTTTTTTTTCTTATCCATATTAATTTTTTTTAAATGTAGTAGGTTCCCCTGTCGCTTTGCTTTTATAAATTTGGGTTGTTATTCAAAAAGGTTGAGAACCTGTGCTCTAATGGAATATTAATTAATATATATACACAGAAAGAATATCTTTTTATAAAACAAAATATCCTTATGAGAATAAAAAGTTGTTCACCTAAATAAAAATAAGGGAATCATAAATTTAAAGTAGATTATTATTGACTTTTCAATCATTGATCAGCAACACAATAAAGAATTGTTTAATCACACTATATAAATCCATGTTAGTATTTTAATTTGCTTGAATAAAATAGCATACATAATTCAAAAGGAGCTACATTTATACAGTTTGGCTTCTGTTTGTCCCTTTTCACCCTTGAATGGTCAGACAATCCTTTACCCCTTAGATATACCTTGAACTTGACTCATTAGCCCAACTGAACCTTAAAATTACATGAAGGTTAGGATCAAAGCTCATGACACTCATATCCAACTTCAGATTTGTGTTTCTTCCATCGGGGTGGCTCATTATCACATATCACTGGCATCTGGTAATATCCCGTTGAAGCAATGGTCTTAAGTGTGGACTGATGTTTTTAAAATATGCCATCTGCTTTTGTTAAACATGCTCAAAATACTCTACACCACAAGATGAGTGCAAAAAAGAAGTTACTAAAATAGAATTTTTAGACATATAAAGTTTGAATCAAAAGATAAATTTCAACTAAATCATATTTCAGTACTCTTCTTGAAAAACTAATAATTTATTTTCAGATATCATTCCAGGATTATTTGAAGTCACTAATCATTGAGAAGATTTGTAAACCAGTGCCAAGTACAAGTATCAGAAATAGTAAGGTCTGGAAAACATTTACAACATCTTTCAACTCAGAGCATAGCATGTGTCAAGTCTTAGTCAGAGATGACTTAAATGTTATTTTGCTTGCTTTACCTAACATGATAAGCCATTTGGAAATACTCTGCACAACCATTAATGTGGCAATAGATGAAATGACTCTTTCGGAACAAAACAATGCAAATGTTGAAGATAACTTAACAGCTCAAGACAGGTTGTCAGTGACTGAATTAGATGATTCTGTTGATCAAACTAAAGAAACCATGGGCTTCTTACGTGTAGAAAATGCTGAAGATACATTTTCCATTATCCTTAAAAATAATTTTTTCGCTTGGCTTCTCCATATGTTGAATTTTAAAGCTGCAATTGAGAATAATCATTCAGAACTGCTTTTGGAAATCGGTTTCAATGAAAAAGAATTTGTCGTCACAATGTCAGAAGCTAATCAAGGAATGAAATCTACCGTTTTGGCGCTTGAAAATAAGGTAAACAAAAAATTCAAAATAAAAAAATTTTTGAGATGTTTTGAAAAATAAATGAATAAAATATACCAGATGAAAAATTTTTAATTTATTACATTTTGTATCTCTTTATGTGCTTTGTAATATTTTTACAATAAATTATTTGTAATATTTATAACAATTACAAACTTATTACAGATTCATTTCTCTGATGAAGAAGAGGATTTTTTAAAAACCGGAGTTGTCGGACAATATCTTGAGTCAATAATTAGAGAGTCTGCTTGGAGAGTTTTGCATGTTGATACTCGGAATAATCAAATGACCATTCAAAATTCGAAAGGGGAAAAGGTATCACAATATTGCTTTTGAGAATTCTATCACTACTAGCTTATTTGAAATTTTAATTTATCCCAATAACCATAATTGCAAATAACTAACAAAGTTTTAAAAATTTCATTCAATATTAATGGTATTATTTATTTCATATTATTTTTTTTAAGGCTGCGGCTATTCGGACCCGGATCCAAGACGTGAGAGTTTGGCTTTGTTAAAAAATATTTAAAAATTATTGTAGGGTTTGTAAGATAAAATTTGGTATCGAAAAATAATTGAATGGACTATATATTTGTAAACCTACTTCTTAAGTTTAACTAAAATAAACTACCACAAATAACATCCCAATAGCATTTAGTCAAAATGGAACCGGAAACGCATCCCCGCTAATCGGACCTGGGTCCCTTTAGTCTCAATGCTATTTGGATGTCATTTTTGGTAGTTTATTTTCGTGAAACTGAAGAATTAAGTTTACAAACATATAGTCCATTCAATTATCTTTCATTTGATACCAAATTTTGTCTCACAACCCAACAATAATATTTTAAATATTTTTTAAATCCAAATCTCTCACTTCTGGTAGTCGGGCAGAGGCATAGCGAGGGTGTTAGATCCATTTTAAAGGGCCCCCTTTTCTTTTTTCAACTCTCAAACCCTTTATTTTTATCAATAAAATAATATCAAAGCACATTTTGCGCCCCTAACTAGCTGGCGCCCGCGGACATCTGTCCACCCCCTGTCCCCCCTTCGCTACACCTCTGGACCCGGGTCCGAATTGCCACTTCATTCTTAGAAATATAGCAAAACCAAAATGTGCTGTGTCAAATGAAAAATTTGATTTTTTTGCTAGATTTTGAATATTTACAAACTGCTTTGATAATATATTATATAAGTCTAAATCAAGTGCAATGCAAAATATTAAAGCAAAAAATAAAAAAAACTGTTTAGTCATTTCAAACATCTTATACATGGACATCATGGAAAAACATCCTTTATAGCTCAATCAACAATCCCTTGAATTTTGTTTGACAGAGGTGAAGAATATAATGGGTAGTGAGAATAGTTGCCCTTGATTGTGTAATCGATCACAGCCAGAAGAAATAGACAGTTGCTTGACCAAGGTTTTTAGAAGAGGGAATAAAATATGAGATAGTAGCTCCTGATATTCCTGAATGATGTTCACTTTAGCTACCGTTAGAGATGAATTATTGTCTCTAATTTCAGTTGAATTTCTATTGAACACTACAATGTACTTAATTTGACTGTATTTTTCTCAAATCATCTCTTATGGTACTCTTTCACTTAAATCTTTTGAACAGAAAACTCTTGAAGAATTTGCTTCTTCATTCTTAAAGAGACGATCAGTAGCACATGTCACAGTCAAGACTGACGATTGGATACATTTTGTTGAAGATTTTCATGACAATAATCCACTTTATCATATCACAATAGATGTTTCTCAAGTGAGCTTGATAACAGTATGTCCAAATTATGAAGTATTGGAAGAAAAGGCAAAGTCTGTATTTGAAGTTGTTAAGATGAATACTGATTTAGACGTAAGTGAAGAATTGAATTTTAGAGAAATTCAAGGGATCCATAAAGTTGAGCCAGAAAAAAAAGTTGACTTTACATTTCCTATTGCCCAAGTAGAGTACGAGTATTGCAAAAAATTTATGATGGCCAAATTAAAGATTATAAAAGAAAAATATGCAAGGGAGAATGCATTTATTGAGCTCAGAAGTGGAGGCCTTTATGTTAAGTGTGCTCCTAAAATGATGGCTGAAATCCAGAATGAATGGCAGCAACTCATTAAAGTCCAACATGAGGACACATATTTGGCATTTCCCGGGCTTGTACCATTCATGAAGACAAATGATGGTAAAAAGTTAGTTGATAAAATATCTGAAACATGGAAATGCCTAATTGAGTTTCCAGGACTGTATTCAAACCAACTACAATGTCAAAAAGTGGAAACATTGGAGCGCGACTTGGTGCGATCAGATTACAAAACAGTTCTGCTTCAGACAGCCAAATGCAATTGCTTTCAAGTCCATCTTGTTGAAGGACATATGGAGAACATTAATTCAAACATGAAAGTGGAATTTCATGCATCGAAATCAGGTACGCATTTATTGGTACTTTGATTCTATTTCATTAAAAAATTTGGTTTAAATCTCATGGCTGCAAGGGACAGAAGCACATAGGGAGATAAGTCGTTGCATCATTTTAAAGAATTTCACTATTTCTCATTTGCATAGGGAGTCCAGAATTTCTAGTGCTAATAACAGATATCAATTATTTTCTTGAATTTTTGGATAACTGCTTAAGAACTAAAAAGAGGGTTACTTCCAGAACAATTTATATCATAATATGGAGAAACTTGATTGGTATAATAATCAAAACACTGTTCAAATTAATTCATTTTTTTATAACGGTACATAATTAAAATGTATTGGGGACACACCCATCATAAGACCCTTGCTGTAGTCAATGCATTGCAGGGACTTCATTTTGTTAATAAGAAAAGTTGTGACAATGAACTTTAAATTTTCTTTTAGAATTTCCCCTGATATCCCTTAAAAGACTACATAAATAAAGAATAGACTCATATTGTTTCTATAATTTTTTTGTAGCTAGCTTCAGGATAACCATGTATAAATTGTCATGTGTCATCCACTTGTATTTATTTTTTAATTCCCAAACGTATTTTTGATTTCCCGGTCATTTTTATACTTCCCACTTAAGTTTTTATCGCCATCCTCAATCTTTGAAGGAAATTGAAAATGAAAATAAGTTGTTTAAGAAACATTTATTTCAGTATTTGGTAAAAGCTTATAAAGGGTTTATAGCAGCTCCTAATTCTCTTATTAAAAAAACCCACAAAAGTATAATTTGAGAAAAAGTTAGCATAGTTCAAAGTTTAATGGAACTAGTGTTCTGGATATTTTCAAGGAACTTATCAAGTTTTTTAATTGTTTGCAGAAAAATCAGAAATAAGAGTAATGGGCTCAACAAGTCACATCTGTGTATCTCTGCCCGAGTGGAAGGTGCCTGAAGGAAAACCAAAGTTCACCCACCTGAGGCAGCTAAGACAAAATTTAATTGAAACAATCGATCTTGTTCTAAGACAAGTTATTTATCTTGAATGTAAAAAATTGGCATTTTCAACACAGAACATGCATCAATGTGAATACCCATTTCCCTTGGACTGCCTAGCAGATATTCTAACCAAAGCACTGAGGGATTCACTGTTATCAGAGGATCCTGACCTCTATGCCTCAAAGACCTCAGTGGAATTTGATGTTTTCATTTGTGAGCCAAAGTGTGAGGCTGTGTTTAAAGCTTTTACTTACTTTGCTAAAAACTTATCAACAAGCTTCGGACCACCTGACCAGGATGTGTGGGATAATCTTTGTGCTCCTAGTAAGTAAAATCTTTTAGAAATTTGTATTTTAAAATTATAATTTAGATTTTTTAACAATTTCTTTAAAATAAATAGAATGTTAGGAAAAAAAATGTTTTGGTCAAGAATCTCTCTGGTTTAATCTTGGAATGCTGCTCATGCTTTGTAAGTAGGATTTGAAAATTGAGAGCCTTGAGAGAATTATTTACCTCACAATTCCTTGATTACATTCTTGTTAATTGAATCAAAGAAATACAATCCAGCACTCAATGTTTGGAACATACTTGTTGCCATCATGTTTCTTTAATAGCATAAAATGAGTAAAACAAAGTAGGGTTAAACCTGACAAAAGGAACGCAACAAAACAACGAGCGTTTCGGCAGAAAGCATTCATCCTGAAATTTGTATTTTTTGATTATTAAAAGTGCACCCTCAGTGTTGAGGTGCATAATGGCTGCCTATTGAGCAGCAGAATCTTTACTATCGATATTGAAAATTGTGCAGAATTAGCTTTGCAGCAAAATTTGAAGATGTTTTTAAATGGATTTAATGTATTGAAAGTGACATCCTGTAGACCATTGACTTCAAAGCCAGTCATAAAGTAATTCACTGCAAAGAAACTTTGTTTGTGATTAATAATTGATTAATAATACCGGTTAATACTTATTGGACATTTCATGCTATTCCACCATTGTCTGCAAGGCTTAACAAATGAGTTGCAATAATCAAGTAATATTTTTTTTAAATTGTTATGAACCATAATTTACAATGCCATTTTACAAGTTTTTATTTATTTATTTATTTAGGCATTTTTTTATATAGCGCTTACCTTAAAGCTCTAAGCGCTTTACAATTATTAAAAACATGTAAACTAAGTAAAATAAAAATGAGACACTAGGATAGTAACTACTATACTATAGAAACAATTAAAATGGCTGTAAAACGAGGACACTTTGGCACGTTTTGGCCTATATTACAGGATTAACCCGAGACAGAAAATGAGGCAGGGCAAGGAGGGTGCATCACAGGTCATAGGCGGACCTAAACAGATGGGTTTTAAGGGACTTTTTAAAAGTGGACGAGGTTTCACAATGACGGATATGGAAGGGGAGCTGGTTCCAGAATGTGGGCCCATGGAAGTAGAAGGAGCGTTCACCGATGGTCTTAGTTTTGGTTCTTTTCTTTGAAGGCTATAAATGTGTTAAGAAAACTCTTTATTGAAATAATCTTAAAATGCTAAATAAGATATTATAAGATACAATTTTTGTATTGATCCAACTGAATAAAAATGTGTCTTAAATGTCACTGTATATATTTATTTTCAGCATTTGGATAAATTGATTAATTTTTTTTTTTTTTAATTTAAACTAGCACAAGTATTTCTCAAGCACCAACATCAAATATTTTAAAACCTCACATTGTATAGGCACCAAATATGTATATGTTTAAAAAAGCTTGTATTTAAAAAAACAAATTCATATTGGTTTTATTTTCATAATTTTGTTTTAAAATGTCAGAAATATAAGTTAATTGAACATTATGTAATTTAACTATTTTAATGTTAAATATCCCCATTCCCCAGATGTTAGCAAATATCCAGACTACAAAAAATATCCAGTTATTGTTGATGTGACAACCCACTGCCCTTCTGAAGTAGTAAGTATTGTGATCAGAGTTACCTCTCCTTTGCCTTTTTTAAAATAAACTTAAGTTCAGAAGTAGACTCAAGATGGACAAATAAATTCCAGATTCATCATCTTCTTTTTTCTCCTTTCAGCCAAGAGCAACATTATTTTGCTATCCAATATCACCCAGTCTGGAAGCTGCCACGTGCCCAGTTAGTTGGGAACCAGTAGTATCTAAAAAACTTTTAGATGAATCTATAAAAGATATTCTTAAGCTTGAACCAGATGGACTCCTCCTCAGTCATCATTCTCCAGTGAGATGTTTCCACTTTCCCAGAGACGTAATAGTTTATTGTTCACCAGAATGGGGCCCAGGCTGTTCAAATGTAATATTTTAATTCTCTCTAAAATTATTAAGAATATAACAAGTTCTAGTATATTTTTGAAACTTGTTTAGACAATCTAGTTGTGATTAGATCTAATCTTAAATTTTTTTTTTTTTAAATTAAGTTTAGTGGATGACATTATGTGTAATAAAAAAAATGTGTAAAATATTCAGCATGAAAACAGAAAACAATATGAAAAAACATTCTGGGCGACATTGATTATGTCAGAAAAACTTGCACTGATCCACAGAAGTATGTGACCTTGTATTGGAGCTTAGATCGTGTGCAGTGAGATAAAATTTGGCTGGAAATAAATGATATCATATATACTCGTTCATATGCTGACTTTTTGGGAAATATGTAAGGGGGAAATAAGTGGGATAGTCTGCTTATCAGTGGGTCATAGGAGATTTGTATAATTTCTCTAGGTCAATTGATCCTGTTGTAGAAAACTATAAAACAAAAAAGCAATTAAAAGAAGTCAACAAAGTGCTATGTGCAGGTTTTTCAGTGTTCTAAATTGGGTGACACATTTTCTTCTCATTTTGTGACTGCCGTGTTGGGCTATCAAAGTATTTAAATGTAGGTGGCTGAGGTCCTGTGTTTGGAAATGTTTAGTATAGTTACCATTTAATACCTGTAGACACATCATGAAACAAATCTCTTGTGTTTTACATGATACTGCACAATTATTAGTTTTTAAGCCTTTCTTTTTTTTACACTTACAAGTACAGGATAAATAATTTTTAAAAGTTTGTATTTAGAAAAATACATTAATATTCTTCAGTACCTGTTACAGTATTGCGTCTACTGGCAGTTTCTTTGATAGGGTCAGTTTATCAGCAGAACACACACTTTTCAGGCTTTTCACCAGCCAAAACTAAAAGGGTCAGTTTATGAACGAACTGACTTATGAATGAGCATGTATGCAGACTCTTTTCATCAGCTAAATCACACTTCAATTGTAGTAACTTGGTTGGATCTTCTCTAAAAACCACTTGATTGAAGTTTTATGAGCTTGTATGGCTTCTGCGTGAGATGGCTTAGAATATTTGTCTGTTTCTGTAGGTTCATCATTTTCAAATCCTTTTATCTCCCTGATCATCTCTTGGTCCCTTAAAACATGTCATAGTTTTCTGAACAATCACTTAGATCTGTTGATTGATAGGCTGCCAAATCGATTCCAAATTGGGATACAAAGCTTGAGTTCAGAAATCAAATCACTACTTTTTTGGTAGATGCCAGGACTACTTGTGGAGAAAAGGGCTTTTTATTTGTTATTCCTGATGTTTGGAATTTATAGACTTTACCTTACTTTGAGCATACTTGGGTTTTTCTGTTCCAGAAGAAATGTTGATTTTCAATGATATAACTTAAAGTTTTGATTGGTTTTGGATGGTGGGCAAATCTTAGAACTGGATTGAGTGGTGTTAAGATTTTATCATGAAAATTGAGATTATTTGTTTGAAGCTTACAAAAATAAAATGACTTTTAAGTGCAAAAATGTAGTTCTCATATTTTTAATGCTGTAGTTACATATAAAATCTATTCTTTCAAAATAATAGCCATTTTGTAAGAGTGTTGAACATTTATCTTTTAACATTATTTCTCATCAGATCATTTACAATTCACTGGCAAAATGCCTGTCTCTTTCCGCTGACATGGAAGCTGTGTATATTGTCCCTCCTGGCTTGCCTATGCCTACCTTGCCCGCTTACCAAAAATATCCAAAGAAATATCTGGGACAGGCATTGTTTGAGGCATTGGATCAACTATTTGAAGAAAGACGAATCCATAGACAGAAAAAGATAGTGTTTGTTGTGGCTGACATGAAATATAGAGAGGTACGTAAAGAAAAGCACATTTTTTTTCAACCTTCTAACTTTTCCTTATCTTTAAGGATCTTGTCCTCTGATAAATAAAATATTTAATTTGAGTTAAGGTGGGCAGTACTTACTTTTTGAGAATATAAGATGACCAATGAAATCATTTTTATCTCTAAGCTTTTAAAAATTATTATTCTCAACAATCTATACTAGATCTACTTAAAGTCTGTCCCTCAAATTGAATCTGTCCGGCGAAGCCATTTCAACTACCTTGCTGATGATTCCCGAACCTTGTAATAATTTTAACAAAAATTTAACCTATCAAAAGTGAGAGTTTAAGACTGAAGAAATTTGAGTTTTGAGATTAATTTATTAGTTAGAGTCAACTTGCCTATAAGACACCGGCAAGAACAGACTTGATTTTCCAAGTTACAATGTTTGGAGTTAATGCAGTTAAGGTTAATTTCAAATAAGTACAAACCCATTTTGATTTGTAATGTATCTGTTCTTCGCAGCTAAAAGAGAAGAAAAAAATCATTTGCTATTCTTTTGACGCTATTAAATTTTATGTAAATCTTCATTATTGTGTGTATGCTGAATTGATTCTTCTAAGACATCATTATTAATTGTAGAGCTGTTGTTTGAATGCAGGCTAATTGATTCAGGACTAACGCTAGAATGGTCAATCTTAATCTTTCTGATGTGATATTTTACTCTGTGACATTTTACTCTGTGACATTTGGCTTTATTGCAGATTTAAATTCTAATTTTATAGACATTCAGAATTTCAAGATAAGAGCCGAATGTGTGTATAAATGTATCTCCACATTCTGCCTCGACCCGTCCAGCCGCATAACTCCAATAGGCATGGCATCTAAATCAGCAACCATCTCCTCTGGCAGTGTTACGTAATATATGGATGGCTTCTGACATTTTCTATGCCATAGTCATTTATAAAATAAAATATAGAATAGTCAATGTGCTTCAAACTATTAATAATCTCCAATATTATACATTTCTTCAAATAATAATTGTATCCCTGTCCTTTATAAATAACATATGTGTTGGAAAATGGATGCTAAGAAGAAAAGTATTTTTCGTAAAGTTGATGGAAAATAGTTCATGCCAAAAATAAATTTACAGAGGAATAACTTTCGGACTGCAAGAGAGACCAAAGGCACAACCTGTTTGCTTATTCGGCCATGAAACTGTAGGCATGATTAAATGAACAAGTATAAGAAGACATTTTTCAAGCGAAATAAAAGGATAATTTAGGGCAAAACATTTCCATCAAATTCCTTGTTTCGCAGAGACCAAGTGTTTAGTAGTCTCACTGCAGGCTGCACTAAATGGCAGCACATCTTAGATGACTGAAAAAGTCACTATACATGAAAGGGCACTTGAAGCATCATTAAGTTTAATGTTGGTATTAGGAAGTTCAGATTTGCAGACGTTGTCGAAAGAATGTCTGCTTGCTACTTTGTCTTTTCTGTATGATCATAAAAAGTTAGTGGAAACCATTCAGAAAATCCATTTGTCATAAAAAGTTAGTGGAATCCATTCAGAAAATCCATTTGTCTGATGTGAGAAAATCATTTGCCAAGTCTGTTGATGAATCCACTGATTAAGCAGACGCAGCTCAGTCTGACAGTAAGAGTGACAGCTTGACTGACCAGTATTGTTGTCATGTGTACTGACTGAATATAGTGACCCACAGTGACCTGATTGTCCTGTGTTGTCATGTTGACTGACTAAATTTGGTGAGATTTTTCATAAATGACTAAGCAAGCTTAAATGTCTGAGTATTGGTTAGATAGCTGGAGTGAGTGGTCATGTGATGTGGTGTACCGGTAAAAAAGAATGTAGATGGAGAATAAAGTTTAGTTGTTACACAGAAAGGAGGTCGCCTTTCTGACAGATGTCCTGAACATGAAATATTGCACAAGATAAACCATGTACTATCTCTAAACACTTCACTAGAAGCGACCACAAGGGCTCCTTAAATCTGGCTATCACTGCCATTGTGTCTTGTGCCAACACGCTTGCCAGGATGGACTTGGATAACAAATTGATTCAGACCTATTGGCAGACCACATGGCATGAATGTCATGTTCTCCTTCATTTGCAAATTGTTTTCTCCACCACTTTCCTTTTTACAACCGATCGCAGTGAACTTACTTTTCCTCTCTTCCTTCCCCAATTGCCTGTATTAATTTTCTTACCTACTGATGTTCAATCACATTCCTCTTGCTGTCATCTCAGATTCTAAGTGTTCATTCAAATATTTATTTTATATTTACTGTTGTCTGCTCGCTGAAGAAGGCTTCCTGTTGACACATTATTTTTTGTTGCCTACTTCCTTCAGGTTTTCTAATACTGTTTTTTTTCTCATTTCTTTTACCTAACCTGATTGCAGTCTCTCCCCCTTTATACCATACACAGACACTTGTACACTTACTTTTAGCTGTGCATGTTTGCTTGTACGCTTTTTCAAAGAAAAATCATTCATTGCAGATTTTCTAACTTTGCCTCAACTAAATAACCACACCTGAGGTGAAGATATTTTTGATGTGATGTCAGAAGTCATGTAATTGTTGTAAGAAAGCTTGTCTTTCTGACAACCGATGATGCTCCATCTCTGACTGGAAGGGACAAAAGGTCTTGCCAGTCGTCTTAAGGCCGTTCGACCTCATGTCACTGCATCATTCATCACTCAATCATGTGTTCTAAACTTAGCGGTGAATTAGCTGAGGTGAAGTCAACAGTCATGAAACGTATTAATTCATAAGAAGCACTCCATTACTGCAATCGTCTGTTTAAAAGTTTCTAGGATGAATATGTGCAGAACATGGTTTGGTTTTGCACAATGCTGTTAAATTGTTTAGCAAAAGGAAGAGTTTGGGATTCTTTGTGAAAATGTGATTGAGATTCTCAAACCTGTAAAGTCAAAGATGGCTGATGGAGTTTGGGGGATCTTTGCACAAATATGGACAAGATGGTAGCTGCTGCTTTGCTGGTGAACATTACTGAGGCTCTTATGAGCTTAACATTCCACTACAAGTACAAGCCAAGAACAAGACTGTAATGGAGCTTCAACAGAGATGGCATTCCTTTCAGAAAAAATTTTCTCTACTTGCCAGTGATATGGAATCAACAGTCAACTGCTACTTTTTCCTACGAAAGAACAGCTTGATAAGTTAAGCCAATGTTCATTTCATGCACAGAGAAATTACAAGATGAGTTTTCAGGACAAAGTTCTAAAGTGTGACGTCTGACATACATCTGGAATACTCATTAAGGTTTGCTGTATATGTACTTGCATACACCCCAGACCACTGGATCATTTTTGAGTGGTAAAATTCAGTTACATTGTTCACACTGACAAACTTTAGCAACCCTTGGTAGAGAAAACAAGATTAAAGTTAATAAACTTAAACTGTGTTGAAGTTTTTGGTGTTGAAATAAAGTTATTGTTATTTACTAACAAACTCAGAACAAGAAATTTAGTTTTTTTAAATGTTAATATTCAAAGTAAAGATTTTACATAGAGCTTACGATAAAATGACATACGGCGCCCCATGGATGCTATGATGACCTAGGCCATAATAGCGTAGCGATGAAGGCAAAGTGAGGATGTCCGAAACCCAAATCTGGCCCACGTATCAAAACATTTGAGATCCCCTGATTTATAACTTTTCCTGAAGTAGGAATTATTTCAGTTTGTGAACAATGCTATAACTCTAATTTTTTTTTTTTAAATAGACATAGAATTTCCCAAACTAGACATTTGCTTTTACAGGTATCTATTAGCCATTTTTTGAATCTAAGTACAGATTGCATTCATCATTGCAGTGTAAACATTTAAAGTTTGTTTTTTAACTAATAAGAATGGATATTGCGTTGTTCTACACAGGCAGACATCACATTGTTCCATACAGCATCACATTGTTCCACCCAGCTATCACATTTTTCCACCCAGACATCACATTGTTCCACCCAGACATTACATTGTTCCAACCAGACGTCACATTATTCCACCCAGATATCACATTGTTCCACCCAGACATCACATTGTTCCACCCAGCTATCACATTGTTCCACCCAGACATCACATTGTTCCACCCAGACATCACATTGTTCCACCCAGACGTCACATTGTTCCACCCACACATCACATTATTCCATACAGGCAAACATCAAATTGTTTCTCCCAACATCACATTGTTCCACCCAGACATCACATTGTTCCATACAGACAGACATCACATTGTTCCATACCAGCAATATTTCCTTATAACATTAGCTCCTAACGTTGGCATATCATCAGGTGTTCAAGAAGGAACTTTTCAACCGATCCCCTCAGCATCCGGAGAAATTGAATGAATCCAACTTTTTCAGCTGGATTTCTTTCAGTGAGTACATAGCATTAATGTTCATGTCCAGTTTCTTGAAACTATTCAAATATTTTTGGTTCTTCATTATTTTTATTGTTGTATCTGATCATACCGATATCTCTTTGTGTCATGTTCATTTGAATGAAGAATATTTCTTTCTTAGAAAACTTATGGCCAACATGGAGTGCGCCTTTGGAAAAAAAAGGTGAGATTTTTTTAGACTGGTACTCATTAGTTCTATTTTAATCTACAAAGTGTCAGATCTAGTCATCCAAATGGATGCATATTTTATTAAATTTTTGTAAGGTTGTTCATTCCTAGTCATATTTGTGTACATGATTAATTATATTTTGACTACATCTGTCACATAAAAAACATATTTAATGCTTCATTGTATGTGTAACGTTTCAAAAAGCACCTAATTGCTCTTTATAGCCCCAGCCTTGCTAAGACTTCAGCGACCAGCTGCTTTTGTTCTTTTGTTTGACAATGCCATACATCTTCACCACATTAGCCACTCACCCACCAAAATTGAATTCCTAAACTCCAAAAGATGTGTAAATGTTTTGGTGGCCCCTTGGCAAAAGGTCCATAATACTGTTAACCTACAACTACAACAGTATTTGCATACTGGACTGTGTTTTGTTTGTAGTTGGGTTGCCATACTCAGTACTGACATTCCAAATCCAAAGGGAAGTCACCTCATATCATTCTTGGCATTTTAGCATGTACTCTTCTTGTGGCTGTGCTGTTTCTGTCAACTGGACAAACCAATGTGCTTTAGAGGGGTCTTACATATTGTTGGAAGCCATTTGCAAACTGTTTTTTGTGATGAACTTTTTATTTTATTTCTCGGGAGAGTTACCATACATTCACACAGGTGGTGGCCAAACATCATTTTTTTAATTTGCTAAATTAACAGAAAATTACTTTTTTCGTTACTTACTGATATCAAGAATTTATTTAAAATCCTGGAGGTGTTTTGTTTCTTTGGAGTGTCACAGTAGAGATTAATAAATGTTTAATAATTGTTACCAGACCTAAAATCTGATCTACCATACATCAAGACACAAGCACCAAGAGTTCCCGTGACATTGTATTGCCATTCCTCAATGGACAACATTGGAAGGGCAGCAGCCACACTGAATGATGAATGGAATGCTTTGATGTCACAATATTCTGAAACAGTGCATTTAAACAGAGAGCAGACGATGTCATTTGAGGTATGTTACAAATTTAATTATCTCCCCTCATATTTATTTCAACTGTGTTTTAAAAACGACCACCTCTTTTGAAAGTACTTTTTTTAAACCTATTTGTATACAATGAATGACATCCAAAAACAACCCATAAGATATAGCACATCCATTCTTTTATTGTCCAAGCCAAATAGCTGTTTTTGGCGTCTATAAAAATATTGAGATTTTGAAATTAGGAAGTTATTTTAGCTTCATGCAAAAAAAAAATAATTTTTCCCCAGGCACGTATATAAATATATAGCACTTAAATTTAATTATTATCATTTTACGATCTTCCCATGTTCCAGTCTTTCAGCAAAATTTGCCCATTTAAAAAATCACGTGAGAAAAAATACTTTGGTGGATTTAAAAAATGACTAAAGAAAACATTTTTAACTTGAGCTCATCTTTTGTTATTTCATGGCTAACATCAGATTGCATCATATGTACTTCAGAAATTTAATTTTTAAATTATGTTTCCTTCTCTTAACAATAAAATATAAATGTTTTCTTTTTGCATTAGATTTTCAAAAGTTGTCACTGAAATGCATTATTTATGCATCAAAGCCATGTTTTATATTTCTTTAGAAAATTATGTCAAGCAGAATTTAACTTAATTCAACATTTGTTTTTAGTGTAAAAAAATTCTAAAGTACTTTTGAATACTCATGCCACCCAAAGAGCATTAATTACATGAAAATACTTATTGATAAACCGTATATAATTTAAATTTTGATGTCTTCTTCTTCTTATATTTGAGGGGCCCACGATCAATTTGTTGATCATTCTGGCTCCTGGTTTAAATTCAGAGTTTGCCTTCTCTTAGATGGGTTGCCGTCCAAGGCTAGCGAGTCCCATCCACCCGGGGTGCTTGGGATGGCTTTGGTGGGGATTGAACTCCGAACCACCGGTTTTTGGTTTGAGACAGTTTAGACCGCTCGGCCACCCAGCACCCAGAGTTTATTGTAACTCTTCTATGGACTCATTTTCTTGATAAATGTGTTACCTTCCCCTGTACATAGCCGAGATGAAGACATTTTGTTTCATGATGTTTTCACCTCTACTTGATGGAGAGTAATCTTAATGCTTTCTTTAAGCTTACTGCTTTTCCCAATCCATTGTGTTCTTACTCGACTGTAAATGTGAAACCTGGAAAATGATGATTGTATTAACTGAATACCCTGGTATCCAAAGACTATGGGATGTGAAGTCATTGACATGCCCAGAGATGGCTATGTATATTTTGATTCTGGACTTGAAGACTACATAGCAATGTATATTTTGATTCTGGACTTTAAGACTCCATAGTATAAGGGACTGTCAATGCATTTATGGACTGTTGAGCAGACAGCAGCCTACTGTCGACATCCCACTTCTCTTCTCATGCCTCCCGCCATGAAGACTCAAAATTCGTTTGACCATTTTATTTAAATTTGTGTACTTTTCAGTGGCTAGCAGTTCCCTGAAGCTTTTTTTTATGTCAGATGATGCCAGCTAATCATTATTTTGCTTAATTGCAGCTTTATGCCTGTCCTGTAAGAAACATATTTTTAATCATACTAGCCTCTACTATCACCTCATTGCTTGTAATCATTGGTCGAGGCATTAAATACAATGGATACTTCCCTGGAAAGTCCTAAGAAAAAATAACCATGATGTCTTAAAAAACTTGCCCATAAACACAGAAAAGGAGCTGCTACCAGTTGACTGATGAGGACTGCATTAATAAATCTAAGACTGAATGCCATGGCTATTTCTGTGCCAGATTTTTTTTCTTATTAGGACCATAAACATACTGATACGATAAAAAATGAAGAACTTGCTTTTTTAGAAGAAAAATAAGTGATTTAAAGACTTAAATGAAGCAAGAATAAAAGACTTCTAGAGAACAAGTACACATTTTTGACAACCTAATTAATTTAAGTTAAATAAATAATGTTGACCAGTGATTCATAAACGTTTTAAATGATGCAATAATTTGATTTTGATTATTTCAGAAATTGATCATGGACATGCCTGAATCAACTGTTTCAATTTTATTGGAAAAGCACTTTGAAGAGGAAAATGCGGTCAATGATTCCGATGGTTCCACTCACTCTAGGACCGAAAATAAAAATAAGCAGCACAACAAAAACCTTCAACAGCATGGAAACAAAGAAAACAGAAATACAAATCCAAAAGTCTTGCTGAAGGGTGCGACTCTTAAGATTAACGGGCTTTGTGCCACTTATGTCAGTGATTTCAAAAGTATGCTTTCTGATAACATTTGTGAAAAACCATCTTCTGTTATTGATGAAACTATTATTTCGGATGAGGAATCTTTTAGTGATCTTGGTAGCAACGAGGATTCAGGCTCTTCAACATTTCAAAACCAAGGCTCGTCAGTGGACTCGGTGATTGATCCGAAAAGAGATTGTGATCAAGCAAAGGATTTTGTAGCCAGCAAAAAGTCTCCTGTATTTGAATGGAAGTATGAAAGCGAGGCTGCATCACACAGGGGTTCTACTTTTGTGTCTTTTGAGACCAGCATAGCTGCAATTCTAGAGAAAGCTTATATTGAGGAAAATAAAGATTGTCTTGTGGAAAGGGAAAAAATCAAAAAGATTAGTTTTACAAAGATGCAAGGCACAATACATGATAAGAAAAGGAAAATTATTCGTTCAGAAATACTTGCCTGTAAGTGTATTTTTCTTTACCAAATCAAATATTTTCCTTCTTAAAGTCAAGCACTTTTATCATAACTTATGATTGTCATATTGTAAAAGCGGAAATCAAAGTTAAATTGCCCCATCATGCTAGTGCAGCAAAGAACCTGCCAAGAAATAGCTTAAAAATTACTCTCGCTACTAATTAGTTCTAATCATGACTTTAAGAAAGTTATTCATCACATTTGTTTATGATGCCTGTACCTGGCTGACCCGAAAGGAGCTGAGGTCCTTGTACTGCAAATTAAAGTTGCCATAAATTTCTTATCCTTAGAGTTTGAGCAGTCACAATTTATGAAACAGCTTTTATATTTAAATATGTGTTCATAAATTAGCGCATGATGATGCTACACAATTAATTTTTTAAATGCTATTTCATGTTGATAATAGTTATTAATACTGTAACATATAGCTGCTCTAAGCCAAATGTCGTAAATACATAATATATTTGGATGCTAAATAAAGCACTTATTTAAGAATAGACAAACTGTTATTTTAATTGTATTAAAGGTCATTTTTCTGCATTAAAATACAGTAGAGCGTCAATTGTCTGCTCTAATTGGGACAAGGTGGGTTTTTTTTGGGGTGGGGGGGGGGGGTTGTGGGGGTTTGTGATATCCTTTTTTTTTTTGTTTACCAAATA
>CAXITT010000008.1:530801-582001 GCA_964033795.1 Lymnaea stagnalis
GTTTCTATAGAATAGTAGTTACTATCCTAGTGTCTCATTTGTATTTACTTAGTTTACATGTTTTAATAATTGTAAAGCGCTTAGAGCTTTATGATAAGCGCTATATAAAAATGCCTAAATAAATAAATAAATAAATAAATATCAGGGTTAGCGCACTGATGTCAAAAACCAGAAAGGACTGGAACCTTCTTTCTACGAAAAGAGCTCATTTTAAAAAATAAATGACTGGTCTCTTTGTTTTTGCATATTGACTGCATATTGACTGCATGTCAAATATGTTTCTAAATTTTTACCTGGATTATGCAGCAGGAATCAAAATTGTTTTTCGGTGCTTCTTACTCACCAGCGCTGTATGTCATGTGCATTTTTAGGATAAAGATAGACTAATAGTAATTAAATAAAGACAGTGGCAGTTCAGATAACCTACATTTTGAATAATTGGCTTTAGGAAAATTGATGTTCTACTAATTGTATGTGTCACCTTGTGCTGAGAGTGTAAATTATTGTTCATCTAATTCTTAAAAATTTCAATTCTTTTATTTTTGTGGTGCCATTTTATTTTATTGCAATGAAAGGAGCGTATAAAAGCCTTTGACTATAGACCAAACATTTAACAATTTAACAAGCATTTAACAATTTAACAAGCATTTAAACAAATATCTTTTAGCTCAGGAATTAGATCTAGTCAAAGATCCAAAAACTTGGAAAGAAATGAAAACTGATTGCGAGACCTTTGAAATTGAGAAAGGAAGCAATGAATTTTATCCCATTCAAGAACGTCTTCTAAAGGATCTTGAAACACCAACACACAGAGTGAATATAATTAAGGTTAGATTTTTGTTGATACATTACTTATAAATGTTAGGAAAAAACTATGTGGGTGTGTGTTAATGGCTTGAAGTTTTGGAGTTTACGTGGAAAATTGTTTCTTCTCTTTTTTTTTTTTTCGGTGTGGGGATGGGGTGTCCAATCATGTTCTCTTTTCCCCCAGCTTAGTCTAATAATTATATTCATAAAAGTCAATAAGTTATGACTTCAAATTCCACCACTTGTTTTGATGGGAATGTGACAACGCACGTTTGACAACAAGCTTTATTTGTTTGCTGTCAGAGAATTATGAATTTTTTTGGGTATATTTTAATACAGTTTTCTACATTTGATTTTTTTGTTTTTAAGAACTCATAATTAGTGCAACAGATAGTTTGTTGAGCAAAATTGTTTTGCAATATTATTATTATTTTTTTTTTTTGTAGAGCTTTGCTTTTAATGCAAATAAACTTTATAAATACACACTTTACCTTTTGTCCATACAGATTGTACGCATACAAAATACATACCTTTATCAACGGTTTCGGACCAAGGCTAAACAGTTGAACTGTCCTTCAACTACAATGTGGCACCGAGTTCCTACTGACACATGGTTGGATGTGTGCCATTATGGTTTTCATCCAGCATTTAGTGCCACAATAAATAGTAAGGGAAATTATGTCTTTAAGGATCATCCGATTTGAATAGATGAATTAATTACCTGGCATTGCAAAAGTAGTTTTTTAAATGAGCCAAACTAATTTCTTGGTAATGAGGGGGGAGAGACTGCAACTAGGTTAGCAAAAAAGGAAATGACAATTCTTTCGCTGCCCTCTCAAAATCTACTTTCCAGCTAAGTGCTAGTTTTATTTAATTCTGTTTTTACTGTTGTTTGTTCGCTGATGAAGGCTTCCTGTCGACATGTTCGTTGTCACATATTGCATTCCTTTTTTCAGGTCCTCTCATGCTTTGTTATAATCATTTCCAACTAATTTCAATTTTTTTATCCACTAACAAATATAAGAATAATAATTAAATATTTTCAGATTTTAAATGAAGGATTGATGAAATTTTGGATATGGATATAATTTATGTATAATTTATGTATAATTTAGTGGTTTTCATCATTTTTACAACTGTAGAAAGCAGAATGTTACTATCACTACACCTTTCTCTTTTAGAAAAAAAACTTGCCCTTAACCTTGACTGACAAAAATATAATGTACCAAGTTGATAAACTGTCTAAATAAGATAGTGAGAATAAAAACCGACAGCGGATAACCAAAGTGTGATTTATTTACATATAGATGGATGGGGCTAACTCTCGAGAAGTTATTGTAAAGCTAAGAGACCATCAATATCAGGGATCGAAGTATATAGAGAGCATACATCAAGTAGAAATAGAAGTTTCTTCTCAGGATAAGTTGGCAGTGAGGCTATGATGGGTTGAAAAACTTCATCAATCGATTCCGAGAAATGTTCGGTGGGGCAAGAGCAAGCTGAGACATTGGGATTACCAGGGTTACCATACTTGTGTATTTTGGAAAGTAAATAGAAACAGGGCTTGCCGAGAACACTAGCAGAGATGTGTAAAACAGAGGCAGATTTAGGCTGTACCGAGTCTGCTATCAATTTTTATTTTATAGTCTCTTATACTATGTCATGTTTTTTAGTAATAGGGTTGTTATTCCTTGGTTGGTAGAACTGGTTGTCTTCTAGTTGCCAATGTGCAGGGTTGTTATTCCTTGGTTAGTAGAACTGGTTGTCTTCTAGTTGCCAATGTGCAGGGTTGTTATTCCTTGGTTAGTAGAACTGGTTGTCTTCTAGTTGCCAATGTGCCTTTTGCGTGTATAGATTTTTGTCTTACATGACAGCGCCAACTTTGTCAGCTGGTTTGATGATAATATCTTTCCAGCTATTTAGCTTAGAGAGTTCATTTGACTCTCTTTTAGAAAGTTAAGACTGGCAGAATGGAGGCAAAGGGAGGTCTACCTCTAAACAAATGAGAAATTAATGATTTATAATCAGTGCAAAAAAGATAAGTCTAATTGATTATTAAATGCCCTTTAATGGAAATATTTTCAAATTCTTATTTTTTGTTTCCAGAAAAAGATCTTGGAGATGGTGTGTTATTTCATCTTAATGCTAAAAGATGTCTCAAGGCTAAAGATTTGAATGAAAGTAAGCCCTTGTGTCTTATATCAGCAATAGTTTGTCGAGGAAGAGGAGGTCTTGGAAGATCCAAACTTAGAACACCAGCAACAGATGTAAACACTGGTCAACCCTGGGACTCAGCAATTCAGGGTGAAGATTGTATGATCTTCAGTGATGCTCAAGCATACCCGTGTCACTCTGTCATTTTCAGAATGGAAAATAAATAACTCCTAAAGAACTTTGATATTTTTTAATTTTTAAAAAAAAAAAATTTTATGAGTAAATTGATATAGTTTATATGAGATCAAAATATCTATGCAAACTACTTTAAGAAAAAAATCTTAATTTAAAAAAGTCAAAGAAACAATGAATTCAACAGAAACTCTGTTCCATAATTACAGAAGAGGCAAAAGGCTTGCTTCAGCAAATACAACTAAATCATTAGGAGATGCATGCTTACTTCCATTCAAATCATTAGGAGATGCATGCTTTTGGACCCAACTTAATTTAGTACATTAAAGTTCTACTAAACAAAATTTAATGAAGGAAAATAAATTTTTTGTCAACTCAAGGAAATCCATTTAATCGCTAACATCCGATGATATCGAATTCTGAAACTTGATTTGTCCTAAACTTTTTATCGAGGGTAGTGATATTCAAATTACATCATGCTCAGAGGGGAGTGAGTGTCGAGAACTTGTGAATTTCTTTAGGTGTGACGTGACACTAAGTTGGGGGGAGGGGGGGTAGGTAAAGGATTTGTGACACTTTGTGACGGGGGGGGGGATGGTGGGGTCTGAAAAGCTCATTTTCGGCGTGACATAGTAATTTTGAAAATTGTATTGAAAAATGATTCAATATTGTATCAACAGCAATTTCAGCAGGTTTATCATATACCATAAGAACATAACACCTTAGTCACAAATCCCCACTGTATTTCCTAAATAATACAAGAATAAGATAACTCTTTCAGAATGTGGTTAAAAGTTTAACATAAGCCATGGTATTTAAACATGTTTAGGCGATGCCATATTTAGTTAATGCTAAGAATTTTAATTTATATAACATGTAATGGGTAATATAATTATTTGATAAAAATAATAAAATAAATAAATTCTCTGTTATTCCATTTTAAACAAAGATGAATTTTCATATTCAGATGGCTAAAATTTATAATTGTAGAGCTTAAATATTGAGATAATTTAATGTTGAAAATCTCTTTGCAATTATGCATTCTTATTAAAATTAAAATCCTATTGTTTTCATTTTCGTACTATTCTTTGATGGAGAAAAGTCTTAAATCAAAAAGAGTATTATTTATTCTTAAATATATCTGCATCGACTTAGCCGCCATTAACATTTTACTAGGACAAGACTACTTAAAGTGTCTAACCCAACTCACTATCCGATGGCATCAGGTGTTTCTCTAGGGAACTGTTATATCACTCTTTTTTAGTTAAAATTGTTTTCACTAATTTACTTTTTCAAGTGAAGAAGTTTATTCTGACTAAAATATATGTATTTGCATAGACTTTATTGAAATATATTCTTTTAATTATAATTTCATGTAAATATGATATTGCTTGATTACGTTTTGATTTATGAATTATTAATTTTGTGAAGATTTTTCAAATATCATATGATTTGTCACCTTTATTACAATAACGATATGTAGTCAACATAGTCTGTATCATAACAAGAGTTCCTGATGTAATGGGGCAGTATTCCAGTTTGTTACTGCTCCTTACCACCCACCCACCCACTTAAAAACACAAAACCATGTACATTTAACAAACTGTTAACATTGTTTTGTCATTGGGGAAAATGCCACTCTAAAGGGTCTATGACATTATTCTACCCCCTTCTGCCAGTGGTAGAAGACGGAAATATAACAAAATATATTTATTTTCCTCACCACTTGTGCATGGCGTTACAGCCAAACAAACAATTATTTGTAATTTTAAACTCGAAAATCAAAATCCAGAATCTAAAATAATGACAAATTTTTTAAGAATTTAACTGTCGCTTTAAGGCTTTTTGGCCTAAACATTCACTTTCTGCTCTGGTCCTTCAGGTTTTCATCTACCATTCCTATATTTCTTAATGCTTCAATGTGAATGCAGTCCTCCCCATATTTCATTTGTTGCATTTTAGAATATGTTTTAAATATAGGTACCGGTAGTAATAAGTTGAAAAGCCTGTTAAGTCAGTTGTTCTCAATGCCCAGGGGGTCGTCTGATAGTTTCCAAGGGTTGCTGGAGAACTTTATAAATGTGTTTTGTTTTTTTATTTTAAAATGCATCTTATATTATGAGTACCACCTTTTCAATTTAAAATTTAAATATTACTGACAGTTTAGGCTTAATTGTTATTGACACTACTCTGTGACCACAGTGCAGTCACATAAAAACCCAAGATTCATTCAGTAAATGTCAATATCTTACTACATTTTGACAAATTGACCATTTCTTTTCATTTTTTATAAATAACATTAAAAAGTGTGAGAACCAGTGAGTTAATGATCACCATGCAATCATTTAGGTTACATGTGTTGAACTTTGCTACTTGTCAAAATTTACATTTTTCTTGCATCATCAAAATAGTGCAGGTAATTTTTTTTTTTTAAATTAGGCCTACCTTAATTGAATCATTACAGATTCTTTGTATCTCTATCAATTGGATTTCTGTATTCTTATTTCTTTATTGTGAAAAAAAAAACAACTATTTATATAGCAATAAATCATGCAAGTAGACCATACGCATAAGTTTTGACTACATTTATTTCTTAGACCAAATAAATGCTTTTGACGAATTTTCAAGTGTCCTTTGTTTTTACAATAAAACTAATAACTTAATTTATCGCAAAACAAACAAACAATCAAACGACCCTTAAAACAAAGTTGTTTCGTATGAATCCTTTATAAAATCATCCAACGCTCAGCCCCTGGACTATTTTAGTATTCTTCTAATTCTAATGACCAGGTTTTACACCGCAGATTTGTTTCACAAACTATTTTAGAAAACAAAAATATTACACACTTGCGATGTTGTTGTTTTTTTTTTGTTGTTTTTTAAAAGAATCTCATTTATTAGCTCATATATCGGGGAATTTCCACTTAGAAAAACAGGAACAACTTATTTTTGCAGGTTGGGTGCAGGGCTGAAAATTTAAAAAGAATGTGTTGTCATCGGTAATAAGTCTAGGTGCCAAGTTTCAACTCGATAGCTTGACGGGAAGAGGGCCATTAAGCTTTCCGAAGATTTTTGCCTGCCACCCATGAACGAAAGCAAAGCTAACAAAAGGATTCAAAATGTTAAAAAAAGAAAGCTATTCGAAATAATTTTGGAAAAGATAAAACATTCTATTTTGTCAATTTATCAAAACAATTTTATTCTCGTTCTATTCAGCATGGCTTAATTTAAACAAGTAATAGTGTTCAACGAAATTTTGTGACACTCAAAATTTTAAACATTTTGAACTTTAGTGGGAAAACAATTAATGATGAGTATGAAAACATAAGATATGACAGTGGTCCGCAAACGGTACTCCGTGGGGCCCTCAGGGCTCCGTGAGCACTTCTTAGAGCAGTGGTGGGCAAACTTTTCTAGCTGCCATATTCAAAGGGTAACAGAGCCACGGAAGACATTAATGTCTAAAGCGGAGAGGGGGGGGGCGGCGCACTTTACCCGAATGATAATGAAATTATTACTTGGGGAAACGTAACACTATGAAAATTTAAAAAAATGTCTATTCCCCAAAAATTTGGGATTTCCCTAGAAAAATGAAACAACCCAATGCCCATTTAATAGTGACAACCCCATGCCCATTTAATAGTGACAACCCCAAATGGTAGGGACAACCCGTTATAATAGTGACATTTGCAATCGAAAATTTAATTTACACTTAATGACTTTAATTTTTTTTTCGTTCCATTTTTTGTGTGATTATTTCATTTATTTTATTTTTTATTTAAAAAGAACGTGAGCCATTCAAAACGGAGGCGTGGGACAATTGCAGCCTATTTTGACCACCCCTTATGGGGTGTCCGGTGGCCCCAGGTGAAATATATCAAATTATAATGAGAATTAAATTAATGTTTTAGAAAAATGCAGAATAAAAAAAAGGATTGGAAATAAAATTCGGAACTAGAGCTTACAAGTTTAATGTATATCTGTGGGATTTATTGGAACTAAACATTCGAGAAGTTTCACTGGCTTTCTCGAATCTGCTTTCCGAAACAAACTCGACAATATTTAGTGTCGGGCGAATCAAGATGTAGTGAGTTCGTTATAGCGATAACAATGTGATTTTTTTTATGTTTAGCCATTCTTCCGTGAGTTATATGTAGGCCTGCCTTTACATCTTTTTGTTATTTGTTTAGTTGATAAGCTATCTCTTTAACACTTTGTGTAGTTGCTAAGCTATCGGTATCGGGTTACCACATTCGTGCTACAAATTTAAAAAAGCTCGCCAGCTTTGCGGTTTTAATGGTATTTTTCGTAATATTTAATCACAAAAGGTTATCTGCGTGACCTTCTACGTTGCAAACACAGCAGACGGTGAAATAATTGATCTCTTGGGTGAGTCCTTTTATGAAATCAAATACAGACGGCAACTTTGCAGGTAAATGTACCATTTGCAAAGGCACTGGTGAGCAGAGGCGTAGCGGGGGTATTTGGCGCCCGGGGACAAGATTCGTTTTAAAGCGCCCCTTTTCTTTTTTTTTCAACTGTCAAACCCATTATTTTTACCAATAATATAATATTAAAGCACATTTTGGCGCCCCTAATTAGCTTGCGCCCGGGGACGTCTGTCCCTCCTGGCCTCCCCCTCGCTACGCCTCTGTTGGTGAGTAAAATTGCTGGAGCCATGGCCAAAATTAAAGAAACAAATCTAACAGTCATGGGTTCTTCATAGACAGGCGCTAGCAGTGTGTCTTTCAGACTATTTCCCCCGGGGGGCACTCTAGATTTTCGGGGAGGGGGGAGTGCGAGTGGAAAGAGGTGTAGCTAAGATGAGAATATGGGACATATGACTCCGGGAGCCAGACTAATGTGTTATGCGGCTATAGTGTTAATGGATGAAAATAATGGGTTTCAGACTTTAGCGGGGGGGGGGGGTGTGGGGGGAATAAGGAATCTTGTCCCCAGGCACCAAATACTCAAGCCGGTGACGTAGAAAAAAATAGGGGGGGGGGGCAATATTTGGTCTTCCCGTGTCTCATTTTTCTTTAGATTGTGCGGCGAGATTTTCGGACAACTGCAGAGTTTCTACCGAGAAGGTGGCACGGCAAAAAAGTTAACCTACCTAGAGTGGCGCTACAACTAGGCACTCCGCTGGCCAGTGTATATATCAGCACCAAAAGGTTGCCAGGGCAAGCAATGCTGTCATTTTTATCGGGAAGTATGGCGGAAATCGAGCATCCCGCCCCCCCCCCCCATGGCTTTTCCTATCCAGAAAATGTGTGATTGTTTAACAATCAATAGGTGCATTTTGGAGTATACATGATATTCTCCAAAAGACTATGATTGATTAGGAAAATAATTTGGCGCCCAGTGCCATACAAAAACTAAATTCATTTTGTTTAGATTAGATTTAACTCCGTTAAGTCACACTGATCGACGTCAAGGAAGGAAGCAGCAAACAGTTGAGGAATCTGAGTCTTGAGCAAAAACGAGGGCAGGGGTCCCTTTAATTTAAAAATAATAAATTCAAAATGCATTGTGGTGCAATTCAATGTATCTTTCAGACAATGTGTGAAGGGGCATTTCGGACGTTCATTTATTTACTATTGGATGTCTCGTGGAGAAATGCTAAGAATACAACATCAACTTACACCAACTATATGTTGACTACAAATCAACTTATGATAGCATAAACTGGAAATACATGTACGATGCTCTCCCAAACAAAATTACCCAACTCATATGACGATGGGTAACTCCAAAAGTAGAATCAAAGGACAGAGAGAGAGAGAGAGAGAGAGAGAGAGAGAGAGAGAGAGAGAGAGAGAGAGAGAGAGAGAAAGTACACGAGAGAGTTCCCAATTAATCAGGACCTCAGACAAGGAAATCGATGCATCCTTTTCAACATCAAATTAGAAAAAAGGCATTAGAAACATACATATGAGCACTAGAGAGGTAGTACAGAACAAGCTCTCCCAAACAAAATAACCCACCTCATATGACGATGGGTAACTCCAAAAGAAGAATAAAAGGACAGAGAGAGAGAGAGAGAGAGAGAGAGAGAGAGAGAGAGAGAGAGAGAGAGAGAGAGAGAAAGTACACGAGGGAGTTCCCAATTAATCAGGACCTCAGACAAGGAAATCGATGCATCCTTTTCAACATCAAATTAGAAAAAAGGCATTAGAAACATACATATGAGCACTAGAGAGGTAGTACAGAACAACCATTAGGAACTTTATAAAGCCAGCCACTGCAGTACCTGGCATACACATACGATATAGCGCTACTTGGTAGAAACATACATATGAGCACTAGAGAGGTAGTACAGAACAACCATAAGGAACTTTATAAAGCCAGCCACTGCAGTACCTGGCATACACATACGATATAGCGCTACTTGGTAGAAACATACATGTGAGCACCAGAGTGGTAGTACAGAACAACCATAAGGAACTTTATAAAGCCAGCCACTGCAGTACCTGGCATACACATACAATATAGCGCTACTTGGTAGAAACATACATATGAGCACTAGAGAGGTAGTACAGAACAACCACTAGGAACTTTATAAAGCCATCCACTGCAGAACTTGGCATACACATACAATATAGCGCTACTTGGTAGAAACATACATGTGAGCACCAGAGAGGTAGTACAGAACAACCCAGCGGTTTAAACTGTCTCAAACGAAATAGCTGGTGGTCTGGAGTTCAAACCCCACCAAAGCCATCCCAAGCAACCCGGGTGGATGGGACTCGTTAGCCTTGGACAGCAACCTGTCTAAGAGAAAGCAAACTCTGAATTTAAACCAGGAGCCAGAATGATCAAAAAATTGATCGTGGGCACCTCAAATATAAGAAGAAGAAGAACCATAAGGAACTTTATAAAGCCAGCCACTGCAGTACCTGGCATACACAGACGATATAGCGCTGCTTGGTAGAAACTGCAATGATATTATTAAAGCTCTCTGGGAACTTGAAGATGTCACGGTCAAAGCTGGTCGTGATGTAAATAAATCGAAGGCAATATATATTATTTTATGATAATGTCAGGAAATACGCACACTGATGACAACATCAATATGAAAATCATATCTTTGAGAGAGTAGCTAATTTAAAATATCTAGGGATGACTATAAATAAGCAAAAGGAAATACAATCGGAGGTGAAATAAAGGAAAACAGCATGCAACGGTTCTTATTTTTAATTTCCAAAAGCTACTACGAAGCAAAAACTCTCCAGCCTAACAAAGAGGCAATATACACCACTATCATAAGACCAGTAGTCACTTAAGCAAGTGAGACTTGGTTCCTACCAGAAAAGCAGAGAACCTGCTCAATATATGACCCGACGATAGACAATTTTGTTTTGGAAATCCGTACAAATCAAAAGCTATATCAATTGTACAAATACTCATCCATTGTCCCAACAATAAAAAACAGGCAGACTGCCCTGGACAGGACACATAGAAAGGATGTCGGATTCTGGAGCAGCAAAAACGATCTACTAGCAGAAACCTAGGGGCAGACGGCTCACCGGTCGACCAAGACTGAGATGGATTAACGATGCAGACAAGGACTCACCAAGGTTGGGGGGTTCGTGCATGGAGGCGGAAAGCGATGGATCGATCCAAATGGAAGAATGTGGTGGAGCAGGCCGGGGCTGTGGTGGAGCAGGCCGGGGCTGTGGTGGAGCAGGCTGGGGCTGTGGTTAAGTGGGATTAAGTGCCACTGATGAAGATATTTCAGACTTGTGAGTGGGAAGCGCTAGAAATAGCCAAAATAATAGGACATCACTAACTCTTCCACGATCCCAATATTAACTAAGTTCATTCCAGTTGGGAGCCCAAAGGGTTTGCTTTTTTGTCGAGAGATAATATCTCGCTTAGACTCGTCCTTTAAAACTTTATAGGCCCAGAAAAATTTTATATAATTGTAAATGCAAGAAAGCATTTTTGTACATAGTTAAATATTGTTTTACATCACTATACACTTAACTGGAGAGCAACGGGAGAGATGCTATTTAAGATTTTAGGTGTCACTTGACCTCGGAGCCATCGTGTGAGGTCTGCCACCCATATAGCTGCCTGGGGCCTGGGCCTCGTATATTTTAAGGGCTTAAAGTTGTGCTGTAATTACTTTAAATTATCAACATTCACTAATTACATTTATTAATGTGTGATTTTTTTGTGAAGAAAATCGTATAAAAATAAAGTTTATATTCTCAATATTTAGTTGATTGAAATGTTAATTTAGATTGTCAAGCTACTAAATTTTGATTCAGATCAATTACAATTGGCCTCTTCGATATTATACTTTCAAACAATTTTATTTTACCAATTCCATAGCATTTATGTTTAACTATTACCAAAAAGTGGCATTTACAAGATAATCGAAAAACTAGATTAAAAAAAAAAAATACGTTGTTTAAATATATATATTCTTTCTACTGAATTATTATCTTAAAATGAATTTAAACCAAAAAAAAAAAAAATTGAAAAAGCTGGGGAAGATTGTTTATCATTCTCAAATTGAACAGAGAAAAGTCGTAGGGGATTTAATATATAAATGCTAAGTATTGTTTTTAATAAATCATTTTACTCTGTTGTTCCCGAAACTGTGTTACAAAATTAGAAACGCACCCGATTTAATAATTAAGTAATTAAGGATGAAATGTCCCCTATTTGTAAGCAACCGGTATAAGCCTATTTTTAAATTATTTTTTTTGTATTTTTTTTCCCCCCACGCTGAAGTCACGTGGTTGTCTCGAGGAAAATCGCTGAAACGTTTGATCGAACTACGGGCAGAGGTAACAGCATTTTTGAACAGCCATAACACTCTAGGGCGAAGGTTTGAAATGATGTACATTGGGTGTTCAAATAGGCGCATTTTTCATATTTTAAATAACGTGAACAAAATCAATATATTTTTGCAAGGAAAACCTGTACAGTTTTTTTTATGCGAACGCTTAAGTGTCTTCTTTTAAGAAGAAATGTAAGTATTTTTTGGGGTGGGTTGATAAATAATATTTCGATTGCTGTTCTCTTCTTGAATGAAGATAACATCAAGATTCAAGAAAAAATACAGAAACAAATTTAAGCCCATTCTGACGCCTTGAAAGACCCGTTTGAATATCATTTTTCGACGGCTCAACAGATGGTGCCTGCTGACTTTTAGTGGGTGATGAATGTGATCTTTGGGACCAAACAAAGCAGCTACTTAAACTCACCGGAATACGGGGGCCCTTAGAGATTTCAAACCTGACAAGCAAACTAAAAAGCACATTTTAAAGCAAAATTCTGTCAATTTGGTAGGTGACGCAGTCATTTTTATCCATTTGTAGCGCAAATTTGGCATCCAATTTAACAATTTTCTCTAAGCAAAATTAGTCTTACTGCCTGCCTCGACTAAAATTCTTCATGAAGCGGGATTATCAGCCTATATTTCTCTGATATCAAAACAAAGTACAGAAGCCACTTACATGCATACCCAAACTTTCATCTTCAGTGTTCATCATTTGAACTGTGCATTAAAATACAACAACAGGTTACTCCTTAAACGTTTTAACATTATTTAATTTCTTGTTACTTAATGTAACTATCAGCCCCCATCCCCAATGATTATAAGAACTACAATATTAACTTGAAGGACAACAGTACCAAGCCAGGTAATGACCAGAGTACCCAATATTAGCCCACAAGGCACATACCCTCTGACCCTACAAAAAAAAACGGTTCCAGGTCCGGGTGGGTAACAAAACAACAACAAAAAAAGAGTTACTGTCTCCTGTTCTATAAACGTTCCATTCGAAGGGAAAATGAAAAGTTCATGTATAGAACCAGTAACTATTTTTTACAGAAATTTTTGTACATTTTACTTGAATTAAAATGAATTAATATGGCATTAAAAAATCTGACTAGTTATCTTGAAGAGATATGATTTACAGTGATATGAATCAAATACCTGTACTGCAAACATCAAAAGTTAAAACTCATTTGTAAACGATTCCGATGAAAACTTCCTTTAAATTCACAATCCATAGAACATTGACAGTCGATTACAATTGATATTTAAACAGAGCCAGCAAAATGTGACAACAAAAAAATATAATCAGAGCAAACATTTGGGTCTATAACTGAAATAGTAATATCCTGACATTGTCATTTTCTAGTCACTCTTTATGGCCTCTGTTAGTAAGTCACTCCTGACATTGTCATTCTCTTATAGCTCTATTGGTAAGCCAGTCCTGACATTGTCATTCTCTTATAGCTCTGTTGGTAAGCCAGTCCTGACATTGTCATTCTCTTATAGCTCTGTTAGTAAGTCAGTCCTGACATTGTCATTCTCTTATAGCTCTGTTAGTAAGTCAGTCCTGACATTGTCATTCATTCATCGCCCCTATTCTTCACAAATAATAGATCCTGTTGAGCAGCTAAAGTTTATAATGTCCGGGGCAGTACTTGATTGTGCTGCCCCAAATAATGAAAACCAAAAATAATATGCATAACAATTAAATGTACTAAATGAAGTACATGAAGTGCCACCCCAAAAATAAGTACCTTTCCGTACCACTAATAAATAAATATTTGTTCACATCAAAGTCAAAAATGCTTGTTTATAAAACTCTATCTTTTATTTTTTAAACATGAAGCAGATTGATCTATTAAATTTTTAAATGTTTATTGTTAAAAAATTATACACTATGACATTTATGTGTACTATACAAGATATGATAACTTTAATGTATGCGGTAGGCCTACTCATATTCCATTCTATTCTTTCAATACTTGGGTGGGGGTCAAGAGGGGGGGGGGAATTTCATACCAATGAAATAATTCTAAAAATAACCATATCTTATTTAGAATTTTTTTTGGATAAAACTTGAGAATATTTAACATTAGTAGTAAAATTACATTTATAAATGAAATTTTCATTTCCTTTAAATATATAATGATAAACTAGCCCTGTCATTTTACTCTTTTGAAAGAGTCAAAACTCATGCAACTAATAACTAAGTTATGCAAAGGTAGTTCATTTTGGTCTATTTACAATCAAATGGTGAATCCTTCCGAAAGATCATGAAAAGATATTATCCAATAAAATAAACAACACTATACACATTTAAGTTAAAACATATTAAATTAGTCAGAAAACAAAATACCGAAAATTTATTTTTGAGTTGAAAAAACTCTGTTTTAAATACACAAAAACATGAATTAAAAACACAGAAATAGATATCCCTTCAACCGACACATCACCAAAGCAATGTGAAAAATAAAATAAGCTTACATCATACAACTAGAAATGATTTACATGGAAATTTATTTTGGACTCACTTTCTCTTAAATATATGTCAATAACATTTCTTATAGGTCAATAACAATTCTTATTTGTCAATAACATTTCTTAGTTGTCAATGTCCCATTAAGAAATGGCGTCAGCGGGCCGTCGAGCCCTCCTTTAAAGCACCCCCCCCCCCTAAGCCCGATAACGGGCCGCGAAGCGGCACGTTGGAGTTGTCTCTTTGCCAGGACATCCCCCACCCAAGTCCGCTCGATCAGATTCCACTAGGGGCCGCCCCAACCCAAAGTCAATTCTTATTTGTCAATAACATTTCTTAGTTGCCAATGTCCCATTAAGAAATGGCGTCAGCGGGCCGTCGAGCCCTCCTTTAAAGCACCCCCCCCCCTAAGCCCGATAACGGGCCGCGAAGCGGCACGTTGGAGTTGTCTCTTTGCCAGGACATCCCCCACCCAAGTCCGCTCGATCAGATTCCACTAGGGGCCGCCCCAACCCAAAGTCAGCCGTTCGGTCTGACACTGTGTTTGCACATAGTGCACACGTGAATCGACTTACTTGGAAGTTGGGGTGGTAAATTTATGTTGTAATACCTTCCCCCACCCATCCCGGGGAAACGTTTGACCACTTTTATGAGGGTTTCCACAGACGGTTTCCACAGACGGTTTCCACAGACGGTTTCCACAGACGGTTTCCACAGACGGTTTCCACAGACGGTTTCCACAGACGGTTTCCACAGACGGTTTTCACAATGCAACTAATTTGCGATGCAGTAGGGATGAAACGGTTTCCTTGGAGCAGCTTCTTACTGCTGCGTAGTAAGAATCATCGGCCAGAGGTTACCACCTTCGCCTCTAGCCTCATATCTATTAATGGCAACTTGTAATAATTCCCTACCCTGTCTCTGCCTTTACTTCCAACTGTGAATTGTCACAACTGGCAGCCCTATAGGTGCTGTTTTATGTACGGCAGGTACCGAGCACATCCCATGTCTGCCCACGCAGGACGCGCCCAGTTTTTGTGTTCCCAGGGTAACGTCGAGGCACGGTCGAGGGGGTCGGTGGCCGGCGCCTCGTGATCGACAAGCCACCACAGACTTGTCAACCGGAGCCCCAGGGAACTTATATGTGAATAGCATTTCTTATTTGCCAATAAAATTTATTTGTCAATAATATTGCTTATATGTCAATAACAATTCTTATTGGTCAATAATATTTATTTTTTGTCCATAAGATTTCTTATATCTCAATAACATTTCTTATTCTATTAATAAACTTTTAAAAAGCTAGCACAATTTAAGTAATTATTTAAAATTATGTACCAGTCAATTTTTATGTTAATTCTTGAAATATATTGAATCGGAACAATATGTTGGGATACACATATAACACTAAAAATATGTTTATAGACATCTTATTTCTACGATTAATTAAAAATTGAAAGTAACTTTTGACCAAAGAAATTAGAGAATGTTTTGCAATTTGTTTTAATTATTGGATTTATCTTCATCACCAGATGACCATTCAATTTCTTCTCGACAGACGAGTGGAGCTGCTTTCTAAATAAGAATCTTTTCCTATTGCAGAGTTTATCTCATTTCTAAAATCAGAAACATCAATTTGACTTAATCCTTGAAAAGTGAGCTGAGATCCAGTCATTATAATTTTACTCCCTGTTTCATCGGTTTTAAGAATTTTCTTTTTTCTTGTACCCTTATTTTCATACTAAGTGTTATGTTACCCTTGGTTTTGAGCAGCGAACTGCTTCTTGAAATTAATTAAAACAGAACTATTTGCCATCTGCTTCAATAACTTCTGTAACATATCAAAAAGAAAAAAAAAGCAGCTATTATTTACTGATGAAAATGTAAAACATTAATGATTTAAAAAGTTACTAAGTAAAGTCATGTAACTTAAGGACTTAATTAAGGGATGAAAGGAAAACAACACATTGATAATAGGCATATATATTTTTTTAAGTATTAAATTACTGGGTTTTTTGGTGAAAATTACCGTTATAAATAAAATATTTTTTGTTTTGTTTTAATTTATTATATTATACAACTGTAAACTTATTCTAACTTATTTTTTTATACCTCAAAGTTACCCGTCTCTTTTCGATCCAGTCTGCAAGTCAAGGTGCTATCACTCATTAAAACGTTGAAGTTCTCTCTCAATGTCACGGTGAGCCATGTTTATTTTTTCTCTTGACTTTCCCCAGTATTTGATAGGGAGGCTTACAACTTTACTGATAAGAATACTAGGGTCAGTGCATGGAGATGATGCTCTCCCGTTTTGCTCTGTAAAAACACGTTATTAATGCACAGTAGCGTACTATTCTTTCTAACATTTGATCTGAGTTTCATCAAAGACAATCTATTAGTATTACTATATTATATATTTTGAAACTTGTATATTTCAGTCAATTATTTCAGAGATAGAAAGAAAACTATCTAAATTAAACCTTCTGAAACATAAATAATTGTTAAATAATGGTTAAAAATCCTTTGATCCTAGATTTTTTCATAATTAAAATGTGTTTGGAAGTTTTGGTTCTGGTTGTGTTCGTTGCTGCATCCATGTACTGGCATCTGTGCAATGGTTGAGGGTATGATGTTGCTATTCTAACAGCTCCTAACAGATTCCAGGGTAGCCTTGAAGCTTTCGACCGATGTCGAGTTCACAGTTTCATTGTCCATGTGGTCTCATGCTATTATTGTGCGTGGGAAGAAAGATTGTTTATAATGCACTGTGTTGCACTGAGGCACTTTGAAGCATTTGCTATTGTTTCTGGTGTAATTTTTGATGGGAATGTCAGTGGTGAAGTCAGTGTTCAGTGAGCGTTTTGCTCTGATCAGTCTACCTGGCTTCTGTGGGGTGAGGTACGTTCCTGCTGGGATGGCCAGCACCAGTCCCATGATCACTTTATATAAGAATATCAGGCGGAGTCCCTCTCGTCTGTCTTTAAGGTGGGGGGGGGGATGTCAAATGTTTTTAAAGAGGCCAGTGACGAAGCCAGAAGTGGTGGATTTGTAGTCTCGTGCGATGAAACGCACCCAGTTACGTTGAATTCGCTCCATCTCGTCCACGTCTTGCTTAAGGTGTGGGACCCAGATGATCGCACTATATTCCAGTAGTGGACGGACGAGTGCGAGATAGGCTTCCATTTGCAGGAAGTTGGGCAGTGGCGCAGATTTCTTCGGGTGAAACCTAGGGTGGAGTGGGCTTTTTGAAATTTTGTTTATATGAGGTGACCAGTTTAGGTTATTTCAGAAGAGAATTCCAAGGTATGGATTATTTGACACTTGTTGGAGGATTGTCTCGTTTAGTGAGCACATATAGGTTGATGGGTTTTTTTGTTTTTTTTTTGAGATGGTCATATGGTAGCATTTGGTTTCATAGAATTTCATACTTCATTTGTCCGCCCAAATCATACAGCACTTAAAATCTGTTTGGAGGTGGTTGTGATCATCGTAGTGATAGTAAGTATAACCATACAGATTGTTGAACGCATGGTAGAAGATCCAGAATTGTAAAGGAATTTGTAGTCTGGTCAACCAAAATTTTCTTTCCGTTCACTAAATATGTTTCTAGTACTGCCAAATTTCGTACTAATGGACAGCATAACAATGTTACTTAATGCCTTCTTTTGAATTCTCTGACAAACTTGTTCTGTATCATTTTTCAAAATCAGTCCCTTTTCATATCCACCCAAGTCCCAGTGAAAACAATGGTAAGCTATTGATAATTATTCATCCAATGATAGACCTTTTTGCAGCAACAACTACCCAACACATCGTCCCTTCCACTACTGGGAACATCTGGCAACTGGAGCAATACACCATTGACAAATGCACATTGTGTTCAAGATGTTGGAGTTTCAGTACTGTTACTTTTGGCGCTTGCTGTATTACTAAACCAAGTTTGTACAGGGGAAAAATTATAAAACATCTCTGGATAGTCAATAGAATGTTTTCCCTTGTCAGCAAAGCAAATGCCACTTATGGGGGATTTATGAGGAAATTAAAATTTACTAACAAATATTTCAAATCTCAAAAATTTGTATGTACACATTTTTGTTTGGTTACATTTTTCAAAATTATGAACACATTTTAAAGATGATAGTTTTATCTATGTCATTCTAATCAGTATTGTATTTCCTATGATTAAGATCATGTATAAAAACTATAAGGCTGTCGAACATCGTCTACTGGTAATGAAATATTTTCCTTGAGCATTTCCTAATTTGTATGTCTGAAAAACCGCAATCTTTAATTTTAAAATGTTTTTGAGACTTTTACAAGCACATTCATAAGAGTCATATGTTGTTGTTTTTTTTAAAATTATGATTAGGTGAAAGGTTGGTTGGCAATCCTGCCAACAACATGTACTTGGAATTTTTTTATTAAACATTGATGCATGTGTTAGGCATTTCAAAAATCAGTCAAATTAACGAACAAACAAATCTTATTTACCTTTTTTGTCAGATGAATCCCAGAATGAAGCTGGAAAATTAAAATATGGAAGTAAATTTATAGTGCTATTTGCAAGCAAGAGATTTGAATTTAAACATTACCCTGGCAAAGGATAAGTACAACTTTGACCTTATATGTGTACTATGACAACATAAGATAATCTTTATCTTATGTTACTATGATAAAATAAGCTCAAACTGGTAATTTCGACTTGAATTTGCTAAATTAACAGCAAAATATTTGACTAAAATGCAATGTTCCCTTTAAGCTGCGCGGCCACGCAGCAATCTCACAGTCGCCACGCAGCAGTTTTGAGTACCGCGCAGCTAATTTCCACTTTAGTGTCTGTTTGTGTCTGTAGGCTGTAAAATTTTGCGCACAAAAAATTGATGATGTAAAAATTTGCACATAACTTTATGATTTTGCACACGAACCAACAAACCTTAGAGGGAACATTGCTAAAAGGAAGACCCACTGACAGCTGTTTTTATTATTCATGTTCTCCATATTATTAAAACACTTTATATCAGTGTTACTACAAGTAACATATATTTTAAGATAAGAGTGACAATAAATAACAGCCCCATAAGTTTAACATTTAAGAAATACAAGATTATTATCAAATTAATTTATCAACTGATTGGAGTCAAACCATGAACTGTGCCCTTTAATGGGTAAAAAGGGGAGAGACTGCAATCAGGTTAGTACAATATAAAATGAGTAAAACAGAGTAGAGTTAAACCTGAAAAAATAAACGCAACAAAACAACGTATAAGGGGAGAGACTGCAATCAGGTTAGTTGTTTTGTTGCATTTATTTTTTCAGGTTTAACTCTACTCTGTTTTACTCATTTTATATTTGCCCATTAATCAACGTTTCCTTTAATCAACCTTTTCCTTTAATCAACTTTTGCCTTTAATCAACTTTCCTCTTGAATCTACTTCTTAAAGAAATTGATGATACTATTTTAGGTGGATTTAACTGAATATTTATTAAATACTTTATGAAGAAGCATTTACTAAACATTTTTATGAATGTTTATAAAGAAAGATCATAAAATTTCTTTACTTTTATAAAAAATATGTTAAAACTTACGAAGGGACCACCAAAAATGTGGCTTTTTTGCAATCTTCGGAAACCTTTTTTGTAATTCCCTTTCAAATGCCTACAAGACAAATAAAAGGATTTATAACAATTACTTTGAGATCCATGTGAATCAAAGTTAACGTTTTTGTAAACTGGTATTGAATATTTATTTGCAGATGGCAATGCTCTGATTGTTGTGTTTCTTCTCCTATAATACTTCAGAGTCTGTGTCTTTCAATTTTCTTTACATTAAATACAGTGCAACTCTCTGCACTTTATTAGGTTTACAAAATAAAATTTTAAAGTGAAACTAGTTCAATCTTTTTTATAAATAATTGTGAGCAATTCACTTTAAAAACAGAGGAGAAAGTAAACACCCTACCATTTTGTATTCTGTGTTGTGCACAACCAAGTAAATTTTTTTCTTCCTCACACTGTTTTCTTTTTTAATAATTTCATCCAAAAGTTGAACAAATGTTTGAACCAGATAAGGCAAAGGAAATTTCTGGACACCTAATCCCGGAGGAGTTATGATGATAGCATCATATTTATAACTCTGCTTGAAAATATTTTTCAGAGAAGCCTTTAATGCCTGCAGTAACGGAAAAGAAAGAATATAATTAGTGCTCAAGCAAAGTGTTTAAACTGAATCTTTCTACGCTATTTGAAAACTGGTGTCTAAACTAGAGAAACAAAAGTTGGGATAAAAAGCAAATCATGATAATGAAATGCTGCTTGGTCACCATTTTTACCTGGTAAATGCCTGATCCCCATTCAGGAATACAATACACAAGTGCATCTCTACTAAATGGAAAACACGACACAGGGTGCACATCCCCAATCAATAGGCCATCTGGCATTTCTTTTAGGAGTTCTTCTAATGAGTTCTCCACCAACCTTTTACAACTCGTGGGGTCAAAGTAAACAGGGCACGAGGATGCTTCAAGACTGGGTTGTATGGGATAGCAGAATAAGTTTCTAAACTCCTGCATGCAAAAATTAAAGCAAATTTTATTGTGCAATTAAAAACGAAACAAATGGCAGTTTTAATGATATGGCAATCAGACTAATAAGACTTATAAAAATATAATTTGGTCGCCCCAAAAGAACAACATTCTATCTTGATTTAAAATACAAAATTATGCAAATTAATGCAGGTATCCCTTCTAATTTTATTGTTTAAAACGGTTGCTATGGTAGACCATTGGTTCCAAGCCTCAGGATTGCTTTAATATGCTCATCAGTAAGTTGGGCCCTGAACTTTGAACTGATACATTTTAACAACCTGGAAGACTCAGGAAAGTTGGAGGGCAATTCTCTCATAAAATGTCCAAGCTCGTCTGTGGTTTTTTATGTACCTCCCTGAGCTTAGCCTTGAGTATAGAATTGCACTAAAGATTAATCAGTTAAACTAGTTGGTGAGATTTGACTGATACCTTCGCAAAAGCTCACATTATAGATATGAGAATGGACAAAACGCGCGGGACAAAATATGGACAAAAATGGACAAAATAAAATATAAATATAAATATGGGGGATTAGCAATGAGCTTTGCTGTCAGGTATCGGTCCGCAAATGGCGGGGGGCCGCGAGTTTCAGACCCCTGCGTAAAAATAATTAAATATGAGCATTCATTTGTTAGGTAGCTTGTTCAATTCTTATTTCGTTCTTTACTTTAGGAGAATATATTTTATTATTGATTTTTGGCGTTTGAAAATAATATTTTCAAAAAATCAACATGTTGCTTAAAGTTTAAAAACTGGTTTGGAGTTGAAATAGTTAAATGTATGTTAATAGAGAGATGTGGTGAGGCTGAATATTAATTTACAAGTGCTGGGAATCTAACAAAAGATTTTGTCAACACTGTTTTGCACAGTATAGAATAACATTTACTTCTTGGTCATATTTTTTTCAAATTTTCCAATCTATGCTTGTTTTTTTTCTTGTTTTTTTCTGTCATTTGTGGTAGTTCATTTTAGTTAAACTGAAGAATTAAGTGTACAAACATATAGTTCTTTCAATTTTCTTTCATTTGATACCAAATTTCGTCTCACAAACCCTGCAATAATATTTTTTTGAAAATTTTAATCCCAACCTCCCACTTCTCGGACCCGGGTCCCAATAAGCACTTCCTTTAAAAAAAATCCTGACGTCACAAATTTTTTACCCCCCCCCCGTCAAAAGTGTCAATTAATTCTCCCCCCTCACCCCTGTGCGTGATGTAATTTGCAAACGACCCCTAACACAAATACTTTCATTTTGTAGCAGCATTGGAAAGCATAACTTAAGTTAATGCATATGCATATATATAGCAACGGATTTTGATACCAGATTTTCAGGGCAGCTAGAAACTATTTCTACATCATATTTGTACTGTCTGTAATCTGGATATTTGAAAAAGTCTGGAATAGAACAAAATGAATAAATTTAAACAAATAAAAAAAAAATATTCTTAAAAGGTGTGTTTTAACATTTTGATGGTGACATATTTTAATTTCTTTGTAGCTTGCCAGAAATAGCATACATATATCTTAAATTTAAAAAAAAAATTGGTTTGCAATAAATATATTAATCAATCATACCAATATTAAAATAAATTTGCCGAACTTATTTTGTTTTTTTTTTTTTTTTTTTTTAATTACAGCCTTAACATTGTCAAATATTTCAATTTTTTTTTTAATTTTAAAAATATTCAAAAAAATATACAAAATAAAATGCTGTATGTGCCAATAAATAGAGTTTGTCATTTAATAGCGCAAATCTATTAATAGAACATCCGGGCATGCAGTCTGACCAGTCTCATTAAGATATTAATATAACATCCTGGTATTCCGTTTGGCCCATCTCCGTAACAACTGTTCGGTACCTCTATGTCAATGTGAGCCGCCATAGTTAGTCTTAACCTAGACCAAAACGTTTGTACAACTTTATTTTAAGAAATACTTTACTCAAAAATTGTTACTGCTTTATACATGAGAAAATATCTTCTATGAAAACATTGGCTGAAAATAGAAATAATGCGCTGTGGCGATCTTTTCAGGTCTTAGAAATGACGAACTCTATTTAACAGTAAGGAAACTCCCACATCTCTAACGTGTTTACAAATTTTTCAACAGTGCACTTCGCCACGTCATAAAAAGGAAGATATGTTTGGCAGCTTTTTAAAAGAGATGGTTCACTCAGTGAAGTAAGTTTCAGTATTGTTACTTTTGGAATTGACTGTAGTAACTTCAAAGACTTTAACTACTCTGTCTTAACATGCAAAAAAAAATATTTATTTGATTTGATTCTAATTACTAATTGTTATGCCTTGTGCTTGTGTATTAATAAAATATGTTTGAGCAATAATTAGATATCTTTCAAAATATTAGAGACTTGAATTATAATTAGGCTAAGTTATTTTTAAAGTAATGACACTGAATATAAATGTTTCTTTTAGCCGAGCCCTGCTGATGTTGATGTACTTTTTATATTTCATTTCATTTTTAAAAATAAGTACTTAATGAGGCAAATAGTTGTATACATAATTAACTTTGCATTTGCGGTCCTAAATCCCCTTTGTTCCTTAACCATTAGCTTAATTAAGTCTCAGTGAACTTACCCCTGTGACATATCTGATCCCAGCTGACCTGATCTGGTGCTCCAAAGTCAACTCCCATTCTTTTAATAAAGTAAGAAAATCCTTTGAAAACAGATTCACATTTTGGTTCACAAATATAAACATCAATATCTTTGGAACTGTCACTAGGAGCTGTAAATGCCGCAAACAGTTGTTCTGTGACAATCTTTGCGATGGCATCCAAAGGAAATAGAAACTCCTGATCATGGCTCACATTGATGTGAAATGTTACGTTTGTACTTTTAAAAGACTTCAGTTGATCAAGCACTATGCCTACCACTGATCTCAAACTGTTCCTCAGCTGATGAAAGTGCTCCTCATACGCAGACATTTCTGGGGCTTTCCATCTTGGCAAGAGAACGGTCATATCCCGACTACTTTGATTTGCCTTGAAAATGCATTCCTGGGCTAAAAAATATTTAAATTATTTAAGATATCTCATGATTTACTTCTGTATCAATAATATAACTGCAAATATGTGAAGGTGGTTCAATTAAACAGCTGGGGTGAAACTCTGTTTGTATACCCTGTCCCAGCGAAAAGTGTTTCTGGCATTTCTGGCATTTACACCCATAGTCTTTTTTCACAATAAATTGTTCTCTTTATGTTCATTTCTTTTGTACTATGTGGCATGATTTGGTTGCCTTGGAACCAAACTCCCTTCACGTATCACGTAGTTTCTCCCACTGAAGCATTTCTTCTGTAAATTAATGAAAAAGCGGTACAAACAATACTTGACTGCAGCAATAGGGAAGTTGAGAAAATAAAAGGAAACAAGTGGCAAAGGAATGATGTGATCTAAATAAAAGCTTTTATTGCCTGTCTACTACTATTACACACTGGAAATCTTTATCTCAACAGCATTTCAGTGGACTTTTCTTTTCAACAATGTTGCTGGAAATCCTATATTTAGGGTACATTTTTTAATGTCGAGATTCAGCAAACTTCTGATTCATATTTGTTTTGACAACAATTATACTAGATCAATCCTTTCTAGCTCTTGGCATCTTCGATCTAATAGTAAGAGATGTTTGAGAATCATTCCTGACTAAATGGCTAGGTACTTTGTTCCCTGGAGATAACATCACAGTAGGTGAACAAATGTTTGGTTTCAGAGGCCGGTGCAGATTTATTCAATAAATATTCTGTATGCACCCCCAAGCAAGCCTGACAAATATGGAATACAAATCTTCTGCGCCTATGAATCGACTTCAAATCATCATCTAAGAGGATGCCCATATCTCGGCAAAAATTATGCAAGTGCTCTGCCAGCAAAGTGAAATGTTGGAATATCCCCAGAGACTGTGATTTCCCTCATAAGGGACTTGCATGGAAGTGGCTGCAATTACAGAACAGACTATTATTTAATTCCTCTACAACTTGCAGAACCAATGGCCAAGAACAGACTCACTCTAGTTGGAACAGTGAACGGAACAAGATGTTCCTATCCAAGGGGTTCGAGCAAAAGAAGGTTCTGCCTCTCAACAAATCAATGTTTTGGTTCAAACTAGAAAAACATGGTCAAATACTAAAGCTCGAAGCAGAAAAATGAACTGCTCCTGAACACAATACACAATAATCCAGATATAGAAAGTGATAATGAATGCAAGGAACCGGAGATTGTGCTCTATAACAACAAAATCAAAGAATGTATATTCGCCATGGACCAAATGGCGAAGATGTTCTCTGTGAATACAAAAAAACTAAAAGTAAAAGATGGCCGCCTTTGGTTGAGTTTTTCAACATTGTTGCCTTGGCATCAATAGCATCAAGGGTGGCATTTAAATATAAGTGTTCGACTAACTCACTGTCTCATGAAGACAACAGACAGTCAGAATAGACGTAGCACATTTTCTCACCCTTCCGCAAGTAGAGGCAATTCGTCCCGATTCATCAAAATAGTGTGAGGCATAACTTCGCCAGTGTTTTGAAATCTTTAAAAAAAATTCAAACAGTCGCCCAAACCACTTCAACTCAGCAAGTTTATTAGAAATATTTGCAAAGACCATTCTGTTCTTTTATGTAAAAACTGTGCAAGCTGAGCCGCAAAGCCTCTATTTTACATGTGTACATGTGACTGTTCTTTTTTGAAATGGTTTGTCAAGTTGAATACATGTTATTATTGTTGGTACCCAAATGCATTCAGAATATGTATTTATTGTCAAATTTTAAATCTATTTTATGGATGACACAGACTCAAATAATCAGCAAACAAAAACCAAATAAAAATAACAGGCCAGTTTAGACGCTTTTTATACTACACCCAGTTGAGGGGGATAGGGTTAGACTGACGCAGACAAATATTTCATATTGGGTAACAAAATCACGAGAAAGTTAAGATACATATACCAAAGAACAAACCTGGGTAATAATCCCAAACAAAATGAGAATATTGGAAATTGCAGACAAAATCTAGCATTTTTTCATCAGAAATACAGTAAGGTCTTCAGGGGTAATAGAGTGGGATAATAGAATGCAATTATTGCATTATCAACTTACAAATCTATACGGTAGGTTTTTTTTTAAAAGCTTAACAAGAGCTTGAGAAATTAAGAAATGGAAATTTAACTACACTGAAGTCCTAAATGCGTGGTTGTTACAGTAGTAGACAACTTGGAGTTGCTTCATCAGTTATTGAATTAAAAAGGGGTCATCTATGTTCGGCACACAAGCTCACATTTTCAACACAGAAATATATATCTTTTATATTTACATTTTGTTTCAGGAAGCATAACTCCTAATTAATTATAAAGCTCGCTTTGTGTTGTGTTGCTTTAGTTTTTTTTCTACATAACGGTTAGCAACACTAACCAGTTTGTTGTATTATATACGTTTCTTTATCAACAATTTCTTACATATGGCTGTTATATACTTTCCGAAAAATAAACAGTTAACAACACACAAGTTAAAACAGTCAACATCGAACAACCGCCGTCTATCCACCATAACAACAACAACAACTAACGGGTCATCTCCCCCTTACCCAAATACGCCACAACAATCTCACACAATAGATGCAGCTACACGTGAAATCTCTTAGCTAAACATCTTTTACATACGAAACATAACAACAGTGATCCTCATGTAACAACAGTGATCTACACATAACAACAGGGATTCTCTTACCATTGACAACCCGCATAAGTCACCAGTCATCATCCCAAGTCCTGTGGCCAAATGCAGGCTCTCCTAAATGCATGAGGCAGGGGCTGGAATAGGTGCCCAAAACATTGCCCGCTCCTTCAAACCCTGGCCGACTGAACACGGTCTGCGGGGACCCAATTTTTGCGTCAAAAATCAAAGATGAAAATTCATATCCAACCTAAGAGATGACCTCAGGCCACGAAAGTTCCGAAACGCCTCAATATCAGTAAGCTGAAAATCTCTGATGTGAGACAAACCTCTGTTGACAACCTGGATGAACGCCTTGATACCATCACACAGGTCAACCAGGAAAAAGTGTGAACCACACTTCGTGAGACGGTGTAAAGCACAGCCGCTGAGCGCCTCTGACCCTCTACCAGGAAACACAATGATTGTTTTGACAAAAGCAAAACAGCGATTCAAATGTTGCTTGAGCAATAACGTCGGGCGTACAAGGCCCTCCATGATGAGCCAGTGGCAACAGCAAAGACAGCTGCACTGAGGAGTATCCGCAGCAAGGTCCAGTTGCAACTGCGCCAGATGCAAGACTCGTGGTTGAGTGCGAAAGCTGATGAAATTCAGGGCTTTGCAGACAAGAAAGACATAGAAAAACTTCTGCCGTTGCCTGAGAGAAATCTATAGCGTTACCTCATCAGGCTCTTCCCCTCCCCTTAGTGCAGACAGTTCTACACTTATCACAGACAAGGATAAGATCTTGGAAAGATGGGCGTAACACTTTGATAGTGTGCTCAAAACGCCTTCCGTCATTAATGATGAGGCCATTAAAAGGCTGTCCCAGTTCCCAACGAACAAGTCACTGGACGCTGTCCCAACTTTGGTCGAGATACAGACAGCAATTTGCCAAATGTCCAATGACAAAATACCTGGCTCCGACATGATTGCCCCCGAAATCTACAAAGAAGGTGGACCAATGCTGTCAGATGAGCTATTGCGGCTATTCCAGATCATCTGACAGACGGAAACTTTACCACAAGACCTCAAGGATGCCTCGATTATTCACTGTACAAATACAAAGGAAACCACCAGGCCTGAGACAATCACCGCGGAATTTCACTACTGTCAATCGCAGGCAAGATCTTGGCCCGAGCCCTTCTGAACAGCCTGACTGTGCATCTGGACCTAGGTCTCCTACCCGAAAGTCAACGCTGTTTCCGCAAAAAAACAAGAAATTATCGGTATGCTGTTTGCTGGTAGGCAGCTTCAAGAGAAATATTAGAAGAAAAATATTGGTTTTGAATTCGAGAGTTCACTATTAATATTAATGATACGGAAATTAACAGTTAAAATTGTTAGAACATTGATGAATATTCAATGTAGATATTGAAAACAAACTATGTAACTAATACCTCAATAATTATTCACGTTTCAGCAAATCAAATTATCTAATCAAGTGATTTTTTAAAAAAGTAATTTTAGTTTTAGTAGGCCTGTAATTATTTTGTCACTTTTAATTCTTAAAATTTAAAAAAAAAAAAAATTGCTGGGTGAGTGGCTGGATGGCTGTGTGGTCAAAATGGGTCACTTCCAATCCCTTGGATCGAAACTCAATCTCCAGCATAACCCAGATAAGAACACAATCGCTGAATTCAAGCCAATCGTAGGCGTTGATTCATTATGACACTGAACAAGCGACATGACACTGACCAAGCGACATGACACTGACCAAGCGACATGACACTGACCAAGCGACATGACACTGACCAAGCGACATGACACTGACCAAGCGACATGAACTGACCAAGCGACATGACACTGACCAAGCGACATGAAACTGACCAAGCGACATGACACTGACCAAGCATCAAAGATTCGACTGGTACTGACTAAAAAAATCTCAGGCCTTTTGATTTCATGTTATTTTTTTTCTTAAATGTGTATTTGCATTGTTGTGCTTTAATATATAAATTGTTACCTAGAGAAATTCCAAGGTCATAAAGAGGTTGGAGGGTTGGGGGGGGGGCAGAAAAAGACTACAGCTGCGTCACAATATAATAAGCGGGGGGGGGGGAGATTGTTTTCAAATGGTGGGTGGCGGGGTCGTTGAATTGTTTTATTTGCCTTGGGTGTATAAAGGGGTAAATCCGACCTCCTTCCCTGATTCATTACGCCCCGTGTGAACAAAATAATTCTTATGATTAAAAAAATGCTGAATCTCAAAAAGACTACAGCTGCGTCACAATATAATAAGCGGGGGGGGGGGAGATTGTTTTCAAATGGTGGGTGGCGGGGTCGTTGAATTGTTTTATTTGCCTTGGGTGTATAAAGGTGTAAATCCGACCTCCTTCCCTGATTCATTACGCCCCGTGTGAACAAAATAGTTCTTATGATTAAAAAAATGCTGAATCTCAAGTTTCTTAATTAAAAAACCTTCAATACATATATTGTCTCAATACTTTGAAGTACAGAAGAAAATAACAGAAAGTATTGAAATGTACATGTTGGTATAAATATACATGAATTAACTTGTAACATTTTGAGTTGAGGTCTCTCGTGTCAATGTTTATAGTAAAACAGGAACGTTTGGTGTGATGACATATTGTGAAATGATGATCTCATCAAATGAAAAGCGTCGGTCATCTAAGAGAAAATACAACGTATACAACTGCGGCCCAACTTATTTAAATGTAAAGAAATTATTATTTAGAATTTGTAACTATTCACTATATGTGTGTGTGGGACCCACAGTGAAGATAGTCATCTAAATTTAAATGCTAGAACAACTGTTAGGTGCCGCCACTTCCACACAGAATGAAATCTTAAATCCAACTTCACACACTAAGCTCTTCATTCATACAGTGAATAATCCTTGGAACAATAATACTAATATTAGCAACATCATCTTCAAAATATATATAAATATATATATATATATAATTGCACTAAGTGTAAAATGAACGCCCACCATCATAGGTGCCTACGTTCTTCCCCTCAATTCAATCTCATGAAAACAACTCCCGCTAATTAAATAAGTCCTTGACTTCATGCTTTTCTTAGATATTTCTCCGCTAAGTCTATGTACAAAAGCATGTGTTACAGAATTTAACCCGTTAATGAAACGTTTTTTTAAAATAAATACTCGTTCATGTTAGTTTTATTGTTGTTGTTTGTTGTTTATTTTTTATTTTATTGATTGCTGATAAATTTAAAAAAAAAATTAATATAAGAAATTAATACAGCTATATTTTTAGTAATTTAAAATAGTATTCTTTTTAATCCTTTAAAAGTAAATATTCCTGCTATAATCATCAAACATGAAGTAATTGTAAGATATACTTTTTTTAGATATTTACCTGTAGAGGAAATGCAGAACTCCACTTTTACATCTGATTTTATATCTCGTATGTTTCCTTGCACTAGATGAACTTTAAACCCTGGACATTTGGCTGTTCCTAATAACGTGACTTGATAATTAATTCTCTCATCTTCTGGCTTCAGTACTTCCAGCCCAGTATTATTTACTTCCTGTCCAGCATTAGTTTTGTTATATCCGTCCATGGGAGGTTCAATAAAACATTCATACCTTGTGGACACGAGTGATATCAGCTTATGACCATCTTCAGAATTAAAGAAAGATACCAGCCCAGGATATTTGAGTTCTTTTTTCACGTTAATTATCCTGTCAAAGAGTGATTTCATTCTTTGTTTCATTTCATAGCCACAATGTTCACTGCTAGCCTTTAGTTCAATGCCATCACATTGTATTGTGATTTCTGCTGATTTAAATGTTTCTAGTATATTCTGAAGTTCTTGTTGTAGAAACATATTACAATACTGGATCTGCTGTTGACAAAATGGTAAAAATTCAATGAAGTCAGAGCCTTGAGATTTATTATGTGATTTCCCATATTTGCCATGTTGTCGAGAATGTCCTGCCGTCCGTAAGAAAGTGTTATCATATTGTTCCTTTTCACAAGATGAATCTTTTCTTATTGCCAATGGAATGTTCTGCCTGAATGATTGTTCATCATTATTCAAAATAAATTGATTTAAGTCCTTCTCTATTTCATTGGTCTCCATTTCATCTCTGTCGTTAAGTGTTAGAATCATTACTTTAGTCCCATCAACAGAAATCTGATGGTATGGATGCTTTGAATGTAAGGATTCAACAAGCTCTTTCCATTGCAGCATATCTTGGAATCTCGCACTAGGAAGTGTAAGGCATTCCCTTATCACCACAAAATGTGATGCCAATTTTTTTAATGAAATCTGAGGAATGAAAAGAATACAAACAGTTGCTGCATTTTAAGAGCTTTAAAAATGAAATATTTAATTTAATATTGTTCAAAGCAGCAAGGTGAAAAAGAAAATATCGAAATACATTTAATGAATTGAAAATTATGTCATTTATATATAAAAAAAAACCTACATCTTATGTATGAAAAAAATTTAAACCAAATGAATTATTGAGTTGTTTTTTTTTTTAAGTTTTTTAATTTTTGCAGTAATATGTGAAAGGATTTAGGGATTCTAACAATAACACTGGATGTTTTTAAAGTTCTGTTAGTCTTATATGTATTACTGAGAAGCCATCAGTAAATCTAAAGACAATTAATAAAAATTGGACCTGAATAGGTCTAAGGTAATTATTCATCATTTGTTATGAGGATCTAGTACAAACTATTTTGCCAAGCTTTACTTTGCTTTGACTGCTCTAAATATTTTGAGAACCCCTAAAGTTAGCAAAGAAATAGAGTAGCATTTAGTTAGTGAACGATTGAGGACCTACATAGTAACAGTTAGTCAGTGAGTTGATAACCTAGAAAGTGACAATCAATGAATTAATGACCTTCAAAATATCACATCTAAAAATAAACTCATTATCAATGACAATTTAAAAAATAGCATCATAGCTTAATACACAGGGTGATTGCTGCAGAGGTTTATGACGAGCTGTAGACAGGGTTTCTTTCAGAAAATTTTCACGGGGTGGGGGGGGGGGCACTTTAGATTTTAGGGGGGGGGGGACACTGCAAGTGGAAAGAGACGTATCTAAGGTGGACATAGGGGACATATGTCCCCGGTCGCCAGACTAGCGGGGTCAGCTAATGGGCTATACGGCTATAGTGTTAATGGAAGCTAATGGGCTATACGGCTAGAGTGTTAATGGCAGCTAATGGGCTATACGGCTAGAGTGTTAATGGCAGCTAATGGGCTATACGGCTAGAGTGTTAATGGCAGCTAATGGGCTATACGGCTAGAGTGTTAATGGCAGCTAATGGGCTATACGGCTAGAGTGTTAATGGCAGCTAATGGGCTATACGGCTAGAGTGTTAATGGCAGCTAATGGGCTATACGGCTAGAGTGTTAATGGCAGCTAATGGGCTATACGGCTAGAGTGTTAATGGCAGCTAATGGGCTATACGGCTAGAGTGTTAATGGCAGCTAATGGGCTATACGGCTAGAGTGTTAATGGCAGCTAATGGGCTATACGGCTAGAGTGTTAATGGCAGCTAATGGGCTATACGGCTAGAGTGTTAATGGCAGCTAATGGGCTATACGGCTAGAGTGTTAATGGCAGCTAATGGGCTATACGGCTAGAGTGTTAATGGCAGCTAATGGGCTATACGGCTAGAGTGTTAATGGCAGCTAATGGGCTATACGGCTAGAGTGTTAATGGCAGCTAATGGGCTATACGGCTAGAGTGTTAATGGCAGCTAATGGGCTATACGGCTAGAGTGTTAATGGCAGCTAATGGGCTATACGGCTAGAGTGTTAATGGCAGCTAATGGGCTAGACGGCTAGAGTGTTAATGGATGAAAATAATGGGTCCCAGAGTTTAGGGGGAAAGGGGGAGTAAAAAGGAATCTTGTCCCCAGGCAACAAAGACTCACGCCGGTGACGTAGAAAAAAAAACGGGGGGGCGGGGGCAATATTTGGTCTTCCCGTGTCTCATTTTCTATTTAGATTGAGCGGCGAGATTTTCGGACAACTGCAGATTTTCTACCGAGAAGGTGGCGCGGCAAAAAAGTTAACCTACCTAGAGTGGCGCTAAAACTAGGCACTCCGCTGGCCAGTGTATATGTCAGCACCAAAAGGTTGCCAGGTCAAGCAATACTGGAATTTTTATCAGGAAAGATGGGGGAAATCGAGCATTCCGCCCCCCCCCCCCGATGGCTTTTCCTATCCAGAAAATGTGTGATTGTTTAACAATCAATAGGTGCATTTTGGAGTATACATGGTATTCTCCAAAAGACTATGATTGATTAGGGAACATAATTTCTCAAGAGTCAGTGGAGGCATGATGGCGCCCATTGCCATACATAAACTAAATTCATTTTGTTGGTGCTGCACCCAAGATAATCATTTAAAACAAGATTAGATTTAGATCTAACCCCGTTAAGTCACACTGATCGACGTCAAGGAGGGAAGTAGCAAAAATTGAGGAATCTGAAGAGTCTTGAGCAAAAACGATGGCAGGGTTCCCCTTAATTTAAAAATAATAAATTCAAAATGCATTGTGGTGCAATTCAATGTATCTTTCAGACAATGTGTGAAGGGGCGTTTCGGACGTTCATTTATTTACTATTAGATGTCTCGTGGAGAAATGCTAGGCATATATAGGAAATACCTGTACAATGCTCTCCTGGAACTTAGAGTCCCTAACAAACTTACCCTACTCATACATACGACGTTGGATAACTCTAAAGGTAGAATCAAAGAATAGAGAGAGTACTCGAGAGAGTTCCCAATTAATCAGGGCCTGATGAGACAAGCAAATCCATTTATCTTTTCATCATCCCGTTTGAAACATTCGTGTGAGCACCAGAGAGGTAGTACAGAACAACCATAAGGAACTTTATAAAGCCAGTCAATGCAATACTTTACATAAACAGACGATATAACGCTACTTAGTAGAAACTGCAATGATATTATTAAAGCTCCCAGGGAACTTGAAGATGTCACGGTCAAAGCTGGTCTTGGTGTAAATAAATCGAAGGCAATATATATTATTTTATGATAATGTCAGTAAATACGCACACTGATGACATATATTATATGAACAACCACATATTTATGAGAGTAGCTACTTTCAAATATCTAGATTAATAAGACACGAACAAATTGTGTCAATATAACAATATAAGTTACGGTTTAATAATAATTATACATTAGACACAAATATCTCGGCGTGACTATAAAAACGCTCAAGGAAATACAATCGGAGGTGAAAGAAAGGAAAACAGCATGCACCAGTTCTTATTTCAACTTACAAAAGCTACTACGAAGCAAAAACCTCTCTAGGGGAACAAAGAAGCAATATGCACCACTATCAAAAGACCAGTAGTAACTTAAGCAATTGTGACTTGGTTCCTATCAGAAAAGCAGAGAACCTGCTCAATATATGGCCCGATGATACAAATTTTTTTTTTTTTTGAGAATCCATACAAACCAAAAGCTATATCAATTGTACAAATACCCATCCGTTGTCCCAACAATAAAAACAGGCAGACTGCCCTGGTCAGGACACATTGAAAGGATTCCGGATTCTGGAGCAGCAAAAACGATCTACATGCAGAAACCTAGGGGCAGACGGCTTAATTTTACATCATTATACACTTAACTGGAGAGCAACGAGAGAGATGTTATTTAACATTTTAGGTGTCACTTGACCTCGGAGCCATCGTGTGAGATCTGCAACCCATATAGCTGCATGGGGCCCGGGGCATCGTATATTTTAGGGGCTCAAAGTGTTGCTGTAATTACTTTAAATTATCAACTTTGACTGCTAGGTGGTGGGGAGGGACAAAACCGAAAAGTAGCAGGGGTGCCACAACAGGTCAAGCGACGTCAAGCGACGTCAAGCGACGTCAAGCGACGTATTGCACATTGTTTGTAGTTTCTGTGTCAATATGGAATTTTATGTGGAAATTCTGGTATCATCATTTTCGGAATGTTCTGGGCTGTGCAGTGGTATAATCCGTTTAAAAATCGGATAATGGATTCCTGAGATATCTGCTGGTGTTTGTTTTTTTCTTATATAAAAAGGCAAGTGAACACAGTGTTGACAGTACGGCATGTGTGCCCCTTTCTAGTGAGCTTCCACTCAGGATAGAAATATCAAAGCCAGGCCTATGGGTAAATACTATAGAGACGCAGTTACACATCTCAAGCCTCTCAGTCTGCGCTATACCAAGGCTCAACTACTGCTCTTCGACACGGGTTATGTTGACCCCCAGTGTTTTTACAAGTGATCAAAAAACTGGTTCAGCTTGGCCTAAACTGCGAGACAGGAGAACTATCAAGTAAGCCAATAGGCACACGGCGAAAGAAAACAGCGTCCACTGAAATACCATCATGGCGACTGCAGTGTCAATACTATTGCTGGTGGTGATCGTGATGAGGAGCCCTTTGATGAAGCTTTCAGTAACGAGGAGGACGACTGAAATCAGCCACCTACTGTGTCATCGATCTTGCCCGTCTGTATGTGTCAAGGCTAAGGTCACAGCCAGTGGCCCATGATTTCGCAACACCTCGACGGGGTGTGACGAAATCAAATCTAGTAGTTGTCGACTGTCAGCCTTTTGTGAGGCCGCAATCACGGCACTTCGGGGTGCTGTATTTCAACGCCCAGTCATGCAGGAACAAGACATTCGAGTTGTGTGATCTTATTTTAGAGAGCAAGGTCGACCTTGTGTTTATTACGGAGACGTGGTTTAAGCAGGTCGGAGATGAGGTCAAGCTGCAAGAAATTACACCTCCGGACTATGTTCATTCCTGCCTAAGGCTGTCTCGTGGTGGCGGAGGTATTGCTGTTCTTTACAGGAGCTCCCTCAAGAATAGTGTGGCGTTCTCAAAATCAGACCAGTTTGTTTCATTTGAGATTTGCAAGATGCAACTTAATTATTGTGACCAAGCGATTACGCTTCTGTGCATATACAGGCCACCTCCCAATAAGCGAAATAAGTTTAAGGCCTCCCAGTTTACTGCTGAGTTTATAAAGCTACTAGACACGTACGCCTCTACAAATAGCAACGTCATCATAATAGGTGATACCAATTGCCACTTTGATTCCACCACTGACAGCTATGTGAAGACTCTGAAATCAGCTCTTGACACATACATTATGATCCAGCTTGTCAGTGTCCCAACATAACAGAAGGGTCACATCCTGGATTGCCTTGTTGTCAGAGAGGACCGCGCAGCCGTCATCCGCAACCTTCTCATTGAAGATAAATTAATCTCTGATCACTTTCCAATATTCTTTGACCTTGACTTGAGGAAGCCAGGGCACCCTCTGCGCACAGTCACATCTCGTAAACCGCGAAAAATTGATCTAGTGGCCTTCAGATGCGACGTCGCCGCCCTCAGGTGCAGTGAAAAAGACCCCGCTACATCCTACAACAGTGGCCTCAGAGCCATTTTAGACAAACATGCACCGCTGACCACACGGCGCCCTTCCGCCCTATGGCTCACGCCAGAAATTTAGGAAGCAAAGCAGAAGCAGCGACGTGCAGGATGCCAATGGCGAAAGTCGGGCTTGACCGTGCACGGACAAATTTTTGTTGACCAAAGGGAACGAACCAAAAAGTTGGTCCTTGCAGCTAGGACAGAGCATGTTAGTCATCAGGTTATAGACAGCAGCTCAAGCAAGGACTTATTTCGCATTGTGGGTCAGCTGAACGGTAAAAACAAGTCTACATCTCTGCCAAATAACATTGCTGTAGAAGAGTTGCCAGACGCTGTAAAAGACTTCTTCATCACAAAAGTTAAGAGGATCAGTGCGAAACTTGACAGTTGCCTCGATACTGCTCCAGAATTCTCACTCTTCAACGGCTCTCCTATGGGAGAATTTGTTGAGGTCAGTGAATCGAATGTGAGGAAAATCCTCGCTGATACCCCAAGAAAGTCATGTTCGCTTGACTCTCTTCCAGCAGGGCTCCTGTATGAATGTCTGGATGAAATAGTCCCCATAATCACTTATATCATAAATCAGTCCTTGGCTACTGGTATTGTTCCATCATCTTTTAATTTAAAGAGGCGATCGTCACTCCACTATCAAATCTTGACCCAAATGTGATGGAAAATTATCGCCCCATCTCAAATCTACCATTTATTACTAAAATCTTAGAAAAATTCGTTCTCCGCCAACTCTTGGATCACCTCAGTCAGTGTGACTTGCTGGAAACTTTCCAATCAGCTTACAGGGCGCATCACTCTACTGAGACAACCCTGTTGTGCGTCGTAAACGACCTTCTGTCGTCTTGTGATGAGGGCCAGGTATCGATTTTGTCTTTACTAGATTTATCGGCAGCTTTCGATACGCTTGACCACGGCTTACTACTTCAGCGTCTGCAAAAAACGTTCGGTCTCACTGATACCGTCCTAATATGATTCCGATCGTATCTGACTAATCGGGTCCAGTCAGTTATTTCAAACGGCTTGACCTCGAGAAATCTAATATCGAATTTGGAGTACCCCAGGGCTCGGTCCTAGGTCCTAGGTCCTAGGTCCGGTGCTTTTCACGATGTACATTCAGCCCCTGGGTGCAGATATCAAGCAGTTTGATATGCAAAACCACATGTTCGCAGACGACACCCAACTTCATCAATCCGTGATCCCCTCTCAGTTCCCCCAGCTTCTCATGACACAGAAGACAGTGGAGTCAGTTAAGCACTGCATGACCATAAACAATCTCAAATTGAATGATGATAAGACTGAGCTGCTCCCCATCGCGATCGCTCAGAGGCAAAAATATTCAAATAACACGACATCAATGACTCTCTCGGGTGTGCGTATTGAATTAGCTCAAACAGTGCGGTACCTGGGTGTCTACCTAGATAGAAGACTAACTTTTGAAAGTCACATTAACATGCTATGGAAGGCGATTTTTATAGAGCTGCGCAGGATTAGTCACATCAGGCCCTTCCTAACAATTGATACAACAAAGAGGTTGATGTCTGCATTTGTGCTATCACGCATGGACTATTGCAATGCTCTCATGGTGGGTCTTCCAGCTACGCTCCTGGATAAAATTCAAATAGCACAGAATAATGCGGCTCGCATTGTTCTCCGCAAACGCAAGTTCGACCATGCAAAAACACTTCTGAGAGAGTTGCATTGGCTGCCGGTGCGTGCTCGCATAGAGTTCAAGATCGCAACTTTGTGTTACCGCTGCTTACATGACCTGGCGCCGTCTTATCTGAAAGAGTTGCTGACGCCTTATGTACCCACTAGAGAGCTCCGCTCATCCGATAGTGGCAAACTCTCGACACCACGTGTTTGCCTTGAGACTTACGGAAAGCGAACTTTTGCATTTGCTGGTCCAAAAATTTGGAACGCCCTTCCTGTCGATCTCAGAAACAACCAGACACTGGAGTCCTTTAAAACCGATTTAAAGACACATCTATTTCGCAAATGCCTTCTGGGATTATTGTCTATAACATTTTCCAGTTAATGCATAATGGCTGTGTTGCTTAGGGTTGAAATGGGTAGAAATGGGTAGAAAGTCTTTGACTTGTAATTAGTTTTTGTAGTGTTGCGTTTGTTTTAAATGTAGTAAATTATTTGGCTTTGTACCGTGCTTCTAGCCTTTGGGGATGAAGCGTGTTTTTGAAATAAACTTTATAATTATTTTTATAAAACCTAAGTTGAACCCTATAAAAGAAATTATTATTTCAAATTTAGTAAATAGTAATCCGTTCTTATTTTTAATGAACAAGCTTAACATTATGTTTTGATAAGAATAAACATTTGCAGTAGCCTCTGGTCAGTTGTTCAAAGTTTTAATCAGTTCATTTTTTAAAAAGTTGACATAAGAAATAGTGATATAATTCTTACTTGATGATCATCCAGATCTATGACAAAGCACTCCAAGTTGTCACTGAGTACAAGGTGCATTGAATCGCTTTTAATTGTTTTTTCTATTTGTTGTAGGATTTTACCATTCTGCAGGAAAATCTCCTCATCTTCATTGTAAGAAATCTGAAGATAAAATTTAACGCAAAGACTACTCTTCACTTTCTGAAAAGAACAAAACAGTACGCTACTAAAGAATACCAGTAAAGTATACATTAAGCAGTACACATCAAGTTTCTCTCAGCCCTCAGAAATATCAATGGAAATACAAAATACCCATTTCCACATACACATCTGGTAAAGGAGCAACCAAGCCCTTTAGTCATAGATAGTCTAATCATATACTAAATTTTAATTGGTTAGGCGCAAATTAGATCTCTGTCTCATATGTGGTGAAAAAAAAAAACATCTGAGATCGGCAAAAATAAATAATGCTATAGCTTGCCAGGCCTAATGCTTCTAGGTGCATCAAGTTGCCTACATTGTAAATAAATATTAAAATATTTTCAGGCAATATAATTTTCTTTACACGTGCATAGGGAAGCAGGTATCCCAACACTTTTTGAACTAGTTCTTTCGATTTAAAAATCAAATCAATTTTTTTTTTTATTTTGGGTAATAATTTGAGAAAAATTAATTAGTTTAAATAAAAATCTAATGATCCAGATATTGTCTTAAAGAAGCATTGACTCCTAAAACATGGTCTTAATATGTTTTCATTCAAATTTATTTCAAACTAAATTTTATTCAAAAGGAAAGGAAATTAATAGAAATAATCAAGAAAACTAAGACTGACCCTGTCATCTTCCTCCTTTAGACATTGCTTGACTGCGTGCACTTCTTTAGCTTGCCCTGAGATTAACACTTTCAACCCAAGTACATCAAGATTCAGTGTTAATGTTGGACACATCTCTGCAACAGTGGATCTAAAATTCAGCGTATGAAGCAGCCACAAAATAAATGAATGCTTGAAGCAATAAACCTCATTTGTAATCTTCTCATCTTCTGAAAATGATTTCCTTGTATTTCCACTGTCTGATGGCTCCATAAGATTCTGATGGTCACTTGAGCTGCAGTCTTTAGCTTTCAATTTACCTTCATTAAGTGTAGTTAATTTTATTTTCGACTTCATCAATTCAACCATCACATTCATTTTTTGTTTCGTATGTGATAAGAACATGATTTTTACATTAGTATCGCTGACAAAGATATGACCATATTCATATGCACCATTAAACTCGTCGAACCATTTCCTATGTTGTTGATAGTCTTCTAGAGGCAGTTGAGTTAGTTCTTCCTCTAATATCAGGGATGAAATAAAATCTTGAAATGGAACCTGCAAGGAAAAACAAAATGTTGCTTACATATTGAAAGATAGCTAAGGGAAGTCTACATATTACCTAGACACCAAGGTGGGGGGGGGGATTGATTTTGAAGATTTTGCATACAGATGTCTAGGAGCGGATCGGGCATCATTCGCTTGGCCTTCAGCTTTTTGGGCCTATACGACATCTGATAAGTGCTAGGGAAAAAAATGTTATTATGTTGCAGCAAACGAAAGCTTATGAACAAAAGACGGCAAAATTTTAATACACACATTCCTAAAATAATTGAATCCTCCCACACAATGGTCAAAGGAGTAAAATAGATCATCCAGGCTCACATCTGGTTTTGTCGAGCGTCGTCTTACCTGTATCCGGTACGGAAATGCTCCTATGGCCTTAAAACATCAGCAACCGGACGTAGCGTTCAGTTTCAAAGATGTCCGTCCTAGACTTTGTTGGGGTGAATGCAGCACCAACTGGGGGGCACGTGCGTGATCGTCGATTGAAATAGCTCTTAAATGAATATCTTTATGACATGGAGAGCTTGATAAATAATCCTTTATGTAGGATATTAACCCCTACCTTATTTGAACGGCTATCTGTAACATACAAGATGAGATCATTGCCCCTTTCAGTGAGTACTACAACATTGCTAGAAGCATCAATGCCCTTCTGTAGATCAGGCAGGATCTTCTTCAGAGCCAGGAAATCATTTCTTGTTTTGAAAGATTTTACCTGAGAAAAAATAAGTTTAACTGAGACTCAGTGTTCACTTACAAAATTGGACAGATTAAAGCAAATGTTAGGTATTTTGTAACAGTAACCAGAAGTGTTTTGAACAAAAGATAGTAGAGTTCTAATATTGTTGGAATGAATGTTTAAAGTATAAAAAATGTATACTTTACTATACTATACTATCAAGATACTCTCCGCTCTGACAAAATTTTATTCAGTTTTGATCTCATGATAATATATCATCTTGGACGTAACGTAGCAAGCTGCAAAAAAAAAAAAAAAAGGATAGCGAAAATATTGTTGCGCTTGGCTCCCGGTGCTCAGATCGCTGCTCTTGTCTACAACTCTGGAATTAATCAATCAATTTCTTACTAGTTATCTTCAGTCTCTCTCCCCCACTTCCCGGGATTTTCATGTCTATTTTCATTTTTTCCAAGTTAATTTTGAAAATTGTAACTATTTCATAAGTGTTTGGGTGTTTAGGATGAACTAATTAAATATTGTGTAGATATTCAAAGTCTGAATACAATAGGAACTACTCTATTGTGGTAGAGATATGTTTTATCATCTAAAACAGGCCTGCACAACATACGGCCCGTGGGCCACGTGTGGCCCGCCAGCACCCACTGTGTGGCCCACGAAGTAATGAAATATTTTTTTAAAATAATTTTCTTAATAGATTTCCCCCTGTCCTATTTTATTTTGGCCCGCACAAGTTTTTCATAAAGTATTAGGGTCCACCTTACATTTTGAGTTACGCGGGCCTGATCTAAAACATCTCGTTCCGGGCGAATTATCTTCTTTATAGTAAGGATTCAAAGATATATACATGTATTTATTTGTTCCCCAATCTGCTTGAATTTACAAGCTCCCGTGGTTTTACAAAATCAAACAATTCTTTAGTCAATATTTTCATTATGGCAGTGTGGTTTTACGGTCTAACGGTGTTGACTTTTGCTCTGAAAAAATCCATAAGAGGTCTAATGTGTAAATTGTTCCGACTTAAAATATGCTGTCTTGGTGAAAATGTGTATCCATGTGTGGCAGCAAAGACCACGTTTTTACGAAACAGTGTTTGCTCCCAAAACTGTATTGGGATTTGACCTCACCCAACAATGCATTGGAATGTTGACCTTCGGGTTAGTGCTAACCTCCGGATTACTCCGGCGTCTCTCCCCCATCGCGTAGAATACCTAAAAACTGGGAACCACTAGATATGCTTAGTAATAAGTTCAATAATTTATTTCTCTGGAACCCTAGTGTATCATGCTATGAATTATACTAGTTGGAAAGGGGAGTTTATTCACTATACCTTAGTATATTTACAAGTCTCCATCGTTATAGGATATTTTAACATTAAATAATTAAGAAAGTTTTCACATTCATCCATGGGAAGTTCCAACCAGTTTTATTTTAATATCTCAAAAACCATTCAACTCATAGAAATATAATATAGTATCACAGATAGCTGAGACAAAACTGAAAAGGACACATTAAAGTCTTTAGGGATTTGGTCCAAATTTTGACTTTGACTCAGGGTTTAGTCCCCTGGATTAGTCACTTCACCACAGGAAATGTAAGACAAGTAGTAGACTGTCTTGGTGTGACGTACTTGCTCTCTAGTCTGTTCGCGCGCTACAATTTACGGGCGGGTACTAAGGGTTTTGATTCGAGGTTTTAACAGCATCCCTGAAGTGTGTGAATGTTGACAGTGGCCCATTTGGACGCTCTGTGAGGAGACGCAAATAAACCTATATATTTCTGTGTTTGTAGTATGCCATTGTTAGGTTTAGTAATGGAAGACTGTCCGCGAAAGCGGAGCGTCTCCGAGGAAACTTGGGGGCGTCCACATGGGGTTTTGCCTCTTTGTGGTATGGCAGACAAGTAGGGAGGTTTTCTCCCGAAGCTTAAAAACCCCGGCCACTTGCATGACTCCCAACGCAACGGGAGGAACGCAATAACATGATGACTTGTTGCCGTTAATAGATATGAGGCCTGGGTGGTGGCCAAAACCCTTGACGATGATTTTAGTTACGCGGCCCTGAGGAAGCCGCTCCTAGGCGACCGTTTCTTCCCTGCTTAAGTCCCAACAGAACAACTCCCTGGGCGGTTGGGGGAGATAACGCAACACATTTCCCCCGGAGAGGAAGCAAAACCGGTCAGACCCAAGGAGAGTGGACCGCGAACGCGTTAAACGTAGCGTTTTCAGTCGACCGCACGTCCCCTAGGCCAGGGGGGGGGGGATTCCCGACGTGTTTCCGCACGGTCTGGCTTTGGGGAGACCCGGCGTTGGCCCCTAGAAGGTGTGCCCCCATTCACTGAATTCTGAAATGCAATAAGATACCAGTGTGTGTGCGCATAATACGCAACCCTTATATCGTTCTGGTTACATATATTGCTATCTACTTATAAGCTATTGATACAACAGTATACAACCAGGTAATATACTTGAAATATGGGTAGTAGGCTGATTCTCCTTCTTTGTGCTCAATTCTCACATAGGAAATGGTGCACATTTTAGGGTAATATTACTCGATGTATCAATATAATTAGACATTCCACAATTTGCTTTTGTCTTTAAAACAACACACAGCGATACCTTAATACTACACGTATCAAACTAACGGTGGTTATAATGTACAAGAATAAATGACAATCACTACCTTAGAGCAATACTTTAGATTTAACCCTTTCCGTGCCCTGGAATTACAACTTTTTTTCTCTAAGAATTGTTTTAAAAAACTAATCTTAAATTTACATAAAAAACTATATATATGATATAAGTATATTTTATATGACAGGAAAGCGATATGTATTGATATCTTCATAAAAAATTTAAACATATTTATGTCTTTAAAAAAATTATATATTATTAGAGACTCGTAAAACAAAGACTTATTTGATCTAAAGAAGAATCTCGCAAACCATTGTTCAAACCTAAAACAGACTTGAGTATCTTTTAAAAAAAAATTAAATTCTTCATCTCATAAGAATACACACCTCTTTACTTTTTGCAAAGTAAAATCAAAATTACATTTTCATTTTTTTGAAAGTAAATATCAACCCATCACTATTTTTTAAATAATTGCTTTTTCAAGTGTGTAAAATTATTGGGTTTTGATATTTAAGGGTATGTATGTATGTATGTATGTATGGCTTCTTTCCGTCTGCGGGAGACGATAGATTATCTTTATTGTTTGCAGCTCTTGGTGTGGCTGGTGAGACCAATCCTCGAATGGCAGTCTCTGTTACATTTCCCACACACGAATGCAGTGGAGCAGTATTTACCGGCCTTCCTCCTCGCTCTTTTTGCAGCTGTTTCCGCCCTGTTTTGATCCTCGGCATGTAGTGATCCTGCCTTCACGATGCCCCGCCATGAGGATCGACCCTCTGCCAACTCCTCCCAGTTTGAGATGTCGATGTTAGAGGACTTCATGTCTCTTTTGCATATGTCTAAGTATCTCAGACGAGGCCGTCCAACTGACCTTTTCCCTGTCGCCAGCTCACTGTATAGCATGTCCTTTGGTAAGCGACCAGATTGCATTCGCTTGACGTGTCCAAGCCAGCGGAGGCGTCTTTGGATTAACATGGCTGGGACGCTACACATGTTTGTTTCAGACAGGACATCATATAATTAGTGATTACTTAGACCGGGTAATTTAAGGTCATGATTAGAAGGGAAAAAGTAGTTTAGGAGCGTGAAAGGGAGAAGGGTAGGCGTATAATATATAGCAGATAAACACCTCTCAAAATTTAATGATGATAGAAACGTAAAAATCATTATATTTTTAAAGTCATGAATTGTGATGATTTTTTACAATAGCAGTTAGAAATTATTGCAAAGACCTACCATTATTATACCGAAAACATCGGGTTATTTATTCTAGTATTGCCTTGGGCAAAATGAACTTACCCATTTTGTAAAAAGAGAATGTAACATCTTTTTTTCATAAATAAAATCCCATAGGAGCTAACTATATTGTCATCCACGTAAACATGTAGACATCTTATTTCCTACCTCCCACATGTATTTACCCAAGAAGGTTAATTATTTCTTAAATTAATTCCTTTATTTTGAGACGTAACTTGTGCTGTCTTGAGCAAAAGGAACATATACATATTAATAAATATTTGTAAAAAGAGAATGTGGCATCTCTTTTTTCAAAAATGTAATAACATAGGAGGTAACTTTACTGTCATGCACGTGAAAATATTCACATCCCATTACCTACCTCCGATATGTATATACCAAAGAGGGTTAATTATGTGTCCAATTCATTCCTTTATTTTGAGACGTATCTTGTGCTGCCTGGGGCAAAGTGAACAACCCCTCCCCACCCAGATTTAAATAAATTTAGAAAATCTTTCACCGGATTGTAGTCCTTTCCATGCCTATATTAACATATTTTGCACTTCATATGGTTCGTTCTTATTTGTATGAGTTATAAGTGGATTAGTGAATGCTATTTTTGTATATGGAAGTGCGCTGCACTGATTGGCTTAAACTGCATGACTTAAACTGCATTTTCTTATTAGAATTATATTTAAAGGTTAGAATTTATTACGTTATAATTTTAATAAAAGTACATTTTTTGGAATAAAAAAGGCAAAAGTTTTTAAATGTTAAAATATTCAAAGCTAAAATGTTTCTGTGTTTTATTAACAATTCAAAAAGCAATCAATTGTATTTATTAAGTTTACTTTTAAAAGAGAAAATACATTATCAGTTTTGTGAAGCAAGGTTATTAAATTTAAAGAAACCTTAAGAGTTTTTTGACGCTATGACGTCATTGGCGTGATTATTTAGAACAAATTAATTTTAATTTTAATTAGCAATATTAACAACGCCCTAAAAGACGCACTAAAAACGACTGATGTCTGGGGTTTCCCGATAAATGTGATTACGGTGTAATTCTTTAAGCATGATCTTTTAATTTTTAATTTTTTTTTCATAACTTTCAAACACATATAACATGCGTAAAATAGTTCCTTAGTTGATACTTTAAATGTATTTGTAATTTATAATAATAATATTTAAACTTTTACTAAAATAAAAGCCGATTTAAAATATTTTTTTGCACATTTAAATTTATTCGATTTCCGTAAAATGATAGAAAATAACCATGATTGTTTTTAGGAATCCGAACGTATTTAAAAAGTTCTCCCTTTTGGCGTTATGTGAACCTAGCTCAATCTTATATATATATATACCATTGTAGTACTCGTCGTGCTATGGGTGCATCTTACATATACACCTTACATGGGCGATAGTACCACAGTAATTTCTAGACCTGTATGTTAGCCCTCACATCTCGCATTAGTTATGTGTAAAGCACAGTGTACGTGCTACAAGTTAAACACGGCCACGTTATTACTTTTATAATTGAACATCATTACAATAATATAATTTTAATTGCCATTTGTACCACATGTATGTAATGTATACATTCTTATTAGTTAAGTATATTTTGTTCCACCCTGTATTTACAGGGTTAGTTAATACGTTTATTTTTGAGCTGTGTAAGTCAACGTTAGTCAGGACATTGTTTACCTGTAATATTTAGTCTCTTTTCAGATATTGTCCTTTTACTGGAGCTTTTTCTTCAACCTTTTTCATTAGCTTTTTCTTTAAGCTTTTTTTTTTAGACTTGGAGTTTATAAGTTATAATAAAGCTATAATTCTCAAGATCTGAGTTGTTTAGTGTTTATTATTAGTAAAACTGTCAGCCTCATCATACGTCCAATATCACTTTGCTACACATGAGTTAAATATACCCTAGACCCGGGCAGGCAGCCCAAATCACTTCACGGGCGTCTTTGATCGTCAGTCAATCAAGTCAATTAAAACATTCCACATAAATGGTTAACAAGCCCCGGGCCGGTTATATTACTCGTTGTGCCCCTGCTCCAAAGATATTTGTCAATGCTTATTTTATTAGCAAACCCAAATAAATCATACGATTTGCCCATGCAATGTTGTTGTTGAAGCGAGTTAATTTGTTTCCTATTAATTGAGGAATACTGAATGAATAGATAAGCACAACGGGGACATACTTACGTGTACTGAAAAATATCATTATGAAAACCTACCTTTTTATATTCTTGATCAAGCAGTCTGGCAACTTTTTTAACCTTCATTTTTGGTCCTGAAAGTTCAAACTCTAATTCTCCACTGTCTCCATCTTCATGAATATTGAGATGGCAATCATATCCATCAAGTGCTTTGTCAAAATGTAAACATCTTAACAGTATGGGAATACTCTGATGCTTAAAGTAAACTATTATTTTCTCATTCGAGTCTGAAGACCTTCTGTAATCTGAATCTTTTGTAGCCTCTAACAAAGTTTCGTGAACAATATTTTCAGATAGTTTAATGTCTGGCTTGTTAGGGTGAGTGACTAATGTTGACTTTGTAAGACTCATTGGAGATGGTGGTTTTGTCGAGATATTTTCTAATCTGTGATCTGCCACTTCTGCCATGGAAAGCCTTTCATGTAGCTCAACGACAGGCTCTTTGAAACACTCAAAAAATGGGCAGACAGTCAGTTCTGTTCCCTCAACTTGCCAGTCTTTCTTACAAACTTCTTGTACAGCATCTTAAATAATTTAGATTATATAAAAATTTAGCAATTAATTTTTTTAAAGTCCTTTATCTATAAAAACAGTGAAGGGGGCAAATTATAACTACTATACCAGATTTTCTTCCCGGTTATCTCTTACCATATATAAATATTAAACGAATGTTATTTAGAGCACAGCGAGTAGCAGTACGACATCAAACTTAGTGTGGGGATGTTACTGACATGGACATGAATGAGCCAGTTGCTTCACACTTAGAGATTTATTCAACGAGGTGAATTGAAACAGAAGGAATTCATTTAAAGTGATATACATGCATAAGATATTTAACTGTTATACCTAATAATGCCATGAGTTCGTAATGAGTAGGTACAGTCATTAAAGGAATTATACATTACACAACAATACCAGAGACATAGCCACCTGTGGTACCGGTATAAAAGACTTTGTGATTGTTTAAGAACTGCAAACCCCACAAGAAATCTCAGAGAAACTTTAAACATAAATGGAAACCCAAAGAGAAGATCTACTGATGAATTAATGTTAAAGGTTGATTTTTATAAAGGCTTTTCATACTTTGATAATGCTGAAATTCTCAAAATAAGCAAATGTTGTTTGGAACATCATAATTATTTTTTTTTTAAATATTAATCGCAGGGAAAGGTTAAGTGGCCGGGGAAAAAGATCAAAGGGCCGGAAAAGGATTTAAATGTCCACTGTATGCTAATAAAAAGTCTGACGACCAGTCTACATATAAATATTTTTTTCACTGATATTTTTATTGCTTTTTGTTGTTTTTCGTTATTTCTGTTTCCTTGTTTTCAATAGTGTTTTGTCACCAATATCCCTATATCTTTTTTAGCCATTATCTAAACCAAATTTTCACAATATCTTCAGTGACCAAGAATAAACATTTTTTTTAACCTAGAATTAAGATAGCTGTCATCAACAATTCACCAACACCCCTGCAAAAAAAAAAAGGAATATTTTTTGTGACCTTGTAGATTTATAACTAGTATACACATCAAAAAAGTCACTTTTTGTGACCCTGTTGATTTATAAATAGTTATTACATCGAAATGACCTGTTACACAAATGTTTATTTTATGTTAAATCATGTATGTTTAACATCTGAAGGCAAGAGGCGTTTATGAAAACAATTAGAAAATTAAAATTTTATTCGCTGTAAAGGAATTATATATTATATATTATATTTAAACTTTTTCTTGATTTTGAGGGCCCACGATCAATGAATTGATCATTCTGGCTCCTCTCTTCTATCAATGTATGCAGATATATTGTTATCATTAATTTGATACTTATGATCTTTTTGGAACAAAACAAAGAATGAATGAAATAATTATTTTTAAACAGGTGAGGTTCTATGCCTCTAAAAGTAACTCTGCTCAACAGAAATATGTTGATAAAAATAAGAGATCTGTATTATAATTGTAGATGGAAGTATTTTTATTCAAATGCTGGGATATTAATATTTTTTCCATAATAAAAATTACTTTAAAATAATTATCCTATGTTAACATAATGAAAATAGAAACTGAACCCCATTCTCCTTTATTGACAGAATATTGCAGTCCTAAAATAAATAGTACTGTGGCAATTTGTAAATGGAATCTCACATTATGAAAATCAAGAAGTAAATAATCTAGTATCAACATTATTTTATCAGTAGTTTTTCTCTGGCTATTTTCCCACTAAGCTGGGTACAGGATATAATAAACCAGCACAAAAAAATAGAGGAAATTTAGGTGCACTTATAAACTCCCATTTTAGGCAATTCGGGATATGTTTTATGTACATTTTATTCATAAATTAATGTTTTTGCTTCAAGATATTGTTCCTTATAAAATTATCAAGAATATTTGTGCACTCGATTACTACTTTCAAATTTTGAAGTCCAAAAACAAATTGTGACCTTAAGATATAGATTTCAATATTTGATTGCAATATATCATATTTAATGCAAATGGCTACATCACATTTTAACAAATGTCTTCATCATTGTTTTAATTCTAGATTTGTTAACATACACAGTTACCAATTAAGAAATAATTCAAATAATGACTAACTGAAGCTTGCAATATGTTAAAGAAGTTTAAGATAAAAAGCACTCACCCCATCCACCAGAAAAACTTATTTCATAACAATCACCATCATCTAGTGGCTGTATACGTTGCACAGTTCTATTTGGCCTTTTCTGGAAAGTCAAACACAGTTTGTAAACGGTACCAGTAGGTATACATCCAAAAGTCCTCACAAACATACGCTCTGTTGGCTTTGTAGACTTAAATGCCAAAATGTGATCCTGGAATTCAACATCCCTTTGTTGGATTAACTGATCAAGTCTTGTTTCATCTAGGGAAATTAGGTACGTCATAAAAATGTTAAATATATTTGAAGATTAATTTAAATCTAAATAAATAAACATAGTTAAAGCTACATAGTTTTATTAAATGATTTAATTTATTTTCAAAATAATTACAGGAATATAAACGGAATTAGTATTCAATGACATGGACACAAAACAATTAAGATAAAGCGTCTTGACTTAAGATCACCATTTAGTATTTCGGGTAAATGCAGACAATTGGTGCCATAACGTATCACACTAGTGCCCTCATGGTTGCCACGACCCGTGAACTTTCATAATCCCTGTCACTTTACCATAACCTTAATACTAAATGTATCCCTGATGGCACCAATTCTCTGCTTTAGCCAGTAAGTATTTCTTAAAGCATAAACATGTTAACACTTTTAAAACTATAATTGTCAATACAAATTCCAAAAGTTGGTATTTTTCATGGACGTCATTTCAGGCTTTTTTTTCAAAAAAGGAGGAGGGTGGGGAGGAGAATCCAAAACTTGGTCGGCTTTTGTTAAGTTTTTTTATTACTGGAGGCATACTGGTGTACATAACAATTTAAATAAAACCTGCAAATTCGTGGGAAGGGGATGCCCCAGACTGCCCTACTCAAATGACGTCATTGATATGTTCTATAAAGATATCTATATTTTAAACGTTGTTATTAAAAAAAAACATCAACATTTTCATTCTCACATTTACAGGCCATCGGTCATTGGTAAAGCCCAAAACTAATACACCAGAGTGAATTTGTGTAACTAAAATGAAACAAACCAAGTTCATGTAGAAACATGGCCACTGCTCGTTGCTGACTGCAGGGATCAAGCCAAACATTCTGTAATTTGTCATCAGGAAATATCTTCTTAAGGAAATCAATCAGCTGAATCGCTGTTGTTTCACAAGGAAATCCAGCGACTTGTAGCAATTTACCCATGAGTAGGATGAGTTAAGTACAATCAGCCTGTAACAGTATAAAAGAATTGACTTAAATTTTAATAGTAATAATCCAAATCATTTAAGTGCATACTCGAAAAAAGAACAGAAACTAACTTAGTCTTAAAGTTAGTCAGGCCCATAAATTTCGAGAGTTAGATTGTTTTGTTCTGTTATCTTTCAGGTGTTCCCGTACTCTGTGTGTTACATTCCATTGTCTACAAGTCATAAAATCTCTAACAGATATTTAAAAAATGTGCCATTGAACTTTGGTTAAGTTTGGTCTTGGTCTATGCATGATGCATTTACCCCCCCTACCCCTACCCCCCACCCCACACCAACTTTTTTAAAGTGTTAGTGAGTTACCTTGATTGTAAATTCCGTAACCAATTGTATAAAATATAGGAATTAACTTTCTACAACATTTTAAATCAGAGCTCCGTAACCGGTGCGCTGCCGCATACTGGTGTGCCGTGAGACGATGCTAAGTGTGCCGTGAGACGATGCTAAGTGTGCCGTAAGACGATGCTAAGTGTGCCGTGAGACGATGCTAAGTGTGCCGTGAGACGATGCTAAGTGTGCCGTGAGACGATGCTAAGTGTGCCGTGAGACGCTGCTTAGTGTGCCGTGAGCCGATGGTACGTGTGCCGTGAGACGATGCTAAG
>CAXITT010000008.1:600781-633543 GCA_964033795.1 Lymnaea stagnalis
GGGGTGGGTAGTAGGGGTGGGTGGCAGTGGTGGGTTGGAGGGGTGGGTAGCAATGGTGGGTAGCAGTGGTGGATTAGAGGGGTGGGTAGCAGTGGTGGATTAGAGGGGTGGGTAGCAATGGTGGATAGCAGTGTTGGATTAGAGGGGTAGGTAGCAGTGGTGGATTAGAGGGGTGGGTAGCAGTGGTGGATTAGAGGGGTGGGTAGCAGTGGTGGATTGGAGGGGTGGGTAGCAGTGGTGGATTGGAGGGGTGGGTAGCTATGGTGGGTAGCAGTTAATGGAAGGAACTATCTAGTACTAAGCGAGTGAAGGACACTATATGTTACTAAGCTAATAGAAAGCTCTTTCTTATCCTGAGCTAATGGAGGGCCTTATCTAGTACTAAGTTAATTGACGGCCCTATCTAGTAGTAAATTTATGGATGGCCATATCTAGTACTAACTTAATGCCACGGAAAGCTAATCGATAGGGTCATGTTTTCTCTAATTAGTCTAAGTCTAAGGGTCTCTCTTTACTAGGCGAATATAACCGCTATATATAAGGGCAGACGTTAGAGCCCGCTTAATAAACGCGTGCCATAGTGCAAACCACGGTCAGATGCATACGGTGTAAACACTAATGTAGGCTTGGCCTGGGACGCTGGTCAGCCACTGTGTTTATCAAACTAATTGTCACTCGTCACATGAATGTGGATTGTTGATAAGTTCAGGGCTCAATGAGGTACATAAATCAAACTGACAACCCTGGAACACTTTAAACCAACTAAGTATATATTTTACGTACGCTAAAAAGTAATATTTCAACACCCTTCCCCATATTGCACTCATACTTTTTGGACCCTAACCCCCTTTCCCCATAGACATATATAATATTACTAGGTACAAAACAATACAGTTTTCACATAATAACCAAATATTAAAAGAAATCACCATTAAATCAGTATTTACCGATTTCACAAAAATTCGAAGATTTATTATTTATTTTTACTTTCGTTTTGGAGGAAAAGGGTGGGATATAGGAAATGTGTTTAGACTCAGAGATAGAGGAAATGTGTTTAGACTCAGGGATATAGGAAATGTGTTTAGATTCAGGGATAGAGGAAATGTGTTTAGACTCAGGGATAGAGGAAATGTGTTTAGACTCAGGGATAGAGGAAATGTGTTTAGACTCAGGGATGGAGAAGATGTGTTTATGTTTCAACTTTCATTTCAAATACCGCTATTGTTTGTTATATATTGTTATATTAATATTTGTCATTGTTTGTTTTATATTATAATTTTAAAAAATTGTAGTGATGTCATTATAATTTATAGCCTCTGAAAAATAATTAGATATCATGGATTCTGCAGATTTGTAGGTGACAGTGAAATCAAAGACACAAAAAATGCAGGATAATTATTGCATAATCTCTGTAAAACTCCCTTCCGTATTCAAATCTCCAATATCGACTCTCCGCTCATTGTGTAAATAATATATGGAATGCACCTTTTTGAAAAATATCAACATATACTTTAGTAGGTTCTTGCATAAATTACTGCAGTATAAAGTAATGTGAACACAGGTAGCTCAGGGATGATGGCAACGTTAGTTTTGTGCTTGTATGTAGAAGATCGAAACATTTCCACTAAGTAGCAATATCCTTACATAGTGGGAACTTCTCAGCAAGTTAGCAACTTTTTTACAATGTAGAAACATCTCAACTATTTAGAACTATGCCTAAATTATAGAAACATCTCTACAAGGTAGAACCATCTTTTTTTAGGTAGTAACATCCATAGTAGCAAATTCTCTACTAGATAGCAATATCCATGGGCGCCAGGAATTTTCCCAGGAAGGAAGAGTGTCAACAAACTTAACACTTTTGTTTCATAATAGAAACATATAATTGAAAGCTAAGAGTGAAGCCTGTGTATTGATTTATTAACAAAAATAAGTAAGCTTAGAATGTAAATTATACAACTAATAGATTCACACATTTCTTGATATTCTTAAATTTCAATATTTAAAATGGAATTAAATTCGGCGTTTATCCTTTCCAAATATTTCAATAAATTCCTGCATAATAATTAAACGATGTACACTAAGCAAACACACCCTAAAAAGATTCCTCAGTCATAGTCGAACGAACCCAAGTTTTGACTCGTCTGAGGGTACTAAAGGAACGCTCCACGGTGCATGTTGTTGATAAGTACAATAAGATAAGTTTTGCGAATAGATAGGGGAAAGTCAGTGCTTGGTCGCAAGTCGGTACGCTGCAAGTCATTTAAATATAACTTTATTGTTGCTGCATGCTCCAAAAATCAAACCACTTCATTGATTCGAACTTAAAGTTTTCAATTGAGTACACAATAGTAATCTCAACGCTCTTCTTAAACCAGACATGACTAAGGTGTGTCATGATAGCAGGCTGAAGTCTGAAATGCTGGAACTGGGGACTGTTGTCTCCATAGAAACGGTTGGTCAGAGATGATATTATATAATCCAAGCATGGGAGAAATATGGTTTGTTGTCTTCTTCAGAGTCTTGACATTTGAGTTGCTAGGATTGCTGCCCTATACTGGTCGTCCACAGATACAACGGCCCTTCCTCTAAATGTAAACTAACGCAGCCAGAGCCAAGTCCACATATACGAGGCCTCTTCATCTTATTTTTAACTATTGTTATATATGTTTATATACACTTGACAATATGTTTATATACACTTGACAATATGTTTATATACACTTGACAATATGTTTATATACACTTGACAATATGTTTATATACACTTGACAATATGTTTATATACACTTGCCAATATGTTTATATACACTTGACAATATGTTTATATACACTTGACAATATGTTTATATACACTTGACAATATGTTTATATACACTTGACAATATGTTTATATACACTTGACAACATGTTTATATACACTTGACAATATATTTATGTACACTTGACAATATGTTTATGTACACTTGACAATATGTTTATATACACTTGACAATATGTTTATGTACACTTGACAATATGTTTATGTACACTTGACAATATGTTTATGTACACTTGACAATATGTTTATGTACACTTGCCAATATGTTTATGTACACGTGACAATATATTTATATACACTTGACAATATGTTTATGTACACTTGACAATATGTTTATGTACACTTGACAATATGTTTATATACACTAGACAATATGTTTATATACACTTGACAATATGTTTATATACACTTGACAATATGTTTATATACACTTGACAATATGTTTATAAACACTTGACAATATGTTTATATACACTTTACAATATGTTATGTACACTTGACAATATGTCTATATACACTTGACAATATGTTTATATACACTTGACAATATGTTTAAATACACTTGCCAAATCCAGCTGTATGGCTTGAAATGATTGAGCTACTGGTACCAGTATCGCTGAGTATGTAAAGATAATCACAAGACATCCAAGAAATGTAGGCGAAGAACATAAACACAATAGCTGGTGAGCATTTTGTCAAGTTTTATACGTGTCTTTTTTTGCCAGAGTGTGCACTTGATTGAATTTCACCTCGAAATTTTCACTGAAGATACGGACCATCGAGTTTCACAGAACAATGGAACGCTAGGTGTTAACGACCTTCGCTTCATAGTTTCTTGAACAAAAGGTTAATGAACGCATTTATTGCACCAATGGCATTAAGCACTCGAACAATTGAATTCAAATCATTAACCACCAGACTGAGACGAGGCGTAAAACAAAGAATGAAAGGCATCTTTTTGGTCAAGTCTTGCGTATTTTAGTCTGAACACCGCCTTCCTTTTCTGCCATTGTGGAACAGCCATCAAAGTAATTTTGTCATACGTCCAGATCACATTGATTGCAGTTATTCATTGCTGTCATTTGCTTTAGTGATTGTAATCGCATGCATTCTTCATACATTTTAAATTCACTCTCTACGTGTTCTACAAAGGGTACCGCCAACGTCGACTCTTCTGTTCCTGATATATCAGCCATTCCATCGATTAATATTGAGAATGATCCAGATTTTTTTTTCTGATATAATAATTTGTTTCTTTATTACTTCCTCTATGACGTCATCACATATTTCTATGACGACATCACATATCTCTATGACGACATCAAATATCTCTATGACGACATCACATGTCTCTATGACGACATCGCATGTCTCTTTGACGACATCACATGTCTCTATGACGACATCACATGTCTCTATGACGACATCACATGTCTCTATGACGAGATCACATGTCTCTATGACGACATCGCATGTCTCTATGACGACATCGCATATCTCTATGACGACATCGCATATCTCTATGACGACATCGCATATATCTATGACGACATCGCATATCTCTATGACGACATCGCATATCTCTATGACGACATCGCATATCTCTATGGAAGCGTCTTACGCTACATGTATATAAAGGATTGACAGATACGAAGGACGGAAATTCATATAGATTTTATTAACTTTACGAGGCGTGTTTAATTCTTTGTGTATTTGTGTGCTCATACTTATAATTATATGTGTTCATTTCACATTCATCCTTATTCATTGGCACATTATTCTAACTGTGTTAACTAACTGTGTACCGGTAGAAGATCTACCATACTGTAAGTTGAAGATTGTAATATAATCTTAAGACTTAATAAATCTTAATTAATTGTAACTAGAAACTGTTTTGGGTGTCGTATCTTTAAAGTTGTTGACTCAATGGTATCGTCCTTTGTTAGGCACTGTTTACAACGAGCCAATTAAAATTAAAATAGGAGATTAATTTCTCCCAATACACGTCAGTGCGTAACAGGTGACACTAACTGAAATTGTTCAGTTTCGGCCCATAATCTATGATATTACTAAAAAAAATTTAGGGCCCCACCCTATGATATAACTACAAAATTGAGCCCATACCTTAAGATATCCCTACAAAAGTTGGGACCTCCTTTCACCAACGATATGACAGTAGTTTTAATTTTAATTTAATTCCTCCTAAGATCAAACATAATTCTAATAGAGGCACATAATTTTGTAGAAAATAAAAAAAGTGTTAATTTAATGTTTCTCATAACCTAGCCTCATTAAATGAACTCACCTCTTTCACATATCTGATCCCATCTGACTTGATCTGGTGTTTCAAAATCAATTCCCATCCTCTTCATGTAATAAGACAATGCTTTAAACACAGCTTCACATTTTGGTTCACAAAAATAAATATCAACATCTCCAGAACTGTCACTAGAATCTGTAAACGCCCCAAGTAGTTGTTCCGTGACAAGCCTTGCGATGACATCCAGAGAAAATGCAAACTCCATGCCATGTAATGCACTTGTGTCAAATGTTACTGTCGTACTTTTTAAATACTTTACTTGATCAAGTACTAAACATATCACAGAACTCAAACTTTCCCACAGCTTATTAAAGCGCTCCTGTTGTGCAGACTCGCATAGGGCTTTCTGTCTCGGCAAGACGATGGTAATATCACAAGTGCTTGTATTTGTCTTGAGGACGCATTCCTGTGCTGAAAAAAAATATTTGAATTATTTATTATGTCTGATTATTTGCTATTTGGAGAAACCTGCGGTAAGAGCGTTCACTAACTTATAAAACCCTTAAACACACACCGCGCGTAATGAAACATAATAAAACAATATTCAGTCGCAACAATTATTATTGAACGCCCATGCTCAACATGGATCCAAATTTAATAAATCATAAAGCTTGTTAAATCGGTTCCGAATACTTCTATTTCATCTTAGATATTTATTTAAATCTTTCTTTTTTCTAATTCATTCAATATATAAAAGGCATAGATAACTTCAGAAAAATACCCATTTAGACAAATTAAATCACTTGAAACTATCGCACTACGCCTCAATCCCACTAACGTCTGTTGTAATTAAATATTTTGAAAACCTTATACTTAGACAAATTTAAAGGTGCAACAGAAAAAACTCGATCCCCACCAATTTGTCCAGAAGATGCCAAATTACTGTTGAGGTATGAGAATAAATGTGTCTAGATTTGTTTTTCATGTGGATTACGATGAATATCAATTAACAAGTGGGGGATGTTATCTAGTGTAAGGTATGGAATGAACCATCTCCAGCTATGCTGTTTACGCAAACATCTTGGCTTATTTTAACAAGACAATTTCCCGGATACAAAAGTCCCACAAAAGGCGGACTTCATCAGCATCCACACGTTCTTTAAAAAAAAAGCACAAGCCAGATGGAGAGGACTTCTTAAATACTAATGTTCGGTGACTTTCCAGAGGGAAACGCTTAGCTGGTAGGCAGAATCAAAAACGCCTTGAAGATTCTCTACACGTCTCCCTTAAGTCCTTATACGTCGACCTGAATTCATGAGAAAAACTTGCAATGGATCGTACAAGCAGGTGAAAAAGTCTCACTGTTGCATCACAATCCTCAGAGAGAAGACGCACCTCTCACGCCCGAAAGAAAAAGAGTAACAATGAAAACCAGAATTGCCTCCAGTCAAAGACACAAAAAACACGAATCCTACGTTCGGAAAAGCTTTCCATGCATAAATAGGCTGGCAAAATACCTGCATATTCCTCTTTGAATATATTTTAGGTCATCTTAGTTAGCATAGGACGAAAAGTAGACTAGAGAAATAAGTCAGTTTCCATTTGAGAGTGACGTAGTATTTTGGGACTATTGAATAAATTTCTAATGTTAGAGCAGGTAGTAGCGTAACCATTGATGGCAGCAAAAAAAAAGGGGGGGGCACCTTATCGAGGATTAATAAAGTTGAATTTAATAACATTGGTCAAATTCAAAAATGAGGTCACACTGCCCCCTATTACAATCCTCACTAATCGCCAACGGGGTGTTTCCCAAATGCAATGGTCGCGACCACGTACCAGAACATGAAAACAGAATAAAAAGTCACATAAAGAAGAAATAACTCTGTTGACAAACTTTAAACTTTTGTTTGTGCGTTTTCCAATTACACTTAAATGAAAATAGAATTTAGTGGGTAAGAAAGGAAGGATTCCTTTTACAGTTGTATAAAGATAAGCCGACGTCTTTAAGTTCAATAGGTTACTTGAGCTAGTGAGTTCCTTAGTCAGCCATTTTAAATTTCAATAGGTGACATGATCTATTGTGTTGCCTAGTCAAAAATTTTCAATTTCAATAGGTTGCATGAGCTATTGAGTTGCTTGGTCAACCATTTTCAATTTCAATAGGTTAAATTAGCTATTGAGTTCCATAGTCAGCTGGTAGAGTTGCCTAGTCAGCCATCTTTAATTTCAATAGGTTGCATGAGCTAGTGAGATTCTTAGTTAGCCACTTTCAATTTTTATAGGTGACATGATCTATTGTGTTGCCTAGTCAACCATTTTCAATTTCAATAGGTTGCTTGAACTATCGAGTTTATTAATCAGCCATCTTTAATTCCTAAAGGTTGCATGAGCTATTGATTTCTATGGTCAGCTGGTAGAGTTGCCTAGTCAGCCATCTTTAATTTCAATAGGTTGCATGAGCTAGTGAGTTGCCTGGTCAAACATTTTCAATTTCAATAGGTTGCATGAGCTATTGAGTTGCCTAGTTAGCCATTTTCAATTTCAATAGGTTGCATAAGTTAATGAGTTCCTTTAGTCAGCCATTTTCAATTTCTATAGGTTACATGATCTAATTAGTTCCCTAGTCTGTCATCTTCAATTTCAGTAGGTTACATGACTTAATAAGTTGCCTAAGGGAAAACATTTGAAACAACTATGACATCAATAAACCAGTTAAAAAGTGTGTCACATCCAGTTCTGTCGTCAACCGACACAATTGCTCCTTTTTGCTCTTTTGATTTAACCCTTAATACGAAAATAGGATTTCAATAATGTAATGGCACTAACCCTAGCTACGTCGTTACATCATGCACAGTAAGTTTTGGTTTTGAATATTAGATGCCGAATTTATCAAAAGTATTATCTTAATGGAACATATTTTACTAGGGCTTAACGTGAGCATCTTTTTTACACCGGGTCAGTGATTTTGAGAAAATACCCGGTGGGTACAAGTGTTACAAAGTAAAAGGTAACTTATCATTTTCTATAAATAATATGCCTACAGACAGTCGTACACCCTACCTGTGGATCTTTCTTGATTAATTTAATAGTCTTCTCCCCAAAAAGTTCACCTTTTTTATCTCAGTTCAACAGTAACGCATGACCCTCGCTGCTTGATAGCCCCCCCCCCCCCCCCCCCCCCACACTCATTACTATTAATATAAACCATTTTGCGTAGGGGGAGGACCGGTTGTGAAAAAGAAGCAGCCACACCAAAAGCAATATATATATAAGAGATTACATTTTGATAAGAGGAGAAAAAGATGTACGGACATGTTGTTCATGGCCACCTGAAGCATCATTTTCAGTTTTTCACACCCCCATCCAAAGTTGTTGTGTCTTGTCTTAGGTGGGGCAGACTATAGATCACGTGATATAGTTGTGTGTGAACGAGGGTATTTTTACATTTTATTTTTGTTTCCTTTAATCACGAATTTAACTCAGCCACGTATGACGTCATCTAAGTGATGATTATTAACCTCGCTATAAATAGCTGTGGGCATTTAGTTAATGAGAGAGATATTTAAGTATTGTTGCTATAGGAGAGAATTAGTGTAATACGTTCTGCTATGTGAATTAATCTTGTTGTTATAAGGTGTGTAAAATATATGAAAGAAATCTACTTATTCTGCCCACCAGTGATTACTTCATGTGCATTTTTCACTTCATGGATACGAAACCATTAGATGAAGAAACCTAAATCTTTTGAAACACATTTTTTCTATTTGAATCATGCAACTCATCAGCTCTACAGGAGCTAGGGGGTCATACAACACAGCTCTGTAGGGCCTAGGAGGTCATACAACAGGGGTTGGGGATTATATAAAAATCAGCTCTGTATGGGCAAGTATGAAAAGAGTTTTTGACTCTGTAATGGTTTCTGTGGCTATAACGAAGGGGACCCAACCTCTAGAAAACCTACTGAACTGAAAGTTACGCAAGGAATTGAAGTCAGTGACACGAGCCAAAGCTCTTATGGGAGAGTCCCAATTAGCAAAGTCTTCCCCACTTTTTTACATTAGGGAAATGACGCAAATAGGCTTACATGGGATATTTCTCCCTGATGGCAAATTACCCAGCCACCCAGGAACACCAAAGGGATGACTTGTATTATTTAGATCTTATATTGTAAGGGTGAACAATGAACTAAAAAACCCAATTGATTTTATATTATTAACAATTTAAACATATTTACCCTCGGAGGAAATGCAGAACTCCACTTTTACATCCGATTTTATATCTCGTACATTTCCTTGCAATAGATGAACTTTAAACCCTGGACATTTGGCTGTTCCTAATAAAGTGACTTTGTAATTAATTCTTTCATCTTCTGGCATTAGTACTTCCAGTCCAGCATTAGTTACTTCCAGTACAGTATTAGTTTGGTTATTTTCATCCATGGGAGGTTCAATAAAACATTCATACTTTGTGGACATTTCACATATAAGCTTAAGACCATCTTCAGATTTAAAGAAAGATACCAGGCCAGGATATTGGAGTTCTGCCGTCACATTAAGCACTGTGCCGAAAATTGACTTTATCCAACTGCTCATTTCAAGGACACAATGTTGACTGCTAGACTGTAGCTTAATTCCATCGCTTTCTATAGTAATACCTGCGTTTCTGAATAGTTCTTTCAACTCATTAAGATCTTGCTGTAGAAACATATTAAGAAACTGAATATCTTGTTCATTCAACTTTAGAAACAGAATGAATTCATTGACTGTCGTTTCTCTACGAACTTCAATATTTCCAACTTTTTGTTGACAAGTCCCCGAATTCTGTAAGAACTCACTATGATGCTGTTCTTCTTCACTTGATGTATCCTCCTTGGTTGCCAGGCTGGCATTGCTTTTCAATGATTTTGTTTTCATATAATTATGTAAGATAAATTTATTTATATCATGTTCTATTTCATTTGTCTCCATTGCGTCGCTGCCATCAAGTTTCAAAATAAATATTTTTCTGTCTTCAACAAAAATCTTGTGGAATGGATGCTTTGAATGTAAACAATCTAGAAGTTCTTTCCACTGGGGCATACGTTCCAGTCTCACGCTAAGACGTGCAAGGCATTCGTGTCTCACCACAAAATGTGATGCAAATTCTGCAAGTGATCTCTGGGAAATACACATTTTAATGTTAAAGCATTTTAATTAGTTTTTGAAAAGGTAGAAAAATGCAAGTGTTTCATTTGTCTGGAAAGAATTTAATTAATTTTAGATTTTGTTGGTTTTAGTATGTCATAAACAATAATATTGGAATTTCTTGAAAGTCCAAAAAATATATTAAAATTTAAATGACACTAATTAAATAATATTATATCTTTATACGTTACAACTGGATTAATAAATAAATATTTATAGCATGGGTTTAGTTAGCTGTTATTGATCTTGTATGGAGCAGTATGATAGACTGACAAAGTAATATTAAATGCATTTGGGGGGTCAGTAATAAATACAAACCTTGAAAAAGACGTCACAAGGCATAGGTCTAATTCAAACTTTATATTATTTTTTTTTAATTAGGTCTGACAATACATTAAATTTTTTCAACCGCACAAAAAAATTATATAATAAAATATGATAGTTAATAAACAACACAAAGTTCGCAGACGCTATAGCTTTGGAAAGTGATAAAACTTCACATAAAATCTTAAACCATGCGTTATAATTACATTATGACCATGGGCGCCCGCGGGGGGGGGGGGGCACTTGCCCCTCCGGGATTGATTGGATAAAAAATTTTTAGACAAAAATAGACAAAAAATTTATTAAATAAAGAAAAAATAAATCGTTCACCATAAAAATACGCTACAGTAAATTAAAACTATATTAAAACATTACTAAAAAATTTTTGTCCCCCCCCCACCCTAGAAAGTTAATCGATTTTTTTTGCTCCCCCCCCCCCCATAGAAAGTTTTCTGCGGGCGCCCATGATTATGACTAAACCTATTTTTGGGATATAGGCCTAATTGTAGCTAAATATTTACTAGAAATTAAATGGATACAAGAAACTAGCTCAGAATAAGACATAGACACTAGACAATGTATGGTTCTAGCTCAAAATAAGACAGACACTAGACATTGTATAGTTCTTGCTCGGAATAAGACAGATTTACACTAGACACTATATAGTTCTAGCTCAGAATAAAACGGATAAACACTATCCAATGCATAGTTCTTGCTTGGAATAAGATAGATAGATTTGTAATTACGGCTAACTTCCAAATTATCTTTTAGCAAATTTTTGTCTATTCACAAGTTAATACATAGCTACTGGTGAACAACACAACAATCCGGGATTCTATAATGAGACTTTGCCTCCTAGAATGATCGAAAAGGACCACACGTGAATTTCTTGAAAGAAGTCAACAAATGTACCGATCGCAGCCATTTTGAAACGCGTGCATTTATTTCCTTTTAAATCCAGTAAATACCTTTACAAAACTGTGTACGGACGTACCAATCGGAGAACACTAAAAAAACTGTACAGAATATGGGCAGACCTTATCATTGGCATCTTTGGTCTATGTGCCTTGTAAACTTTAAAAATCGTTCTTTTTTTTCACCAAACATGGTAATTGAATATACTGCATTCTAAATAGATGAAAGAAATATAAGAACAAGATTTGCTAGCCTTGAATTCATTGAAAGGGTCAAAGATTTTGACGTGTCGTCTTAGAGCCTTCATCAGAAAACAAGACAAAAAGAAATATAACAAGTATCAGATCACAGTCAAAAATTATTTTTAGAGATTTCCTTTCTTTGCCGGACGTAGGATTACAGGTAGTGAGAGTCCATCAATTAGGCCTATTACCTAAATAGATAGAATCTTCTTCTTCTTTAATGAGCAAATTATATCTTTTTGTAAATAAAAATATAGAATCAGTTTAAAGCGCGAAAATTGTAATGGTTCAGCAGTTTGTGGAAAGATTAAAAAAAAAAAATACTATAACGATTTTAATAATAAAATGTATGTCGTACGTTAGTGTGGAACTAACACTTATAGAGAAAACATTGGGCAAGACTTTGCATTTTTTAGAATAAGCCTTTGCATCACCTATAAAGGCGTTTTGTACATTATCACATTAATTATGGTTTGCAAAAGAAATATTTTTTGGAACAGAAATGCATTTTCAGAATATGCAAATGCAATGGATATCTTTTAAAATTATGGAGCCTTTTTTCCTTACATTAAGTAAGAACGTGTTGTTGTTTTTTTTAGTTGAATGATATTTATGAGCTATTGTTAGCTGATACCTTTTTTTTTTTTTTAAAGTTATTAGTACTAGAATATGACGAGTTTGAATGTTTTATTACATGGCAAAATTGTTGTTGTCCTTTAGTGTTACAATCCAACAGAATAGTAGTTTGATATTATGGCTATAATTCTTACTATTTTTCCATCCTGATATTTTATTGAGCATTTCAAGTTCTGCATGCCACTGAGAACAAGATGAATTCCCTTCTTCTGTATCTCACTTTTGATCTGCTGTAGAATATTTGAATCTTGCAGGAAAGCCTCATCTTCTTTATTGTAAGAAATCTGAAGATTACAAATAACAAGTGTTCAAATTTACAAATTAATATTAATGACCTTACCGTATGTATAACTGTGACGATCTGAGGCTGGACTTTGTAAAATTTCTTCCATCGTGAACCCGCCCATGGAAACCCTTGTATAATAACTCCTTTCCCTCCCCTCAAGTTGCCCCGCCGCCGCTCATCACGAGTGAGTTCCCTTGTGATATTGTATTCCTGCATCAGTTCGCTCACCTCCCGAACATGCTATTTGCGGTCAACCATCCCACTGAACAACCTTGAGGAAATAATACCATTCCCCCCCCTCATTTTTGCCCGGTAGACAGCAAGGCGGAGTTTCGTCCCTTGCTGGAATTGCATTGTCTAGACAGAAAACTCACGCCAAAGCCTGAAAAAGGATGCTCACCTCAGTCCGATTAACCTTGAGGGTTGAAGGTCAAACCCGCAACAGCGAAAGAGATTTTCATTGGAGGGAAAAATGACCCCTCATTTGAATCACCCAATTGAACCATCAGCTAATCGTCATCGAACTCGAATAAATAGCATGAACAAGCAAGATTCTGCCTTTTATGATCTGATCACTTGACGGTGAATGCTGGAAGGATCTGCACTCAGAACTTCGTCAGCATGATACATAACTGCATCCTAGGATATTAGCAAGTACATGACTTTAAGATCTGATCACTTGATTGTGGACGCTTGAAGTGACTAGACTTAGTACTTCACTGGCGTGATACTTAACTTCAACTGCTACCTAGAGTACTAGTAAGTACGCAACCATGATTTTGGTATTGCACTTGTATTGTTCATTCGCTATGTCTCAAATATTCGATCGTGTTTGACCCTCTACTGCCTCTATTACTTTATATTGATATTATGAATTCTATTATTGCTTTTGCCGCGGGCTTCGACATGCCGCCATCCCATCATGGGGATGGTAGGTTGTTGTTCCAACACGCCCATGTCTCTTTTAACGAGATGACAATACGGACACTATGTACCTGTAGATATAATGATTGTTATTGATACCATGTCCCATATTTCATTAATTAAAATGTTTGAGTGGTCTAACATTGTCGCGATACTATGTACCTGTAGATATAATGATTGTTATTGATACCATGTCCCATATTTCATTAATTAAAATGTTTGAGTGGTCTAACATTGTCGCGATGCAACATATGCTCCCGCCGACAATGAAAAGACTTATACTAAATCCACAAATTGGATGTATATATGTACAAGCTATGTCACCTTCCATACATCGATCTGATTTCGTTGCTGTTGGAACGGGACTTATCAGCTTATGGATATTCGCCTGGATACTTATCCAATTTTGTATCATTTTGCCTTTAGCCTGGTTTCTACTACTGGACCGACTTACCTCGAGCTAGAACTAGGGGATTGATCTACATCCTACACCAAACTACCTGACAGCTAGGACTTCGAGATCCAGGGACTCTCACCACCACGATTTATCGCGGGAGAGTCATCTTCCCCTCGCCGACATTCCACGGAATCTACGACCGGGAACTCCGACTTCGCTACGCTCAGAACAGCACCGAAGGCCGGAACAGGGACACTGCTTCTTGAACAGAAGGACTCCCACACTGTGTGATCCACCGAGACCATCACAGAATCTATAAAGGCTAAGTTTACCAAGAACGAGCATAGAACTTGAGCGATATAGCAGTAGTAATGATGATACCGTCTGTATGTTAGGGACACTTGCTTTGTGTTAATATACATTTCTAATTGGATGAAATCCGGTTGATGTATATACATTGAGCACCACGAGTGTTTCAAGTAGGAAGTTGTAAATATTATTGTGTAATAAATATTTGTAGTTAATTTCACCTTTATCTAGGACTTCGTTTCAGTCTATACTATATGTATATAGATAGGTGTTATGTCCGTGTGGTTATTCGGCTTAAATAAAATATCCCTAGACAGAGTGCCAAGAGGAGATCTCATACGAGAGACACTCCTCTCTAATAAGTCATAAGTCAGATCACCACAATAACCCAGCTAATAAGACACCTAAGAATATAGTTGGAGACCAAAACCAGGCTCTGTCTTTGTTCCAACCTTTGCTTAACTTGGCTCTGAATAAAACACCCAAAAAAAAAGTCTTCACCCGCGAGATGAGATGTTTATGACGAGCTGCTAGTAAAAGTAAAAAGGACCGAATTCGGAAATGAAAATAAAACGAATGGTTCGTTCCTTGCTGGTTAATGGCCTAAAAGCAAATGTATGTTAGGCTATATGGTCAGATAGCTTGTCAGTCAACCTGCATTGCAAGCCTACAATAGTAGGCACCCCGGTTTCATGACCAGCGGAAGACCACACTGGAGATGGATCGACTGTGTTAAGGACACCCTCAAAGTCCACATGGCTCAAACCGTGTGGCAGATCGCCATAGGTGGCTCTTAGATAGAAGTGAAGAGAAGAAGAAAAAGAGAAGACCTTCCTGCAAACATCAAAAAATGTTGTCATTGTATGCCACGCTTGACATTTACCTTCCAACACAATCGTGGGATTTGACCTAGAAGTTCGGCTAACACAACATTGCATGAATGTTTTCTATCCCTACCCATATACCTGGCTTAAATAAGAAATCATATTTATATTTTTGTGCAAATTTAATAATGTTTTACTCGGGAACACTAGTAATATATGCTATGAATTAAATCTTGCCGAAAAGGGTATTTTATTCTCATATCTCAGAATATTTTCAAGTCTACATCTTTTGAAAACATTGTAATATTAAGGTAAGCGGTTTTCACATTCATCCATTGCGGGTCCCAAACCCTCTATTTAAAATATCTCAACTACCATTTAAACTATATAAATATACATCTGTATCTTAGATAGCAGAGACTTAACGTGAAGAAACACTTATAATTCTTCAGGGTTTTGGTCTGGGACTTTCACTTCTATTGAGTTTTAGTCTACAAGGATGGTCAATTTCACCAAAACTTACCGCAGTGAGTCTGCCGAATATATGGCTTGCCTGTCAAAGTACGTGATTTGTCTGCCAGAATATATGGCTTGCCTGCCAAAATACATAGCTTGTCTGTCAAAATACATGACTTTTCTACCAGAATACATGGCTAGTCTGCCAAAATACATGGCTTGTCTTGCCGAATATATGGCTTGCTTGCCATTTACATAGTTGCTTTCTCATATGTTCGAGCCCCTCAACTGATAGTGATCGTGCAAAATGAGTTTTGCAATTAAAGTTTGACTCTTATCCCTAAAGTGGGGCAGTGACACACCGGCACCATTTGGAGGATTTACACTGTCCTTTTTCTTCGGATCCTTTTTGTCGTATCTTTTGTTAGGTCTTTTTCTTCTGCCACTATTATTTCAACAACAAACAAAGAACAAATAAAAGGCTATAGTTCTCAGGAGCTGAGTTTGTTTAGTTTAAAAACCATATATATATTTATATATGTATATATATTTAAAACAGTCAGATAGCTGTCAAGTCACCAAATGGCTACGATTCTATTATAGGATAATTGTTCACGATATCTTTGAAGATGAAGGGGTAATTTTTTTCAAACAATTATTGTGAAGATTATTTATTTTAAAACTATTACTTAATTTGTTTACTACTAACTGTTGTGAACTAGTTTGTTGTAAATGTTGGGTAGGGGGAGTCGTGAATCGGGGGAGTGTTTTGTGAGTTGTTGATCGTGAGGTCAGAGCGTGAAGTTAGTCCGTGGTGTGGAACGTTTGCGTAGGCTGAGTTGTTTAGGTGGTCTTATAAAAGGGAAGTGTGTTAGCTAGAGGTCAGAGGTCAGAGAAGAAAGGTAGAAGAGCAAGAGAAGAATTGTTAGTCGTCAAAAGTTGTCAGTCAAGAGTTAGTTGAGCTGATGTGTCAGAGTCCAGCCGAGAGAGTGGTTAGAGAGTCAGTATTATCGCCATTGAACATTGTCACTGTGAATTGCTATTGGATCCTGTAAATAAAGAACTGTTGTATTCCCATGCTGGAGTTGTGATACATATCTAGATATTAAGAAAGTGTTGTAAACCCCTAGACAACGTGGAGTCTGCTGACTGTGCAGTAAACGTAACTACTACCGGATGTGTTGAAGTGTAAGGACGAAGATCCTAACATGTCAAGTATTGAGAGGGTCGTAACTGGAGACAACGTAAGAAGGCCGCGACATTTGATGAAGGTCACAAGTTATTAAAGTAAAGTCGTAACACTACCTAAAATGTTTATTTCACAACAATGACGTAGCTACGGTTAATGGTAGCGGAGGTGAACCAATATTTACTGCACGCTCTCCTCAGCGAAAAACGCTACCATTGGCAGAAAAGGCTGTACTCAATGTTTGATGAAATGACCGTCTCCTCTGCGACCCCATTCATACGCTAGTATTAAGCAATCAAAAATAAGTTGCTTGATATGTTTTATTAAAAACATGTTGAGTATTTGACTCATTTATAAGTTATTTTAAACATTAATAAGTTAATTAATACATTTATAAGTTACGTAAACATGTATAAGTTATTTAAAACATTTATAAGTTATTTTCATTTCACTGGAAACTTATGTTTTATAAATTACAGTATCTAAATAAAATTTACATTAAGCTTTGGCGGTAGGATGATACTTAATGTATGCTTTTTTATTATAAAAAAAGATCTTGGATTATAATTTTTGTAATGAAAAATGTGTAAGATTAAAAACATCCTGTATTCAAAGCCCTGATGCACAAAGCTGTTTTAGTTGTTGTTTTTTTTAAATTTGATCACATCTTCTATGCTTGAAAATTGTATGCTCTTCTTAGTTTTTTAATCCCATAACATCTTTTCTAATGTCATGATCATTTTTTTTTAAAATTAGGCAAAATGTATATTTGATTGCAATTTAGTCGCTTTCTATCACTGAAAAGAACAAACCCTCATTTAAAACTCAAGACAAGGTTTATGGGTTAGACATGAGTCGAATCTTATGTTTTACCTGTGAATTTGGATTTATGACAAGTAAAATCTGCAAAAATAAAATATCCCATTACGGTACCGTACTAAAAATGTTAATGTCTTTCTGGTCTACTTATATATTCAACATGAAGTAACAAGATGTAATGAAAATTTGTTCCATATTAATGCTTGTTCAAGAAGAAGAAATTAATTGACAGAAAAAAAAATAACATTATAACTTACCCTGTCATCTTCCCCCTTTAGCCATTGTTTGACTGCATGCACTTGCTTAGATTGCCCTGAGATGAACACTTTCAAGCCAAGTACATCAAGCTCTAGTGTTAATATTGGACAAATCACTGCAACTGTGGATCTCAAATTCAAAGTATGAAGCAGCCACAACACAAATGAATTCTTGAAGCAATAAACCTCATTTATAATCTTCTCATCTTCTGAATGTGATTTCAAGTCACTCATATTTTCTTGTTTCCTTGGATTTCCATTGTCTGATGGCTGCGTAAGACTCTGATGGTCATAGGAGTAGCAGTATTCTGCTTTACAATTATTTTGGTTAACCTCTGTTTCATTTACAGAACTTGATTTTAATTTGGACTTCATTAATTCAATAATTACATTAATTTTTTGTTTCTTGTGTGATAAATACATAAGTGTTACATTCGTATTACTAACAAAAATGTGCCCAATTTTATAATCATTATTGAACTGTTCAATCCATTTGCTATGTTCTTGATATTCTTCAACAGACAGGGGGGAGAATTGTTCCTCTAACACAAGGGATGAAATAAAATCTTGAAAAGTGACCTGAAAGATTAAACAAAAGAATGGTTACATTCTGAAAGATGGCATCTGTAGTTAATCTATTATTTTTTTATGAATCACTTTCATTTAAACAACATGCAAAGATTACATAAAAATAATTCTTTTTTTTTAATTTAAAGTAAAAAAATTACATCTTATCAAATTTTACATTAAATTTTTCCTTCACCTTCAGCAAAATGTTGAAGGAAGAGAGATGACCCCATGTCACTTGAAAAAGATTAGAATTTTTGTAATACAGTAAAGCATACATTTTTAAGTTCTGTTCAAACCATTTACCCAACCTCTCCCACGAACAATATTTAAAATGTAGGTTTATCATGCATTAGTATTGAGAAGACTGCAGAGCATTAAATTGTTTAAAAATTCACTGGCATTGCAATCACTTTAAAAGTATTAATTCATAAAAATAATATGTACTAGAGCTTGCCACTGAGTTCTTCTTATTGTTCAATCATAATACTGATTAACAAATCACAGCTTAAAATTGAGTCGATAGAAAGGTGCGTTTCAAGCTCGAACATTACTACTGGCAATGACAAACATTTGAAAAATAATATCTATAATATCACAGATTTAAATTCCTTGGGACAATCAAAAATGATTTTTGGATTTGTCCACTGCTCTATATAATATCAATCTTTAATGTTATTATTCGACCATACAAGTAATCAACAAATGTGCATAAACTGGAGGAGTTTTGTTGGTGTGGAGCCCCCCCCCACCCCCACCCCCACCGCCCTGGTTATCATGTGTGATTGACACCATGTACATCAAAACTTGCAATTGGAAAAAGTTTACACGCAGTACTGTTTTAGTTTAATGGCACGGCAGGTTTCAAGACAGCTTTACCTAATGGATACAAATGTTAAATGACGAAAAATACAACCCTTTTTTACAAAAGTATCCATTTTGCCCATTTGTGACATCAGCTTTAACATTGAAAAAGTCATGACTGCTCACATCCACATTTATGTAGTACTTGTGGCTCCCCCACTCAGTCATTTCTTAACTTAATGCTTTATCATTTATGACATGAAATGGGTAGTTCCTGATCTTTTATATGAGATTTTAACTCCTACCTTATTTGAATAACTGTCTATAACATTCAAACTGATGTCATTTCCAATTTCAGAGAGAACCCCAACATTCTTTGTTGCATTAGTTCTGTTTTTCAGGCCAGGCAGGATCTTCTTCAGAGCAAGGAAATTATTTCTTGTTTTAAAAGCTCGGACCTGGAGAAATATGAGCTTACAATTAACATGACTCATGTCCACTTTTTAAAGTCGTTAAAACGGGGGCAAAAAAAATTGGGTTTCATTTTTTTCAGAACAGCATTACTTAAAATAAAAATGTGTCGTTTCACAGCAACATGAGATATTTCCAGGAGACCCAGTTAGTTGCTGATGTACAAGTGTTACCAAATTAAGTTTTTTAAATTGATTTAGCAATGCTAATGTGATTTTATTTGTTGATGAATTCCTTCCTTTGCTGTCATTCAAATTTTTACATCGCTCTTGTAAATTATTAATTCCATGTCCCTATGACAAGTTTGATAGAAAATGAAAAATTTCGCTAGCAAAAACAATTAATAAATTTATATGCAGAAATATATACTCGACATTATTCAGAATGAGTCCCAGTGTATTAAGCTTCAGCGTATTTTGCTTTACAAAGTCGGAAGGGAGAAAGCCATCATCTTGTTTAATTTTCATGTTTTGTTTTCATATCTTGCTTGCCATTTCACACCATGCCACTTTTCGTCCCAATCATTTCCTCATTTCACTCCACGTGGCATCACACATTCCACCATGTTTAATAACGCATTTATGTCCGTTTGTCTTAACACTGTCAATGTCCGCATCACAAATTTTTTTCAAAAAAAAACACAAAAAAAAAAACACTTCTTTCCATTTAACAAAAAAAAATGTGTTAATTGATAAATGTAAGAGTAAAGTAAAATAAAGATAAAATTTAAAAATAAAAAATTTTTAAAAATTTAAAAAAATTTTTTTTTAATTGCTTTACATGTTTTAATATTTTTTTTCTCCAAATCATTTAAATTCTGGAAACTGACGTAAGCACAACTAAAAGTTCCTTAAATAAACTGAAAATAATAATGTCAATTTAAATACCATTGTTTCTTCTTTACCAAGGAGTCTGGCAACTTTTTTCACTTTCATCTTTGGTCCTGTAATTTCAAATTCTAATTCTTTGTTATCTCCATCTTCATGGATATTGAGACAGCAAGCATATCCATCAAGGGCTTTGTCAAAATGTAAACATCTTAACAGTATGGGAATACATTGATGCTTAAAGTAAACTGTTGTTTTTTCATTAAATTCTGAAGGCCTTCTGTAATCTAAATCTTTTGTTGCCTCTGACAAAGTTGCATGAAGAATATTTTCAGATAGTTTTATGATTGACTTGTTCGGGCGTGTGACTAATTTTGACTTTGTCAGGTTCATTAGAGATGGTGGTTTTGTAGAGATGTTTAGTAATCTGTGATCTGCTATCTCTGCCACGGAAAGCCTTTCATGTAACTCAACGAAGGGCTCTTTGAAACAATCAAAATACGGGCAGATAGTCAGTTTTGATTTACCAACTACCCAGTCCTTCTTGCAAACTTCTTGAACAGCATCTAAATTAATTTAGATAACAATAAAAAAAATTAGGCATTTGAAAAACATTCTTCATTGAAGTGGCCCGTTATAATTTAAATATATACAGAATCCGCGAGAGACATGAATACACGCTTCAAAAAGAGAAAAATTAGGATAAAGATTTGCATACCGTGCAAAATTAATTAATTTAAAAAGCAATTTACAAAAAACGTGTTTCAAAATAATTTTTTTATAGTTTATGTTTCTTTTTTTTTTCAACATTATTTTTTTTTTTGTTTTTGGTTAGGTTTAATATCAACATTTGCGCCATACACACCCTGAGAACAATGCACAAAATGGTCCACTTATACTAGATATACTAATAAAATCATTGGGATGTGGGTTAAAATGTGGAGGTAATGTTAGGGTAAAAGAAGGGTCAGTAGTGATCGCATGGTGGGGGCAGGGGCTTCTAGTCTGGCCAAGGATAAGATTTGTCTGAGGGTTGGGAGTTTGGACGAGGTTGCTGTGATATATTTGTGGGGTGTTGGGGTTTGGAAGTGTGGATTTAGGGGGCGTCCATTAATTACATCAATAAAATAGGGGGGAGGGGTTGGAAATATTTGACAGTTGTTGGCAGGGAGGGATGGGTGGGGTTTAGATTAGTTGACTTCAACAATCATTTTTATTTCCATTAAAATTTTAAACTTAAAAATTGACTGGTTCTTACATTATTTTAAACAATTTAGTGAGTGTAAATAGTGATATATGTTTAGACTTTTAACAACATAAGAGTTATGTTAATGTGTGTCTGTCTGTGCAATACAGAAGGCTGGTCAGAATGTTAGCACAATTTATATTTCCTCTCTTCACATGTAGATTCTGTTTGTCGCAAATGACAAATGCAGTGTGTTTGCGATCATGTTGCATGTATGGAAAAAGCATGTTCAACAGCACCGACAATGCCCTCTTGAGCATAAGAAATTACCACCTGCTCCTCAACAAAAAGGATTCGACCTATGCGAGTAGCTGAAAGAAGATAGAGAGAACTTATGGCAGTTATTGCTGACACAGACAATGCTTCCATTTTAAGTGCTGAATAGTTAGATACGGATGATGTTGACTTGTCTGGTATATCAGCTCCGCAAGATGAAAATGATAAATGCGCTATTTTAGACTATGCCCAGTAGGGGCGTCATTTTATGGTTTCCCGGGGGGGGGGGGCAATACCAAAACTTGGTCGGCTTGTTAAATTTTTTATTCCTGGTGGCGCCACATTCCATAACAATTTCAATAAAACCTGCAAAATCAGGGGGGGGGGGGAATACCCCCTGCCCTCCCCAAATTTTGTCCCTGATGCCCATTATTACGATAGATGCCCATTGTTACCTGGCTTCTCCTTGGGAAGACGATAGCAGGTAGAATTTATACTACAATTGTCAGCTATACTGAAAATAATCATATTTATACTACCACAAACAATGATATTTAGTCATTAACAACCGTTCAATTGATTCTGCATTTTAAAATTTAAGTGTACACAATTTTTAACTTCATTAAGAAGCTAAATAAGTAATAAAATGTCTTTCCTATAATATTGTGTCATTAAAAATACATCAGCACAAAGTAAAATGTCTTCTGAAGATGAATCAAATTATATTTCGGACTTTTAAATTTAAAAAAATAGACAATTGTGTTTAAAATTTTTAAACAGAAATTTACAAAGTAACTTTCATTAACATCAATACATCACTAACTATCATGGGGACAACACAACTAATACTTTTCTCATTAAACATAAGAAGTTGCAGAAACAAAGAACAACACAAAATTAATATTGTCAAAAAACACAAATGCGATTTTATTTTTTTACAAGAGACAAATATAAACACAGACGATGACGCACAAAGATATACAACATCTTTAGGCATGAAAAACAGTCATTTCAGTTTAGGCAGACATTGTAAAGGGGTAGGAATAGTACAGGCATCAGATAGATGGGAGATAACGCACAAAGACAGGGATAACGAAGGGAGAACGGTCATACTCAACATTACAGACAAAAGAGACACATACACACTGGTCAATATATATGCCCCTTCACAGCACACAGAAAAACCATTATTTTACAACACACTAGTACAAACACTAAGATACTCACACAAAAGGGGAAAGATCATTTTGGGAGGGGATTTCAACTATATAACCAGCAGTTTAGATACAACAAACCCAAAAAGAAAAGATACAATTTTAGAAGAAACAACAGGTACAGAAATAATACAATACATAACAGAGACATATAACATGTTTGACGCATACAGAACACTACATAAGGAAGGGAAAGAAACAACCTTTACATGCAATACTTTCAACACCAAGGCAAGAATTGATAGGTTCTATATACCAACAGTAGATACAATAAATGAAGCAAAACACATTCCAGAAACACTAGACTTTACAGATCACAAAGGAGTGAAAATTACAATAAATACAACAAGATCAAACATCATAAAAAAATCCTCACATTGGAAATTTAACAATTCACTTTTAGAAAACAATCAGTACACAGATCTCATTAATAACGTAATAAAACAATATAGCACACTACCCAAAACAGACATAGGACAACACTGGGAACATTTTAAAATCCACCATCAAACATATCAAACAAAACTTTGCAACAAGCTTACACAGACAACTCAGAGAAAGAGAAAAAGAATTAGAAATACTCATACCATCAGAGAAAGCAAAAAACCCTTTCAGCCCCAAAATACAAGAATTAGAAGAAGAACTAGAAAATATTAAACAAAATAAATACAATGGGGCACAGGTTAGGAGTAGAACTTTCACTAACAACCAAGAGGCACCTACAAAGATCTTTCTAACAATAGAACAAAATATACACAAAAATAGACAGATAGGACAGATCGTTGACACAAAAGGGGAAACACACACTGAGACTCCAAATATCGTAAGCACATTTGAAAAATACTACACACAACTTTTTGGAACAGAGAAAACTGAATCAGATATACAAGATAAGTACACAATATTTACACAAAAGCTAAATAAAATTCAAACACAAGAAATGAACAAAACTATTACATTAACAGACATTAAAACATCCCTGTCCAGCATGAACAAAAATAAAACACCTGGGCCAGATGGCCTTACAACGAAATTCTACCTTTTCTTTTTCACAGAACTTGGACCAATTTTACATGCCACACTAGAAGAAGCTTACATCAACAATGAGTTACCACATTCAATGAATACTTCATACATAACGCTTTTACCAAAAAAAGATACTGACCGTACAGAACTTAAAAATTGCAGACCCATATCTATACTTAACACAGACTATAAAATTCTTACAAAAACTCTAGCAAATAAATTAAAACCACATTTAAATACTTTAATACGTATAAACCAACAATGCAGCATCAAAGGTAGGGACATCCAGAACCACAATCATTTCATTAGAGACTTTATTCAATATTCAAATGATAAAAACATCCAAACTTGCATATTATCTCTAGACCAAGAAAAAGCCTTTGATAGGGTAGACCATACATAAAATATTACAACACAACAAACTAGGAGATTATTTTTGTAATTGGGTTAAAATTTTATACAAGTCCCCCATTAGTAATCTTATAATTAACAACACACTTTCTAAAGACATTAAAATTGACAGATCAGTTAGACAAGGGTGTCCCCTTTCCCCTTACCTTTATATCCTATCCTTTGAACCTTTGTTAGAGAGAATTAGAAGGGAGGAGAGTATTAAAGGAGTAAGGATCCCTGGAGGTAATGAAACAAAAGTCATTGCATATGCAGATGACACAATTTTTTTTCCTATTGATGATAAGTCTATTTCAAAAATAATATCAAAAACTAGGAGATTATTTTTGTAATTGGGTTAAAATTTTATACAAGTCCCCCATTAGTAATCTTATAATTAACAACACACTTTCTAAAGACATTAAAATTGACAGATCAGTTAGACAAGGGTGTCCCCTTTCCCCTTACCTTTATATCCTATCCTTTGAACCTTTGTTAGAGAGAATTAGAAGGGAGGAGAGTATTAAAGGAGTAAGGATCCCTGGAGGTAATGAAACAAAAGTCATTGCATATGCAGATGACACAATTTTTTTTCCTATTGATGATAAGTCTATTTCAAAAATAATATCAATATTTCAAGAATTTGGAAGAGGTAGTGGGTCTAAAATAAACATAGCTAAATCTGAAATTATGGGGATAGGTAAGTGGAAAGATAGACTAGATTTCCCTTTAGAAATCGTAAGGAAAGATAGTCTTAGGATATATGGCATTTATTTTTCAAACAAACAGACTCAAACTAACACAGAAACATGGCAAAACATTGAACAATCAATAAAAAAGATAATTGACAGACATAAATACACAGCACACTCAATTTTTGGCCGGAGCACAATCATAAGCACATATGTAATTCCTAAAACAATATACACAGGGAACATATGGGGACCTCCACCAACCATTTTAAGACAAATAAACTTATTCATCAGGAATTACATATTTCAAGGTACAATACAAAACATTAAAAATACAACATTAATCCAATCTAAACAAGAAGGGGGGATTAATTTACAAGACATACAAACAAAACTGAAAACACTTAGAATTTAATTTATAGGACAAGCCATTAGAAAGAAGGAGGAAAATTTATTTACACATTATTACATTGGGATAAGGCTAGGACAGGACAGGGTTAGGCACATGGAATGTCCACTCTGCAGGACAGGGGCTGATGAGACAGAAGAACATTTATATCTGACATGCAACACAATATTGCAGACTGAATCTACACTTAAACAAATCATACAAGCAGGTACAGTTCACCCAGTAGATATAGACAGAGCTATAACACTAAACACAATACCAGCATCCATAAACAAGAGACAACACACAATAAGTCTGATATTACTTTCACAATACAGAAAACATGTATGGCACCACAGACTTAAGGCTTTTTTCCACAAACATAATTACACAGATATTACATTAGAAACACTTTTAAGATTTAAAATACAAAACATAATTCAAAACATATGTTAAGAAATATTATGACAAATAATACATTCATAGTTTATCATTCCAACTCATTTAGACATCATGTTAAAAAATTATTAATTTACACAAATGTTTAATTTAGTACACTCTATTATAATGTTAACATTTTGTTTATTTCAAGCTTCAGAAAATTTGCCTGTCATTATTTTAGTTTTACTCTGTATATGTATAGATGTAATGAATTTTTTTGAATAAAAAAAAAAATAAAAATAAAAAAAAAAAAGTATTTATCAATTTATTTATATTACAATTCATTTTTTTTTGTTGGGGGATGGGGGTGAGATTATAAAATTTTGAAATGATTAAGTAGAGGGGGTCATTGAAAGTTTGACAGTTGTTGACAAAGGGGGGGGGTGATAATTATTGCGTAAAAGTTGTTTAGGTAATTAATGGACGACCCCTTAGATGAGAGCAGATTTTATTACAATTAACTTTATCAAATTACATCATCATAGTTATAGCCTGCGTGTAGACATAATATAATTTTTGTTCATCATGCATACTGTAGAGCTCTAATGTTCATCCTTTGTCTCCCTTGTTGTTATTCCTGTGACATCACCTATTAACTTGGTGGAACGTATAAACTCTCATTTCCCACCTCCCTTAATTTGCAAAGTTTGTTTACATCAGAAAGCTCTACATAGAGTGAAATGGCTGTTGAATTTCTAGACTTTTCTGATTCATCAACTATGCAGCTGACTGTGACCGGTAGACTTACCACAGATACAAGAGCTTGCAATGCGTATATGTTTTTACCTGGCTGGGTGTGTGTGGAGTAACATTTTTACATTTTTCATATCATCATTAAATTTTGAGAGGTGTTTATCTGCTATATATTATACGCCTACGCTACTCCATTTCACGCGCCTAAACTACTTTTTTCCCATTTAATCATGACCTTAAATTACCCAGTCTAAGTAATCACTAATTATATAACATTTGTCACTAAAGAAGTACATTGATGGACAATTACTACGCTAGAGAAATACTTTAAATTTACCCCTTTGCGTGCCCTTGAATTAAAACTTTAACTTTTTTTTCTCTAAAAACAAGATACGTCTCAAAACAAAGAAATGAGATTGATAAAAAAAAAAATTTTCGTTTATAAATACATGTCGGAGGTAGGAGATAAGATGTGTATAGTTTTAAGTGGATGACAACATCTTACTAAATAGTATAGTGCGTTCAAAAAGAAATTTGACGAAAATTTCAACGTGCGAACGGAAAAAAAGATTCAACCAAATTTCCATTCGATCAAATTACCGTCGATCAATTTACCGTCGACGAAATTTCTTTCGATCAATTTTCCGGTAACCATAACTTTAAATATATAATGCTATTTACACTTTTAACATCATTAAATTTTGAGAAGTATTTATCTGCTATATAATATAAGCCTACCCTACTCCCTTTCACGCTCCTAAACTACTTTTTTCCCTTCTAAACATGACCTTAAATGACCCAGTCCAAATTATCACTATTTATATCACTTTTTACAATTTTTACGTAACAATTTTGCATCAAATTTCTTTTTGAACGCATTATTTTGTTTTACTAACTAACGCACATATTCTAACGCACATATTCTGGTGAAGGTCTGAGATTTCTCTCTTATGACCCCGGCTAGTAAATTGGCTATCAACTCCATCTGTTGAGCTGAGCCATACAACATTTCCCTCACAAAGGATCCTCCAACCGCCCTGGCTTCCCCTGGGAAGTTTATAAAGTAGTGAAAATTGACCCTTTAAATGTACTTTTCATACGAAAATGCCGTTAAATGCAATCAGTGCAGCGAACCTACATATCCAAATAGCATTCACTAATGCACTTATAACTCATCGAAATAAGAACAAAGCATGTGAAATGTAAACATTTGTTTTGCGTAACTAAGGGGGTTAAAATATCGTGGATGATTTTATTAATTTCCTTAATACTCAGTGGGGGGGGGGGGGGGGGGGGAAGAAGTAATATGCTAGTTTCATTTGTCCAAGGCAACACAGGTGCGCCTCAGAATGAATTTGACAAATAGTTAACCTTATTAGGTACATATATATAGGGGTTAGGAAATAGGGTGTGTACAATTTTACATGGGTGACAATTTCTTTAAATCAATGATATTACAGTTGTGAAAAAGAGATGCAACAAATCTTATTTTACCAATTAAGCAAATCAATGACGTTAACAAAACGAAGGGTTCAGGGAAAAAACCAGTGATGTCAGTTTTTCGAAATTTGCAAGTTATCTCCCGTGTGGCTACATTCCATTCAATAGATTAATATGACACATAGGCCAAACTGAAAAAGCAGCGTAGTCAATAAATAAATAATTAGACATTATTGCATTTAGTACTTTCGTGAGTAATTTTCAAACCTTATTATCAATTTTTCTCAAAACACTGGTTTTTCCCTTGAACCCTTCAAACGAAAGTACATTTACACAATTATACTAATAAATATCAAAAGCCAGTCATTTTACACAGGCTAAAATATAATTTTCAAAATAAAATGGGATAAGACTTTCTAGATAGATAGATAGATGGATAGATTGAAGGATGGATGGGTGGATGGATGGGTAGATGGGTGGGTGGGTGGATGGGTGGGTGAGTGAGTGGATGGATGGGTGGGCGGATGGGTGCGTGGATGGATGGGTGGGTGGATGGAAGTATGGATGGGTGGATGGATAGATAGATAGATGGATAGATGGATAGATGTATGGATGGATGGATCGATGGATGGGTGGATTATGGATGGATGAATGGATGGACTGACGGAACGGGCGGATGGACAGATGGATGGGTGGATGGATGGACTGACGGAACGTACGGATGGACAGATGGATGGATGGATGGATGGTTGGATGGATGGATGGATGGATGGATGGATGGATGATGGATGGATGGACAGATGGATGGATGGATGGATGGTTGGATGGATGGATGGATGGATGGATGGATGGATGATGGATGGATGGATGGATGGATGGATGGATGGATGGATGGATGGATGGATGGATGGATGGATGGATGGGATGGATGGATGGATGGATGTATAGATGTCCATGTCTTGCTTTAGGTGTGGGTCCCAGATGTTCGCACCATATTCTAGTGGTGGACGGACGAGTGAAAGATAAGCATTTCGTTTGCAGGAAATTGGGCAGTGGTGCAAATTTCTTCGAATGAAACCTAGTGTGGAGTTGCCTTTTTTTAAAATTTTGTTGATATGGGTTAACCATTTTAGGTTATTTGAGAAGAGAATTCCAAAATATGGATTATTTGTTACTTGTTGGAGAATTGGCTCGTTTAGTGAGTACATATAGGGGGATGTTTTTTTGTGTTGTTTTTTTTTGTTGTTTTTTTTTTTTTTGAGATGCTCATTGCGTAGCATTTGGTTTCATTAAATTTCATGCCCCATTTTTTCCGCCCAATTCATAAGGCACTTCAAATCTGCTTGGAACTGGTTTCGGTCATAGTCATAGGCATAGCGAGGGTGTTTGGCGCCCAGGGACAAGATCCATTAAAGCACTCCTCTTTCCTTTTTTCAACTCGCAAATCCATATTTTTACCAATAAATAATATCAAAGCACATTTTGGCGCCCGTAACTAGCTTGCGCCCGGGGACATCTGTCCCCCCTGCCCCCACCATCGCTACGCCTCATCGTAGCTGTTTATCTCTCTGTGGACAAGACAGATATCTGCAAACAGCCTCACTTGAGAGTTCACAGTATCAGGGAGGTCTTTTATGTGAGAAGGGGGTCCAGCACTGTGCATTGAGGAACTTCTCAGTCTACGGTAGCTTTCCCTGATCGGACGCCGTCTACCACTATTTGCATGGTACGTTGTGTTAGGAATATTGAGAGCCAGGAGTGAAGATTGCCGGTAATGCCGTAGTGGTGGACTTATATAGAAGAAGGCTGTGTAGAACAGTGTCGAAGGCCTTGGAGAAGTCGAGAATTGCCATGTCGACCTGGGTACCTTTGTCACAGGATGAAAGGAGGTCATTGGCTTGATGAATAATTGAGTTTCTGTTGAGAATCCAGAGCGGAAACCGTGGTTTAGGTTGGTCCAATTGTTGGAGTGTTCAAGGTGGTTCATGGTGTGGCGATAGATGATGTGTTCTAGAATTTTGCATGGGACGGAGGTCAGGGATATTGGGCGGTAGTTTGCTGGGTTATGACGGTCACCTTTCTTGTAGGCACTAGTGATGTTTGTATCAAGCCAGTCTAGTGGGAGTTTGCTGGGTTATGGCGGTCACCTTTCTTGTAGGCACTAGTGATGTTTGCATCAAGCCAGTCTAGAAGGAGTTTGCTGGGTTATGACGGTCACCTTTCTTGTAGGCACTAGTGATGTTTGTATCAAGCCAGTCTAGTGGGAGTTTGCTGGGTTATGGCGGTCACCTTTCTTGTAGGCACTAGTGATGTTTGTATCAAGCCAGTCTAGTGGGAGTTTGCTGGGTTATGGCGGTCACCTTTCTTGTAGGCACTAGTGATGTTTGCATCAAGCCAGTCTAGAAGGAGTTTGCTGGGTTATGACGGTCACCTTTCTTGTAGGCACTAGTGATGTTTGTATCAAGCCAGTCTAGTGAGAGTTTGCTGGGTTATGACGGTCACCTTTCTTGTAGGCACTAGTGATGTTTGCATCAAGCCAGTCTAGAGAGAGTTTGCTGGGTTATGACAGTCACCTTTCTTGTAGGCACTAGTGATGTTTCATCAAGCCAGTCTAGCGGTAGTTTGCTGGGTTATGACGGTCACCTTTCTTGTAGGCACTAGTGATGTTTGCATCAAGCCAGTCTAGAGAGAGTTTGCTGGGTTATGACGTCCACCTTACTTGTAGGCACTAGTGATGTTTGTATCAAGCCAGTCTAGAGAGAGTTTGCTGGGTTATGACGGTCACCTTTCTTGTAGGCACTAGTGATGTTTGCATCAAGCCAGTCTAGAGAGAGTTTGCTGGGTTATGGCGGTCACCTTTCTTGTAGGCACTAGTGATGTTTGCATCAAGCCAGTCTAGCGGTAGTTTCCTGGGTTATGACGGTCACCTTTCTTGTAGGCACTAGTGATGTTTGCATCAAGCCAGTCTAGTGGGAGTTTGCCGGAGTCAAGCGACTTTTGGAAATGTGGGTCATGGTTGGGGCAATGTTGTCAGCCAGGGTCTTCAGGTCAATGTTCGGGATACAGTGGTATCCGGGCGCTTTATTGGGCTTCAGGTTTTTGAGAAGTATGGCTAATCCTGATTCAGTTTTGTTGAGGGGGCCTATTGTACCAGGTGATGGTTTTAGGTATGGTATAACTGGTGGAAATTTTGGTGAAGCCGGATTGAAACTGCCTTAGGAGAATTTTTGCTTTGCATTGTACGTCACACATCGACCAAGAGGGTCTATTACTTGCCTTCTGGCAGGTTCCCTGCGGTAAAATGACAACCCCTAGACACTACAACATGAATAAAAGTCAAAATCCCGGACCAAATCCCTAAAGACTTAAGTGTGTCCGTTTTCGTTTTGTCTCGTTATCTAAGATTAACTTATATATGTGTATCAGTAAAATAATTTTTTTAGATATTTGAAATTGAAAGATTTGAGACCCCCCCCCCCAATCCCCATGGATGAATTTGAAAACTCCCTAAATTACTTAATATAAAAATACCCTCTAACGATGTAGACTTGTACAGTAAAATAAATTTTTTAGATATTTTAAATTGAAAGATTTTATACCCCCCCCCCCAATCCCCATGGATGAATTTGAAAACTCCCTAAATTACTTAATATAAAAATACCCTCTAACGATGTAGACTTGTGAATATACTAAGGTATACATAATAAAATCCCCTTTCCAACTAGATATAATTTATAGCATGATACACTAGGGTTCCAGGGAAGTACATTATTGAACTTATACCAAAAGCAAACGTAGTGGTTCCCAAATATTTAAGTATTCTAAGTGATGGGGGAAGAAGCTGTTCAAGCCGCATGTTTTGATGCCCCAACCCCGAGGTCGAATTCCTCGACTGTGTTGGGCGCTGAACACTGTTCCTTAACAGCGTGGCCTACAATCCAATATATATTTAATGCAAAAAGATTTTTAAAATATGGGTGATTACTAATGTAACTTTGTTCACCTTACTGTTAACATTGTGAAAGTAGAATTTCATTATTTTTAAAATATGGGTTATTACTAATGTAACTTTGTTCACCTTACTGTTAACATTGTGAAAGTAGAATTTCATTATTTTTAAAATACGTTATTAATACTTTAAAAATGAAGCATATTTTTTTCATAGAGCATTACATTTTTCAAAATATTAAATTAACTCTTGTATTTCTTAATTTCTTTGCAGTAGCTAATAAAACAACAATTCCAAAAAAGAATGAAGTGAAAATTATACAGCTGAAGCCCTCTCACTGTTGTGTTTGTGTAAATGTGTCATGTGTGTACAATATGCACTTTTCTATAATTATATATGAGGAATATATCTAACATTAGGGGTCGTCCATTAATTAGGTCAACAATTTTTCCGCAATTTTTTACCCCCCTCCCCCTCCCCCTTGTCAACAACTGTTAAACTTTCGATGACCCCCCCCCCCTATTTAATTATGTCAACATTTTATACCCCCCCCCCT
>CAXITT010000008.1:634874-710048 GCA_964033795.1 Lymnaea stagnalis
AGTTAACAAAACCATTTTATTACTTATTTAGCTTGTTATCCGAGTTAACAAAACCATTTTATTACTTATTTAGCTTGTTATCCGAGTTAACAAAACCATTTTATTACTTATTTAGCTTGTTATCCGAGTTAACAAAACCATTTTATTACTTATTTAGCTTGTTATCCAAGTTAACAAAACCATTTTATTACTTATTTAGCTTGTTATCCGAGTTAACAAAACCATTTTATTACTTATTTAGCTTGTTATCCAAGTTAACAAAAACATTTTATTACTTATTTAGCTTGTTATCCAAGTTAACAAAAACATTTTATTACTTATTTAGCTTGTTATCCAAGTTAACAAAAACATTTTATTACTTATTTAGCTTGTTATCCAAGTTAACAAAACCATTTTATTACTTATTTAGCTTGTTATCCAAGTTAACAAAAACATTTTATTACTTATTTAGCTTGTTATCCGAGTTAACAAAAACATTTTATTACTTATTTAGCTTGTTATCCAAGTTAACAAAAACATTTTATTACTTATTTAGCTTGTTATCCAAGTTAACAAAAACATTTTATTACTTATTTAGCTTGTTATCCAAGTTAACAAAAACATTTTATTACTTATTTAGCTTGTTATCCAAGTTAACAAAAACATTTTATTACTTATTTAGCTTGTTATCCAAGTTAACAAAAACATTTTATTACTTATTTAGCTTGTTATCCAAGTTAACAAAAACATTTTATTACTTATTTAGCTTGTTATCCAAGTTAACAAAAACATTTTATTACTTATTTAGCTTGTTATCCAAGTTAACAAAAACATTTTATTACTTATTTAGCTTGTTATCCAAGTTAACAAAAACATTTTATTACTTATTTAGCTTGTTATCCAAGTTAACAAAAACATTTTATTACTTATTTAGCTTGTTATCCAAGTTAACAAAAACATTTTATTACTTATTTAGCTTGTTATCCAAGTTAACAAAAACATTTTATTACTTATTTAGCTTGTTATCCAAGTTAACAAAAACATTTTATTACTTATTTAGCTTGTTATCCAAGTTAACAAAAACATTTTATTACTTATTTAGCTTGTTATCCAAGTTAACAAAAACATTTTATTACTTATTTAGCTTGTTATCCAAGTTAACAAAAACATTTTATTACTTATTTAGCTTGTTATCCAAGTTAACAAAAACATTTTATTACTTATTTAGCTTGTTATCCAAGTTAACAAAAACATTTTATTACTTATTTAGCTTGTTATCCAAGTTAACAAAAACATTTTATTACTTATTTAGCTTGTTATCCAAGTTAACAAAAACATTTTATTACTTATTTAGCTTGTTATCCAAGTTAACAAAAACATTTTATTACTTATTTAGCTTGTTATCCAAGTTAACAAAAACATTTTATTACTTATTTAGCTTGTTATCCAAGTTAACAAAAACATTTTATTACTTATTTAGCTTGTTATCCAAGTTAACAAAAACATTTTATTACTTATTTAGCTTGTTATCCAAGTTAACAAAAACATTTTATTACTTATTTAGCTTGTTATCCAAGTTAACAAAAACATTTTATTACTTATTTTGCTTGTTATCCAAGTTAACAAAAACATTTTATTACTTATTTAGCTTGTTATCCAAGTTAACAAAAACATTTTATTACTTATTTAGCTTTTTATCCAAGTTAACAAAAACATTTTATTACTTATTTAGCTTGTTATCCAAGTTAACAAAAACATTTTATTACTTATTTAGCTTGTTATCCAAGTTAACAAAAACATTTTATTACTTATTTAGCTTGTTATCCAAGTTAACAAAAACATTTTATTACTTATTTAGCTTGTTATCCAAGTTAACAAAAACATTTTATTACTTATTTAGCTTGTTATCCAAGTTAACAAAAACATTTTATTACTTATTTAGCTTGTTATCCAAGTTAACAAAAACATTTTATTACTTATTTAGCTTGTTATCCAAGTTAACAAAAACATTTTATTACTTATTTAGCTTGTTATCCAAGTTAACAAAAACATTTTATTACTTATTTAGCTTGTTATCCAAGTTAAAAATTGTGTACATTTAAATTTTATAATGCAGATTCTATTAAAAGTTCGTTAAAGACTAAATAAATTTGTTTGGGGTAGCATAAATATGATTATTGTCAGTAAAGCTGACAACTATAGTATAGTTTCTAGCTGCTATTATCTTCCCACACAGTAGCCAGGTGTTGCTCTATCGTAACAATGGGCATCTGGGACATCACTTGGGTAGGGAGGGGGGCATCCGTCCCTTAATTTTAAGGTTTATTTAAATTTCTGTGTACTGTGGCGCCTCCAGTAATAAACAACTTAACAAGCCGACCAAGTTTTGGTTTTGCCCCCCTCTCCCTTCCCTTGAAAAAAACCTGAAATGACGCCCCTGATGGGCATAGTCTTTATTGGCTGATTTATCATTTTCATCTTGCAGATCTGATATACCAGACAAGTCAACAACATCCTTACCTAACTATTCAGCACTTAAAATCGAAGCATTGTCTGTGTAAGCAATAGTTGCCATAAGCTCTCTCTGTCTTGAGTTGGAATAGTTGTTATTGAACACCGATCAGTTGACCTTTTTTTTAAATAGTGAACACCATTTACGATGATGTGTTAACCATTCTAGGGAGCGGATTAAGGGGGAAATGACAGGCGAATACATGACAACTTTTGACTTCTCTTGCACTAACCAAGTGTGCAAACATTATGACCTGGCATCTGCAGTGCACAGACACATATTATATAACCCTTATATTGTTAAAAGTCTAAACATATATGACTATTTACACTCATTAAATTGTTTAAAATAATGTAGGAACCCGTCCATTTTTAAGATTAAAATTTTAATAGAGAAAACAGAAATGCTGACGTCAACTAATCTAAACTCCCCTCCCTCCAAACATTTCCAAACCCCCCCCCCCTATTTTGTTGACGTAATTTTAATGGACGCCCCCTTAATAATATTAAATGAATTGTCAAGTCAATTTAAGTTATTAAATAATAATAAAGCTAAAAATCAGCACATTAAGGAAGTTCTGAAATGTTGACAAAAAGTATAAATCAATTGATTGAATTTACATGAGGTTAAGTTTTAACAAATTAATATTTTCAACAATTAAAAAGATGTGACCAATTATGGTTGAACTGTTTTGTGTTGGCTTTGTATATTAACATATTTCAACATTATAATTACACCCATCAGTGTTCATTATTTGTGTGCTAGTTTATTTAATTGTAATTTCTTCAGAATTACTTATCAAGAGTTTCTAAAACACAGTGACCTATACATTTAGCACAGGGACCCATAAATTTAGCACAGGGACCTATGCATTTAGCACAGGGACCTATGCATTTAGCACAGGGACCTATGCATTTAGGACAGGGACCTATGCATTTAGCACAGGGACCCATACATTTAGATTTTTTGGTATTCTCGGGAGTTGCCATTAAATATGATGTTTTGCCAGTGTTCATTGGCGTCAAAATATTCTGTAAAACTGTTCTCAGCTATTATATAATATAGACGATTACGAAGTTTGGAAGGTCACAAATTTTACTTGAAGTATTACAAGAAATGGCTGACTTTGTAACCCATTGCAAATCTTAGACACCTTATAATGACACTAATTACATACATTTATAAGTTACAGCAAATAATAATAAATCATGAAGTCCAAAGACAATGATTACAAAATATTAATAGAATGCATTTTTGGAATTTAATTTAATTAAATTTTGCTATTGTACTCAGTTTAAAAAAAACACAAAAAAAGTTTAAATGTACTGGAAAACTAAAGCTAGCAATATGTCAAACAAATTAAAGAAAAAAAATCACTCACCCCATCCCCCAGAAAAATTTATTTCATAACAATCATCATCTAGTGGCTGTATATATTGCACCATTCTACTTGGCCTTTTCTGGAAAGTCAGTAGCAGTTTGTCAATGGTACCATACGGTACAGATCCATAAGTCCTTACAAAGATACTCCATGTGGGCTTTGTGGTCTCAAATGCCAAAATGTGATCCTGGAATTCAACATCATGTAGCTGGATGAACTGATGGAGTCGTGTTTCATCTAGGGAAAAGATGCATAATTACTTAAAAATTAAATTTAGGTCTACTTTAATTTAACTTTAGGTCTCAAATGTAAATAATAAAAACAGTTAAAATCTTCCTTAGTCCTTAGCAATAAAGAAAATGGTAACTGTTGTGTATTTAGTAAATTATAAGCATGCTAATAAATACTGAGACTTTAAAAATATAAATATCAATACGAATCTAAAAATATATTTCTATGATAATTTAGCTGATTCTCTTTTTAAAGTAGTCACCCTTAAACCCTCAAACAGAAAATCTCACATTATTAGCTCTTAGTGTGACTAATAGAGCCTAAAAATAACACGCAAAACAGAAATGAAACAAACCAAGTTCATTCAAAAACACGGCCACTGCTCGTGGCTCTCTGTATGGGTCAAACCAAACATTCTGTAATTTGTCATCAGGAAATATCTTCTTAAGGAATTCTACCAGCTGAATCGCTGTTGTTTCACAAGGAAATCCAGTGACTTGTAGCAATTTACCCATGAGTTGGATGAGTTAAATACAATCAGACCTATAACAGCAGTAAAAAAAATTACAATAGACACCAATCCACATCAGTTGTGTGCATTTGATGCAAAACTTTAGAGTATGAGAGAATAAATAGTTAAGAAAGAAAAAAAAAGAGAATATGTGATGAAAAAGAGATAAACAGCAAGAGAGAGAACAAATGTCAACCAAGATGGCGGCCATGTGGCGACATCTCTCCAAATTGACCGATATGTTGAATTTGAACTTCTGCTAATAAATTGTGTGAGTACGAGGGGTAACAGTAACGGTAATATTTGATGTATGATAATATTTACATTGATGTCAGGAATACAAGGTTGTCTGATGATTTAGTTTAATATGGTATGATCAGGAGATATGCCATATGTTACAGTGATCATTAAAAAGGTTATGTGAATACTTCAAATTTCTGCTCTCTTTTAGCAAGTAGGCCTAATACTTGCTAAAAGAGAGCAGAAATTAACGCATCCATCAAAATACATAATTCTCTAATTTAAAATGTTACTAACGCGGCCAGATGGCGCTGATTTCACTAAATCAAATTTCGGAACACTGTGCTAAATGAGATTCGTAAAAATGCAGCAAGTGCGTTTGGTGTAAATATTTTATTTTGCTTTACGGAAATTGTGTAATAAATCTGCAGTGTAAAAGGGGGTGGAATATTAGAATATTAATATAGTTCAGGGGCAGTGGCGAGCTGGGAGAGTGTAGCACTAATTGGGAATCTTATAAATTGTGTTTCTTGAATGCATATTTTGACAAGTAAGTTAAGTAGAATGGAAGTTCGAGCACTGCGGCCGTCATTGTTTTGCGGACTACAGTTAGTAATTAATATAGTTAAGCATAAAGTTAGTCAGGTCCATTAATTGCAAGAGAACTATGAGAACAACTGCTCTCAAATTATATTGTTTTGTTTTGTTAAAAGCTTTCCCTTACTTTGTGTGTTATGTTCCATTATTTACATCAAGTCAAAAAAGTTGTAAACAGATATTAATCATATGAGATTATGAGCACCTGAAATCTGGTTAGGTTTGGTCTTGTTTTATGCATGCAGTGTGTGGTGATTTGACTTTTAATACATATGTGTGGAGTATCTCTCGTATGAGATCTCCTCTTGGCTCTCTGTCTAGGGGTACGTTATTTGAGCCAAATCACCACACAGACATAACACCTATCTATATACATATAGTATAGACTGAAACGAAGTCTTAAGTAAAGGATAAATAACTATGAGTATTTATTGAATAATTATATTTACAAAATCCTCCTTTATACACTCCAGGTACTTAACATATAAACATCAAACGGATTTCATCCCAATTAGAAAGGTATATTAATGCAAAGCAAGTGTCCCTAACATACAAGCGGTATCATCATAAAAATGCTAAATTTGCTCAAGTTCTACGCTCAATCTTGGTGGACTTATCCTTTATTGTCCTAGTGATGATCTCGGTGGATCACACAGTGAGGGAGTTCCTTCAGTTCTAGAAGCATGTCCCTGTTCCGGCCTTCGGAGCTGTTCTAGGCGTAGCGAAGTCGGAGTTCACGGTCGTAGATTCCGTGGAATGTCTGCGATGGGGAAAATGACTCTCCCGCGATGAATCGTGGTGGTGAGAGTCCCTGGAACTCGAAGTCCTTTTGGTAGCTGTCAGGCAGTTTGGTATAGGATGTAGATCAATCCCCTAGCGCCAGCTCAAGGTAAGTCGGTCCAGTAATGGAAACCAGGTTGCTAAGTCCTAGTTGCAGTTATGTATCACGCTAGAGAAGTTCTAAGTCCAGATCCTTCCGGCGTTCACCGTCAAGTGATCAGATCATAAAAGACAGATTGTTGCGTGTTCAGACTATTTATTCGAGTTGGGTGGCGCTTAGGTGATGGTTCAATTGGGTGATTTAAATGTTGTATGTTTTTCCGTCCAATGACAATCACTTTCGATGTTGCGGGTTTGACCTCCTACCCTCAAGGTTTTTCGGGGTGAAGGGAAAATCAAAATTCACGCTTTCGTGTGAGCAATCTGGTTAAGAAATGCAATAACAACGAAGGGGCGCTACTCCGCTTTGTTGTCTCCAGGGCAGAAATGAGGGGGGTGACGGTATTAATATCTCAAGGTTCAGAGTCCAGGAGGAGTGAACACAAATTTCACGCTTTTTGGGATGAGCAGCCTTGAGTAGAAATGTCATAACACAAAGGGAAACCACTCGGGTTAGTCTACTGCGGGGCAAAACATAAGGAGGGAATGGTGTTATATTACAGGGTATTCAAAGGTGTAGTTGAGGGAAAAGAAATTTTATAAAGTCTGACTTTTAAATTTTCTTCTGTGGCGTTGATTGCGAAAAAAATCTGCGTGGGGTTGTCCCAAGAATTCCAGCCAGGATCATATGACTAACCAGGCACAAATTCAGGGGCGTCAGCATTAAGGGGGCTGGTTGCAGGGTTTTCATTGACTGACACGGGATGTCGGCTTAAAAAATCAGGGGCGAAATTGGTTTTTCCTGGTGCGTATTCAATTTCAAAAGAATACGGTTGAAGCTACAAGGACCATCTCGTTAGCCTAGCGTTTAAAGTTTTCGCAGAGGCCAGAAAGGATGAAGGTCGGTGGTCGGTTTGCAGAGTGAAGTGTTTTCCGTATAAGTATGGTTGAAACTTCTCCACAGCCCAAACTAAAGCTAGGCATTCCAATTCTACTGTAGCGTAATTGGCCTCAGATTTAGACAACTTTCTGCTGGCGTACGCTATGGGGAATAAAGTTGGCGGGTCTTGGTTGTCTGGCTGCAGTAATATGGCGCCCATTCCTGTATAACTTGCATCCGTTCGCAGGATAAAAGGTTTAGATAAATCTGGCAACTGTAATATTGGTTGAGCTGTAAGCAGTTCTTTCAGGGTATGAAAGGCAGCATCGCATTCGGGATTCCAGATAACCTTTTCGGGCTGATCCTTTCTAGTTAGGCCTGACAAGGGTCCTGTAATCAGGTTAAATCCCGGGATGAATTTTTGGTAATATCCTCACATCCCTAGGAACGAACAAACGTTTGTCTTCGTCTGGGGTCTGGGGGCCTCACGAAGTCGGTTGGTTTTTTCCTCATCTGGCATGAGCGAGTTTTCTTTGATCATGTGCCCGAGGAATTTCAACTGAAAATCCTATCAGGCATTTTGATGGCTTCGCGGTTAAGCCGGTTTCCCTTAACCGCTTTAATAATGCATTGAGGACTTCCATGTGTTCCGGCCAGGTTTCAGTTGCTATCAAAATGTCATCTTTGAAGTTGAATAACCCTCGTCGACTTATGGGCTTTAGTAGTTTGCGCATCATGCGGGTGAAAACGCTGGATGCGTTGTGGAGCCCAAATGGAACGGTTAAGAATTCGTAATGCCCTTGGGGGGTACTGAAGGCTAGTAGGCGTCTACAATTGGGTTCCACTTCTATCTGATAATACCCCTTACTGAGGTCAAGCTTACTGAAGTATCGCGCTTTACTCAGATTGGCGAAAATTGTGGATGGATCAGGTAGGGGCTCGGCTTGGAATTCGGCCGCTGCGTTAAGTCGGTGAAAGTCAATGCACATGCGATGCGACCCATCTGGTTTTCTTACCAGTACGATGGGAGCGTTGTAAGGTGATACAGAGGGGGGCGATCACGCCCATTCTTAGTAATTCAGCGATTTCCTTTTCCACGATTTCCGCTTTCGCGTGCGGAATTGGATAGGGTTTCACGTAGACTGGTTTTTCATCATTGAGCTTCATGCTAAAACGCTCTAGGTTTGTCCTTCCGGGTTTGTCTGTCATGACATCCGAAAATTTTCTTAGTAACTCAATAGTCTCCTCCCTTTGCTCAGGGTCTAATTCGGGGCAAACTTTTGTGTCATTAATTGTTTCTTTTGACCCAAGTGGGCATTCTGTGATGCTCCGTGGTTCCACCACATCCTCTGAGATGGCCACGGCTATGATTGAGTGGAATGAGCCTGGAGGTATTTTTTAAGGAGATTGATGTGGTACATTTTCTCCTTCCCTTTTATCTGGATCCCATAGTTGGTGTCGGATAATTTTCCTGTCACCATAAATGGTCCCTGCCAACAGATTTGCAGTTTGTTTGTTTGACTGGGGAGTAATAATAAGACTCTTTCTCCAACTTCCAGTGATCTTGGTTTCGTCCGTCGGTTATAATATTTCTCCTGACGTCTGCGAGCTTTCCTTAAGTTGTCAGTGGCGAGGGTTCGTACCGTTTCCAGCCGTTCACGGAGATCCTGGACATATTTGGACACCGTCTTGACTTCCTCCTCTACCTTGTCCTTGGTCCAGTTCTGACGGAGCACTTCTAAGGGACCTCTTGGCTGATTACCATAAATTATCTGATAAGGAGAGTACCCCATGCTGGCCTGTGGCACCTCCCAATAAGCAAAAAGGGCGGCTGGCAAATAAGTGTCCCACTCCTCAGGTTTCCCGACCGTGAGGCGTCTGAGCATCGATACGAGAGTTGAGTTAAACCTCTCTACGAGGCCATTTGCTTGCAGGTGATACACTGAGGACTTGAGGTGCTGGGCGTTAAAAACTTGGTACACTGCCGACATGAGCTTCCCGGTAAATTGGGAGCCATTGTCGGTAAGGATGATCTCCGGGAATCCAATTCGGGAAAAGATGTTGAACAAGGCTTCTGCTACACGCTTGGCGTCTATACTCGGAAGAGCGGCGGCTTCGGGCCATCGGGACGCTTGGCACATTACACATAATATGTAAGCGTTTCTCTTCCGGGTACGAGGTAAGGGTCCCAAAATATCCACTGATACCCTCTTAAAAGGGGTTTCTATCAAGGGGGTTTTTCCAAGGGGGACTGGAGGTACATTTTTCCTGGGGGACCTCTTCTGACAATCCGGGCAGGAGGAGACATATCGTTTTATATCCTCTGTCATTCCTGGCCAAAAGTAGTAATAACTTATGCGGTTAATGGATGCACCGTGACCCTGATGTCCACTTAAGGTTGCGTCATGCCCCAACTGCATTACCTCCTGCCTAAAAGTTCTGGGAACATCCAATTGACTTCTGTTCTCGTTATCGTCCCTTTTCCGGCGATATAACAATCCGGATTTGAGGAAAAAAAATGGATTTCCCTTTTTGTTCTGTTCCATCATCCACAGAGGAAAATATCTTTGAGAGGGATGGATCGCTCCGCTGGGCTGCTCTTATCTCCTTGGGCATATGGTTTGAAGTTTCATCAGGGGTTTCTTGGGGTTTCATTGATCTTGTCACAACTGGGGCGACATTGATAGGGGTTTTGGGAGTGCCCAAGACTACATAGCGGCAGCCGAGGATAAGATCATGGATGGGTGAGTCCATGACGGCGGCATTGATGATTCCTTCCACATAGCAAGATTCCACCTTGATCCGAGCTATGGGTAAGGTCATCGGTGGTGTTTCTAGGTTGGCTCCTTGAAGGACGATTGTTTCGCTAGTTGTATCCGCTGGGTCGATAAGGGATCGCCTCACAATGGCATCATAAGAACACCCCATGTCATTAAGGCAACGGACGGGAGTGCCATTGATTAATACTGTTTCTATGACTGGGGGAAAAGATTGATCCTCTATGCCGTGATCATAAGCTGAGGTGCTCGAGCTGGTTCTGACGACAATATGTGCTAATTTTCCTGTCGTAGCGGCTCTCTGTGTCTGGGAGTGATGACTTCCCTTTGCACAATCTCGCCGGTCATGAGTGGATGATTTGTGATAATCACACCACCTGCTGCGGTTTTGGGAAAACTGATTTCCTACCTGGTTGCGGGGTTTATAAGTGGGCGCTGGACTAGAGAGACCGAAATGCTTGTGGCGTGCAGTAGGTCCTATATCGAGTGCAGGCTTGTTCGAGCGGGTTTCTGGAGTGTTCTTGTCTTTCCTGACTTCCTGTCTATCGACTCTGTGTGCTTGAATATATCTTTCTGCCAATTCTCTGATCTGGTCCACCTGGGTGGCTCCATTTTCTTCAATGAAGATGCGTAACTCGGGTGACATGCATTCTTTCATTTGCTCAATTAACATCAAGTCGGTCATACCCTGAAATGTTTCCGGGTACTTACCGAGCGTTCGCCATTTTGTTAAATACTTGGTTAGTCGCTCCAACAGTTGAGTGTACGTTTCCCATTTTTCCAGTCATGAGTTGCGGAACTTTCTGTTATATCTGGTTGCCGTTAGACCGTATTTTATCAACAGCGCGGACTTGAGCGCGATATAGCTTTTGGCGTCATCGGCGGACAGTTTGCTATATGTTTCAAATGCTTTTCCATCGAGCGCATTCATTAAACGGAGGTTCCATTTATCTTCTGGTAGCTCGTAAGCGCGGGCTAGCAGTTCAAACCTATCCAAGTAGTCCTCAATGGTCCCGACTTCTCGTCAAACTTGCATAAGGGAAATACCTAGGAGGATTGGAAAACTCCAGCTTTAGCGTCGTATAAGATAGCGCTGGGCAGGTTGCCGGCGCCTTGAGCTTGGGCCACAGTGTCCTGCGTTAGCTTGGCTTTCTCTAACTCTATCCTCATCTCCTCCAATTTGAGGGCATGTTCCCTTTCGGCTTTTTCTTTCCTTTCCTCTCTGGCTGCCTGTCTCTCAGCGGCCTCTCTCTCTGCCTGTCTCTCAGCGGCCTCTCTCTCCGCCTGTCTCTGTCTCTCAGCGGCCTCTCTCTCTGCCTGTCTCTCAGCGGCCTCTCTCTCTCTGTCTGTCTCTCGGCGGCCTCTTTCTTTTCCCATTTCTCACATCGGGTTTCGACATATTTGGATAATTCGGCACCAGCAAAAATCCATATGATTCTCCGTCCTTTCTGGCATCAGCTTTAACTTTAACAAACTCTGCCATATTTGGCGTAGGATAGTGCTTTACCACTTAGAACACCAGTAATACGAACCAATGATTTTGATATAAACAAATCAATCCTATATTAGATAAACATCAATAAGTATTAAATTAATTTAATAACTTATGCAGAAAGAACATAAATCTTGAGCAGAGCAAATATAGTTTCTTCCTTATTTATGATCTTTTTCGACTTAAAATTTTAAAAATTTTCTAAAGTCACTAATATCAAAATTATTCAGTCTATCTATAAAATTATTCTAAACTGATGTTTGTTCGAAACATCCCGGACGGGCCCCCATTTACATCCTTGTGGTGATTTGACTTTTAATCCCATTTACATCCGTGTGGTGATTCAAATGTTGTATGTTTTTCCATCCAATGACAATCACTTTCGATGTTGCGGGTTTGACCTCCTACCCTCAAGGTTTTTCGGGGGGAGGTGAAAATCCAAATTCACGCTTTTGCGTGAGCAATCTGGTTCAGAAATGCAATAACAACGAAGGGGCGCTACTCCGCTTGGCTGTCTCCAGGGCAGAAAGGGGGGGGGGGGGGGGGGTGATGGTATTAATTTCTTAAGGTTCAGAGTCCAGGAGGAGTAAACACAAATTTCACGCTTTTTGGGATGAGCAGCCTTGAGTAGGAATGTCATAACACAAAGGGAAACCACTCGGGTTAGTCTACTGCGGGGCAAAACATAGGGAGGGAATGGCGTTATATTACAGGGTATTCAAAGGTGTAGTTGAGGGGAAAGAAATGTTATAAAGTCCAGCTCCAGATCATCACAAGTCATAAAGTAAAAGTATTTTGTTATTAAAAAGTATGTAGACTGTAGGCATACATTAAAAATTATACTATTTATCCATCATAGAAATATTAACAAAATTAATCATAATCTTTCATAGTTAATTCTTTATTGGAGCCATAAGCCTTAGCCTTAATTTATCATCAGATAATGTTTTAAAGTCATTTTAAATTATTTTTTATAACTACATATGAATACCACAAGGGAAAAAACGGCAGAGTCACATTTTTGTTGTTTTGAGATAATCCATTTTTAAAGTTCAAAACCATGCACATTAAAAATGTGTAAACAAAATGTAATTTTTAAAATGCATTTCACAAGAGTGTCCATTTCTCTGAGTTATTAAATAGATAAAGTAATTCAAACTTGAATGTAACATGATTTATTTCATTATAGTATAGTAGAGAGTGGGGTCAAAATGGACTCTGCCGTTTTTTCCCTTGTAGTAATTTATCAAGGTTTGATCATTGATAAATATCTATTTAAAACTATTTTTATAAGTAAATTTTTACATTTAGGGGTAACTGGCAAATTACGTCACGCTTAGAGGGGGTGGGTTGAGAATATGCAACACTTTTTGGGAGGGGGAGGGGGGGGGGGTCAAAAATTGTGACGTCACTTTTTTTTCATCTCTAAAAGTTTCTAATTTTTTTAAAAAATCATAATTTAATTAATTTTTAAAACATTAATTTGAGGTCAACTTTGCCTCAGGTATTATAGTATGGTACCATGAAAATCGGTTTTCTAGTAATACTACATCTTATCATTATGGCAGTGGTTCTCAACCTTCCTAATGCCGCGACCCTTGAATTCAGTTCCTCATGTTGTGGCGACCCTCAACCATAAAATTATTTTCTTTAGTACTTCATAACTGTAGAGGATATGAATTTGCCGATTGTCTTATGTGACACATTTAAAAGAGTCATTCGATCTATAAAGGGGTCGCGACCCACAGGCTTAGAACTGCTGCATTATGGGAAAATGTTGAAGAATAAAATAATATCTTAGTTTAGTTATGAAAATTTTATGTATGTTTTGAATTTTTTAGGTGATGCTCCTTTTTCCATTGTAAACAGATTTTTCGTTTCCATTTTTCTTATGGACTTAGCCATTTTTTCTCCTTTAAACTAATTCAGCACCTTCTATTTTTAACTGTCTATAAGTCAGGGTTGATAACTCAAAAAACTTAAAAATGGACTCTGCCGTTTTTTCCCTTGAGGTCTTCATATATATAAACTATAAAATAATAACATATTGATAATTAATAATGACAAAGAGTCATTAAATGTGGAGTTATTGTGATGGGCTCAATCCTAATAATAATTTTACATCCTCTTATGGGCTGAGATTCAATATCTTATAGCCCTGGCTATTATTGTGGCGGCCTGCCACAATCTTTCGTTTTCTGGTTTGAAGCCTATGACTGCACTGACGGCAAATCCTGTTCCTAGTGTGTTGGTGTTGTTACCACTATAAAATATGGTGTATTCTTTTATTTTGAGGATGTCTGAATTTTTCCATCGAATTTCTTGCAATGCTACAATAGATATTTTATATTTGGCCAGCTGATTTACAAGGTTGGCTAAGGCTCCTGCTCTAAACAGGCTTAGCACATTCCAATTCGCAATCCAAAAAATCATGTCCATATCCATGCATAGGTCGATTTCCATTGGTATCAGTCCGGGTGTTATTCTGTTGATTGGCTTTCGTAACGTTTTTTTTTTTACATGGCTGGGTTGTTAACCCTGCGCACAACTGTCTGAGGGGTAGCTCCTTGCAGCGCTCTGGATAGCTGCCTTAGTTTTTGGGTAAGGTTCCCTAGCCTTTGTGGATCCCTCCACTTCCTACAAGGCAGTAGGTTCTGATTTTGGTCCACCCCAGGTATTACCAGATGCTCCTGTTAAATTTGTGTCATCCACATCTATGCCAGAGCATCGTAGATATCACTAAGCTGATAACGAAGAGGTTTCAAAACATCAATTCGACTTTCCCATCTTGTTTCACTCAGTGGTTTAACAGTGATATATATTAGAAACATGTCGATTTAAAACTTCCCAACGACGAGTAGTTGCAGAAAAGAATACATAAACAAGTTGCACTAGATCAAAGAAGGCTGTTGCTTCAAAGCAACATTTTGCAGCATCATTAACAGCCAAATTCAAGGTATGTGCGAAGCAAAGAACAAACAATGCTCGGGGATTGACATCTAAAATTTTTCATTGGACACCATTGTCTTTTCCCTTCATATTGCTGCCATTGTCATATCCTTGACCGCGTAAATTTTCGATAGATAAAGACATCTCTTCTAACTGCCGAAGAATAGTTTCAGTCATACCAGTATCACTTGTCTCCTTTAGAGGCACAAAACCCAAGAAATGTTCCTTTATAGATGCAGCAGGCTGCAATCTCATTTTCTGGATTTGAAATCACATCCACAAAGCGAATGATCATGGTCATCATCTGTTCAACATGACCAGCATCTGGTGTGCAATCTAAAATTATTGAGCATCACGAGCAGATGTTAGAAATTTTTGTTTGATTGCATTGGATAAAAGCTGAATAAGCTCATTCTGTATGTCTTTGATTGCCTAGATAATGTACATGTGTCTCATTGTCTCTAATCTTTCGAAGATGCTCATCCATAAGTGGGTCAAACGAAGCTAGAAATTCCACAAATTTCAGGAAGTTCTCGTTATCAGAAGTGTTCAGTTTCTCATGTGTTCCACGAAAAGCAAGATTTTGAATACCAAAACTAAAGCAATCAACTGTTTCAAGATTTACTGCCAATACTGTTCTTCTTTTTAATGAGACGCAAATGTTCGGCATCAGTTGTATTCATGTGTCGCAGTCGCAGCTCAGGTTCCTTCCATGACTGAAAATTTGCTAGATGTTCACTGCTTTTCTCATGTCCTGATAGATTTCCGGTCACTTAGATGGAAATTACACGACCATTCGCGAATCTGCGAATATTGCCGAGCGTTATCGGCAGACCGAAGTAAAATAATGGTGAGCGTTATCCGCACAGCTCTGCAAATAATCACTTCATTACTGAAATACAACAGCAAAATGTGACAAATAAATGGGAATATGGGTAGAAAATGGGATGTTGGGAAACTTTAAAAAAGTTTTTGTCACTATTGCAGTACAGAAATAGATTACACGTAGCACATTTGAACCTAATACTACCTTTACATCCTTCTAGTTTGCACCTTAATGCCTAACTCTTTGATGCAGATTGGAAAATGACTGAACTGATCATATTGGACTGGTCTCTGCAGCCTTTGCTCGCTTTGGAGAAGGAATTCAGTATTTAATTCATGGGTTGCTTGCACTGAAACATCAATAATTGCTAGTGCTCTAAGTCTACCAACAGGTCAGCAAAGCTGTGGTGTGACCAAGCATGCCTTCACCAACATGTTTGCAACCTCACTTGTGAAACCAAGAAGATCTAAAATATTTTTCTTAGGCGAACCATTTTGAATTTCAATGTCAATATACTCAAACATGAATTTGAAAGTGCAAAGTCTCCAAATGAAATATCATTTGAACTGGCCATTTCCTTGTTTTATACTTTGAAATAAGAAAGTCCCTTTTGTCTACTCTGCCCATAAAGTCATTATAGACCTGTATCCATTTGGTCTATCCAAAGAAATAAATTCTTTGCTACTCACACTCCGTCGTTGAACTTTATCAAGATCTTCAACACTAACAAAACTTCATATCTGATGTCTGGTAGAATATGTACTGTAGCTCATCTCCTTTAATATTCTTTGCGAATACAGTTGTAGCAACTGAGAATGTCTTAAAGTAAGGTCAATAAAGAACAGTAAGAAGAAATAATGGCTGGTGCTAAGTGTTACGTCCTTTGTTATGCTTCAACTATCTCCAAATGTTACAATCTTCTTTATACTTCAAATGTTACGGCTCTCCCTCCGTTGTCTAGGGTGTATGACATAGAACGCAAAGGTCTCATGTAACATATATATACAGAATGTTTATTAGGTTCTTTATAAAACAAGATCCACTTCACTCTATCTCTGGCTACTATCAATTCTCTTGCTCTCACTGACTCCGACTAACTCTGACTGTCTAACACTAACTCTGAACTGTCTCTCACTAACTCTGATTGCCTAACACTGACTGACCTCTAGCTAACACACATCCCTTTTATAAAACCACACAACAACTCAGCCTACGCAAACGTGCCACACCACGGACTAACTTCACGCTCTGACCTCTCGACCAACAACTCACAAAACACTCCCACGATTAACGACTCCCCCTACCCAACACTCACAACAACTCTCGCTCACTCTGGACGTGAAACTTCTCTATTCAATTAAACAACCCATAAGCATAAAAACTAAGTTGTTTTTGTTTACTTATATTTCCTTTATATGCATTTTTGTTTGCATTTGGGTAATTTTAGGTGATTTATCAATTATGCGATTGTAGTAAGTAACTGACTTTTTGTATGGTAATGTTTCTTTCATCAAGCTTAGTGCATGTAAAACATGTTAGACTAAAGGTATAGTTTAACCGTAATACGTCACAAATACAAAGCACATAGCAACAGCTACACGATTAATCTCCACGCCAAAACACGCACACGTTGAACACATTTCATTCATCTTCCCCTTCAAAAACAGAAAAACTGATTTTTGGGGTGGGCTGAAAAAGTGAAAAAAATATGTTGTCATCGGCAACGAGTCTATGTACCAAGTTTCAGCTTGATAGGATGATGAGAAGTGGAGGATTTTTGTCTTATATTTTAAATTGCCGTACATCCAGTTCCTAAAATTCCATTTTCAATAAAGATCAATGTCCTACTGTTATGTTAAGATCAATATGTCCTCCTGTTCTGATCAATAGGTCCTACTGTTATGTTAAGATCAATATGTCCTCCTGTTCTGATCTATAGGTCCTCCTGTTATGTTGATATCAATATGTTCTACTGTGCTGCTACAAAAACCAACTGTATCTTATGAAAGGAACAATATGAGAAAGTAATCCATGTGCTTTGAGTTTTGAATTGTATCATTATGTTTTCGGAATTTCTCTATTTTCAGGTGGCCATATCGTAAATATTTTTAGGGAAGCAGCTTTGCGTGTGCCATGGTACGAAGGTAACCTTGAACCTTACATGAATGGCTTAGAAAAAGACGGCCTGTGGCAAGAGGTTAGCAAGTACACTTTCCCAGACTTTGTTACTGACGTGGAAGGCCTGGTGTTAATTCATCGAATACTGTAGGCACAAGGAAACGTGACATTTCTCTCTCGGATTTATTTTAAAGTATCATTTTTTAAATTTGTACACATAAAATTGTTATTCAGATCTTTTTAAAGGTAGTTAAATTTGCAAAGTTTATTTCATTGTGAGGCTGAAGAATTCTCATTCTGTTTAAAGTAAATAAAATTTGTATAAACTTTGGTCAAGAATGAAATATGTGACTTAGTGAAGTGGGTTTACTTTTGTCGTCATTTGTTTTATAAATGAACAATTATGTTTTTTGTTGTTTTTTTTAAACAGAGTCCAGAAAAAGTCATGTATTTAAAAATAATGTTACCTTTTTTTTAAAATTATATATTTTACAAATTACAAATATTAATTTGATATATGTGACCCGATTATAATCCAATTCATACACCATTGAAGAAGTTCAAACACATGTTTAAGTCGTATTTTATAACAATTCTACATCAATCAAACAAAAATCTCTCAGCAAGAAAATTCAATAGTTTGTCATGCAAAAATCATTTTAATAAAAGAACATAAAAACTTATTAAAAAAATCAACTCATTGCAAGCATTTGATAATTTATTATTTAATTAAAAAGGGACAAGACATAGCCAATCAGTTAAATACAATATATATTTCAGTTTAACACACTCAGAATTATGCGCCCCCCCCCCCCCCCCCTTTTTTTTTTACACATTGCAAAATTAATGATTTTAAAAATTAAAAAATCCTTGTTGATAAAATGTACCCTTATTTATCAGCATGTGTTCATGAAAATAATATTTCTACAGATTGCATCATTTTCACAAAGTGATTATGATGACAAAGTTTTAACAGCCGATTGAATATTAAAATTCATTCACTTATTGCAATTTAAAATTCATTATCTCTAGCCTCATGCTTTCAAAGTAACCAACAGCAAAAACATTTTTTTTTTAAAAAAGGAAATTGTGTCTTAGGTTTGGACATTTCTACCTTCGTGCTGTAATAAACCTTAATTTTAGGAGGTAGATAAAAACATCTTTGTTTCTAGTCCTATTGGTGGACTCACTGTAAAATCTGTGGACACAGGCATGGGGAGACAGATTATCCACATTGTAAAATGGCTAACTGTGGACACCTGAGACAGCTGGGTTCAGATACAAGTATTATAATCGCACTTGTATCTCACCAAAGCCCAGTTCTTTTGTTAAGAGGACTAGTTGCAGGGTACCTGGGCGGCTGAGTCAAATTGGGCAAGACCTTGTGAAAAAATTCAAGCCTCTGTAATTAAGGAATACTTAAAATATTTCAGCTAAAAGTATATATATATCTATTTAATGATAAATATATTAAAGTAAACATCTAGAAAAAAACTCATTGTAAAAATTGTAAAACAATAATCCAAAGATAGAAGTGAAATCTTGATGAAAAGTATACTTGATGAACAGTATACATTCAAGATAGAGTTGTACTAAGTGGGTCATTAGAACTGAAGACTGAATCAAGCTTTCACAACACTGAGGGATTCCAAATTTCAACTTATTACATAGTGTTGGTCTTAGATGACAAAAGCTTATGGCTTAAACAGATGCAGTCAGGTAAAATTAACAAACATACTTGACCATTTCCTGAAAATCCAATGAAGTGCCCAAATAAATGACTTGGATTAAATTTAATTATCTCACATGTCACCAAGTTTAAAAATTTCACCCATTTAAAATAATAGTCATTGAACTAGATACAAGAATTTGGAAAATATTCAGGAACCATCAATAAATTTGAAGAGGTAACAACAAAAAATCCTGTTTATACATGATTATCAAAATAAGTAAAGACCATTTTCAGACTTTGAAAAATCCTTCTTGATAAATATTTCAAAATTAACGAGTACCATATAAATTTGAGTTAGGTTTTGAGTTTAAAGAGGTCACTGCTGGTATTCTAGAGAGGTTTGCTTAGAAAATGGACTAACTGCCTATAGCTATGTCATGCGACTCATTTTTAAACATAGTTTTAAAGATTGAACAGATCCTGAAACTGTTAAATTATTTTCGTCCATTTTTTTTAAATCAAGAAAATTAAATTTAAAATACCTTAAAAGTTATAAGCTTTAGCTTAACAGGAGAATTTACCATGAAAAGTAAAGGAAAAGATCAAATGGCACTGATTCAAAAAGGTGATCATTTGAACTGCATCACAAGGGAGCCCATATGATCTGAGCATCAGAGGCAACTATCTGTTTTTTTTTAAAGTTATTAAAAAATGCTCTACAACTAATGATGAAGAAGATAAAATAAAGAGCTGTCCTGGTTTATGATTTAATAAATAATTTACAAATTTAACTTAATCATACAAAAAATTTTTTTTATTTATAAATATGTACACATTAGATTAAAATAGCTTATGACTGTGAGCTATTTTGTAAGGAAGTTCACAAAACTTAAGTTAGATGCATTCATTCATTTTTAGGTCTTATCATGACATATATCTTATGTCATTTGAATGGGGCCATAATGGCACTTTCAACGTAGATAACACATCCAACAGTCATAGTTTTAAACAAATTAATTCTTGAGACAAAAAACCAGCATTTTGAATGCCTCTAGTGGATTTTAGCCAAAGCGTCAACTTAATTACGGTCAGTGTCAAGTCAAAAACCCTGGCATACTGTGAGACACATACGATACAAGACTAGATCTGGTTGAAATCTCTCGACATTTAAAATAACATCTCAAGACTAGAATAACCATTTGTGTTTTGCCACCCTCTTCATCATTTAGTCACTGTATAATAAAAATGATTCTAATTTATATAAATACATTTCAGCACAGTTCTTAAATTTTATCAAACTTGCCAGGCCAAAAAAACAGAGCCTGTCTGTAACTATTGTTAACATCTTGATATGTAGCAACAGTTTTTTTTTAATGTGCCACTAATATATTACTTCTAACCCAAGCCTGACAACACTAACCTCTTGTACAATAATTTCTCTACATAACATTGGCCTTTTTGCTCATGTTCTTATCCTTCATTTCTTTTGTTATAAAAGATTATTTTGGACATCTTAAAATTAATACAAATATAGATTCAAAATTTCTCTCACTTGTGGGATATAAACGATGAATATTAGTCAATACAGGAATGGTTCTTTAAAAAAAATTAATTTAAAAAAAAGGTTTAATACAAATATTCTTCATAAAAGATACTGTATAAATAACAAGTCTAGCTAAACAAGTTAAAAAAAAAATTCTTGTCTGTTTATTTCTAGTCGAAACTGACAAAGTTGAATGAGGTGCACCAATATTAACATCTGATTGAGAAGTTATGAAAATATTGAACACATACACTTAAAATGCATCTATCACTTAGGGTTAAAAAAAATTATTAATCAAAATCAAACAAGGTAGGCAAGTTTGGCGTTTGAATGAGAGGATTGGGAACTGTCCTAAAATAGATAATTGGTGATACTCATTGAGCCGGAGAAGGAAATATTTCATTCCAAATAATCATTTCCTTTTTAACTTTATCGATGTTTAAAAAAAAAGTTAACAACCACTGTTAAATTCTGATTTTAGCTGATTATAATTTACAATACTAATCAAAACATCCATTATATTTAACAAGACTACAATGTTTTGTTTACTATTGTTACAAAATGGAATCAAAATAACTTCAATAAAAACTATATATATTTATATTGGACATGGTTTAAAGGATAATTTGAAAGACAATAACTGCTTAAAAAGATGAAATTGAATTTCAAAGTTCAGTAGAGAATTCTTCACTAATTTAGTACCGGGGTTAAAATGGTTAAAAATATGTCTCCTTGGCTTTCATAGGAGCTCAAATTTTAACAAATTCCAAATAAATAAATAAATGCAATAAAGTTGAATTATACAGCCAAATTTTTAAAAGGGATTATTTCATCCTTTCTAACAATACAGTTCATAATATATTCTTGAATGCCTTCATGTCTCATTTTGATAATTGTCTTCTGGTCAGACTTTAGAAATTTCACAAGAATGGTGTGGTTGATTGACAAGCTTAGTTTACCCCCACCACTGACCAGAATACACAGAATGAAGGGTTGATCTGTGCCACAAATGGGGAATATTCACTGGTACCTAACAGTTTACTGGAAGTATTAATCTGTGGTACCATGATGTAGCGATGATGAGACGTCTACCTTATAATACTAATGTGTTGTAAAACAAGTGTCCACTAACATGTACTACTAGATCGTTTACTACATTTTTATTCGGTTATAAGCCAATACTTTCATACAGGTGAGATACAAGTGCCACAAAGATAAACAAGACAATCTCAGACAGAACTAATAATTTATATAACTACTTGAGAAACATTCTTTAAGTTCCAGGTGATAATTTTAAAAATAAAATACATTTCACAGGTGCTGAGCAAATATGCAACAAATGCTAGAGGACTCGGAGAAGGTTTATCACCAGTATTTGTAAACAGGCTTAGTTTTCAAAATCAAATATAAGTAGAGCATTAAATAAAAGAAGTGATTAATTCTAAGTAAAGTGCAATTGAATTTCAGAAAATTTCTGGCAAACAAAATCATTGGTTTAGTAAAGGGAAATTCTTATAAATGTAAAGAGCATGTGAAGGGAACAAACAAAAAATTGTATGTATACAATAGTTTTATAAAAAAAACAAAAAGAAAAACTTTTTTTTTGTTTTTTTTAGACAGAGCAGGTTTGATAAAAAAATATACGAAAAATCATTGGTAATATTACTGATGTGTCTAAACCAGTAGTTCTTGACCTTTTTGGAGGTACCGAACCCCATCAGTTTCATATGCGCATTTACCGAACCCTGCTTAATAGGAAAAATAAATATGATTTTTTTCCTGATTTTTTTTTTTGGACCTCCGCCGAACCCCTGACACTGACTCACCGAACCCCTGGGGTTCGATCGAACCCAGGTTAAGAACCACTGGTCTAAACTATTATATGTCATCTATGGGGAAATCGAAAGCAACTATAATTTTTAAGCATGACCCACAAGTGAGGTTTTTATGACTTAACTGTGTAAAAAATAAAATATTGTTTAAAGAAAATTATGTTTTCAAGCTTCTTTTAATAAATCCTAAATTGGGAACACTCTTGTAGTCACTTCTGGATAATAATTAATAAAGTTAAATATTTTAAGCAATGTCTCATACTAAATTTATTCTAGGCATAATCTAATGTTTACTCTTACCGTAAACATAGTGTAACAGATATTATAGATTTAAGCTTTGAAGAAAAAAATTTCATGCCAAAATAAAAAGCTAAACTTTATTTAAAGTTTCTGTAAAAAGACATATTTTCCAAAATAAAAGTGTCCTTTCAGAATTAAAATACAAAAAAATAAAATAAAACAACCAATTAGTATTAACATTTTACACTGCCAACAATGTTATTTAAATTTACAAATGAACACACGATTAAAACAAAACTACTACATGAGGTAAAGCTAAGGTGTATGCCTTCAAAGTACACACTCTTTGAAATAAAAAGCCTTATTTTTCATTCATTTGAGCATACCATGCTGTAAATATTCTTTTACACAGCCAACAAATGTACTACAGTTAAGCTTCAAGTGGCAACATGGAATTTAGAAGTAAAAAAACAATTTACAAACACAAATGTTAAGTAAAAAATAGCTACATAAAAAATGACTTTGCTTGATGCTCATTGCCAGTTATAAAAACATGAATGAAAAATTATCTGACCTGGGAGTTTTCTTTGTTTACATTTGTACAAGAAGATAATGATCTTCTAAGCTGAAAGTTCCAACAGAAATTTTGTATAAAAAGAACACACAAGAAATGTTTCCACTGATAAACACAGGAATCATGTAAGTAAAACAGCAGGAGTTAATCTTTTTACAAAAACAGCAGGAGTTAATCTTTTACAATTTTGCTTTAGTTGAACTTACATCGGCGATTATTTAAAATTTGCACATTTTTTTTAATCAACATTGTTCAGAAGATTAATGTGAAAAATTAAAACCATAATTACAAATGCCCCTAGATTGAATACTCAACGGAAAAGGATCATGTTATTAAAATAGTTATACGTTTAACACGGTTTTAAAAAAAAAAAAAGAAAAGCTATGCACATAGCCAATTAAAATCATCATATGAGAGGTTTAAAAGGATGGAAACGTAAAGAATTCAATAAAAAAAATTTCATAGTTTCTTTTCAAACCAATGTACAAAATGTGGCAAAATTTCAAAGTTTATTTAAATTTAAAAAATAGCAATTTGCTTATCTGTGACAAAAAAAAATATTGATATTTGAATGGACACACTTTAGTCTCACTTTTCAAGATTTTGTATACATCTTTTTGGGGTCTGGCATACTGTTTTATGTAACATATTCTAATTAATAATAGTTAATCAAAGCAGAAGTGGTGAATTTGTTCAGTTTAAGCAACAACAAACAAGTAGTAAACCAATAACAATGAATCCCAGTTTTTTCTTCTCAAGGTAAAGCTTTAAAAAAGTTTATCAATATATGTTTTTTTTTAAAAGATGAAAATAATCAAATTATGATTTTTATTTTCATTGACTCACCAACCACTACCCTTCTAATGCACAATGATTTTTCTTAAATGAACATTCTTCTTTAATTTGTAAACTTGGAGAAGAGAGGGGAAAAAATATATGTGTATACTTTTATGGGTATGTACAAAAATATAGAATAATAATTATGTTCCCAGGGAGATTTACAGATTTACAAAAGATGCGATACAACACATGTTCCTGCATTACTAGGGCAGACATTAAGGCATGGTCTCAAAACATGATCATTTCCTGGGTTAATAAAAATATCCTAATGTACAAATGAATAGTAAAATACAAACAGTGAGTGTTTTCTTGCAAAAACTCATTAAAATAAAAAGTGGGCCATATTTGCAGCTTCGCTATTATGCATGTCAAGAATGAAGAGAACGATAAAAATTTAAAAAATTAAAAAAACTCCCAGGACCTGCTTAAAATATGCTTGTGTTAGGAGATCTGACTTAATGTCTTCACTTAAACCAAAAAAAAAAAAAAAGAAAAAAACAACTAAAAAAGTTTTTTCAATAACAAAAAAAAAAAAAAAAAAAAAATTAAAAAAACTCCCAGGACCTGCTTAAAATATGCTTGTTTTAGGAAATCAGACTTAATGTTTTCACTTAAACCAAAAAAAAAAAAAAAGAAAAAAACAACTAAAAAAGTTTTTTCAATAACCAAAAGAAGATTAAAATCTTTCTCACCAGTGAGTTATGTATTATAAAAGTCATATTTCTTGATTCAATTCTAATGTGAAAAAATAAAAATGTACCACGTTTAAGTTGGACAATGCAAATGCTTCTTTTGTAAATATACATATCATTGAAGGCACAGAGACCTAATGTTGGGACCACATGTTAAATTTTTAAAATCAAGTTTTAACATGGACAGTGGTGAAATGATACATTAACATTGCGAAAACTTTCCATGAAGGGTAAAGAATGACGTGACATTCATTCACATGAATATTATGACAGTTTAAGAAGACATAGGAAATGTATTAATACTCATCTTAAACCTTTTTGCTGTTCTTTTATGCATGAAGAATCAACAACTTTTTATTTTTACACCAAACTTTCAGTTCCTTATCTGATGGACAACTTTTTTAATGGTTTTCTTTGCTTCGTGTAGATCTTTGGGAAACCCCATTAGTAACAAAGGAATTATTCTTATCGGGAATATTATTTTTCTTGGCACCTTCACTGCTTGAGTCGCTTAACTCACTGTCAGATTCACTCCTGATGTCTTTTTCAATCTGAAAGGGGCATTATGTAATTAAAAACTACTAATTAAGTTATATGATTAAAGAATAAGCAATTCTAATAGCTAGGGTTAATAGGTTGCATTGTTACAGATATTAAATGTTTATATAAAACCAGCATAAAGTAAAAAAAAAAAAAAAAATGTAGATTTTCTAGGGATCAACATTTTCCAAGGGGTACTGCATCTGAGTATTTTGGACTACTATTTGCAGAATCTGGGTAAGAATTGAGTACTATAGTACATTTCCTACTAGTATAACTCACGGAGCTTATTGTCAACATTTTGTGTTAAACCTTAGTTTGTACTTTATAGGCAATTGGAAATGATAGATGTCCAGATTTCTTTTAAATTTGTAATAGTTCTCACAGATTTTTGCGCATGCACTCTTTCTAAGATCCAGTGCGATTAATAGATAAATTAAACATTTCTTAATATAATTCATAAAATGTTTTTGTGAGTCACGATACACCCGGACATTGTGGAAATTGGCTTGTTTGAAGTTGTAAGGCTTAAAATTTAAATGCACAAGTTTCTTGAATCTATTCAAAAATTTGATTTTCAAATATTAGCATTGATAATATTTGCAGAGGCGAATACTTGGAAAAAAAAAAACAGGATGTTCAGCCGCGTTGAATGTCTGAGACTATAAACTGTTGTTCCCTAACATTTTCATAATTATTAGGTTATGACTTATTAAACATAACATTATTATACTTTTAAATGTATTATTTTTGTAAAGATTTAATTTTTTAAATTGGAAATTGATTTATGATGAAGGGTCTGAATAGGCAGAACAAAAAGAAAAATAAACATTGTTTGTAGGAACAATAAAATCTAAAGCAAACAAAACTTACTGAACCAAGAGTGAGTTTCTGGAAAGCGATGCTTAGTATAAGGTATGTCCACATTATATGCAATAACTGAAGCACAAATAAAAGTCCATTAAAGAACCAGTAGGCTGGAAAGGTAGTCACATAATCATGGATTTCAACAGCTGATGCATTTAAAACCCTGTAAATGGAAAAGAAATCAACTGCATGAAACAAAAGATGTTTAGATAAACAAGGATACAAGCCATCATTAAAGTTGATAATTCCATTTCAAGATATGTAACTCTGGCTTACATAAGTTGTTTGGGTAAGAGCATTAAAATCATGGTTATGTTAACTTGCTTTAACCTGAGCCTGCAGTCATGTACTTACCACAATGGATAGATGAATATTCTGGATATAATCCAAGTTAATATAAACATTGCAAAAAATATTTCGCAGGTAGTTTGATGTTTTGTATACTTGGCCATTTTTGCAATCTGAGGAAAATTTAGAAGAAGTGTTAGTAGGGACTTAATAAAATTGTAATGAAATCTTTCTTTATAACAAAACAGTTTTATAAGAAGCTGGAAAGCTACATTTACTATCACTCTATAGCAGATTTCATATTTATTAAATTCAAGTTGAAAAATAAAGGAAATTCACATACATTTTAAAACAATGATAAATATTGCAATATTACAGAAAATTTACAACAGACATAACATGTTTTATTTACACTATAAAGCTCATTAAAAATGAAATTCTTTTCCCATTAAAAAATTTTTATAAAAAAAAAATACAATTAGGTAACATTATTTCTTGAAGAGATAAAAAGCAGGTTATAAATATAAACTTTTATTTCCTTCTCAGTACAAAGCATCAAGATTATAAAATGCTAAGTAACTGACAAAGGACAAAGAAATGGAAACTAAAAAAATAACATACATTGAGCCAAGGATCAGCAAAATCGTGAACTATAAGAACCAAACTCCCAACGCGTACAAAGTTGCAAGCCCATGAAAAATATATAAGAAGTATCGTCACTAAATGGTGGACCACCATCTCTTTCTTATCCTAAAAAAAATTAATATAGAAGTATCAAGTTGTTAAAAAGTTTGAAAACGTAATAATGGAGATAATTTTTCTTAATACTATAGTTAAAATCCAACATAGTAAAATTTATTTTTTCTCTCTATATTAACAGCTGATTTATTTTATAATGTAATTAGAATTACTTAAAATCTAAAGAACCTTCCTTTCAAATATGACTCAATATGAATCAATTTTTATGAATTTTAATCGGTTAAAAAAAAACACTAAATAAAGTTATGCCATAACATAGAAACTTATGTTTCTTAAAAATAAATTTGAGGATGAGGAATTTATTTCTCTTTAAAATATAGTAAATTGGCCATAATATTTTTGCAGTGTTCACATACCTTTTTCTGGTAATCTCTTTGAAAGAAAATGGCAAAAAGTAAACTCCAGTAAAAACTCAACTCCAGCAAATACAGGTTGAAAATGTCATTATCTATGTGCTAAAACGAGATATAACAAGTTTATAAAAAAATTATTATTCAGCTTAAAATTTGGTTTCAATTATGATGGTGATTTAATTAATTATCAATAAAAAAAATTATAAAAAACATAAACTAATTTCAATCTCATTTTACTTATTTGGTGAAGTAAAAAAAAATTATACATTTTAATTTTTCTATTTTAAAAACAAACTCATTAACAACTTTAATTTCTGTTAAATTTTAAAGAATCTAACCAAATTATTTAGTTTCAGTAAAAAATACCATTGCTTTTTACAGCCTAAAAAAAAAAAAAATCAGACCCATTTCAAAGTAAACATTTTGACTGTTACTATGGCATTAAGTTGCTTACTTGTTTAGGCCAACCGACCCAGCAGTTTACTGTAACCCACAACCATGGTTTCTGAAAAAAATATTTATTTTTGTTCTCTTTAATATTATGCATAAATATATATACAAGTGAGTATGAATACAAAAAAAATGGGAAAACTTTAAATAATCTTGATTAGTTCATTATAAATATATAGAAATACATTAACCCCTTGAACCCTTGATAGATATTTTGGTCTCCCCTAACTTACTCTAGTTCAACAGTCCTTATATAAAAATGTGTTCTTAACACAGAGTTCAGGGATTACCACATGTCTTGTGAAAGGTCACAATAATGGCATACTTATGAGGAGCCATTGTTTTTTATATGTTTTAGTAAAGTTCTATTTATGCATAGAGGTGACAAAAAATAAAAAACCGGTTACTCTAAAGGAATCAAACAAGAGCAGGTTGATAATAATGCAAAGGATTCACAGGATTATTGTAGTTTTTTTGAAAGGATTGTAAAGAAGCGAATAGACAATGATAGTAACAACTGATTGACTTCAATTAGTGTTAGAATATGTGTTTTGGGAAATAAAGAAACAATGAAAGGTCTACCCCTAATCCTAGTACTGGTTTTTATGAAATTAGGGAAGTGAAAGTGACCTTTTCACTATCCTATTCTACACTGATTCTAAGACAATTTTCTCCCCAAGAAACATTTTATAATAGTAATGGACTACTAAAAGACAAATTTAGATTGAAATAAATAAAAATTATATCATTTATAATCATGGAATTTTGGTTGCTTGTAGGTCTGTTTGTGGAAATTTTCCACAGGGGCATGGGTATGTTAGTACCAGGAGCCATGGGTTCAAAGGGTTAAGAAAAAGATATATTTATATGACATAGGTTAAGAATGACAAAAACTACTACTTACATCCCAAAGAGCATATATACCATAACTGAAAGATGTAGTGTAGAAAAGGACATGCCAGCTGTAGAAGATATAATTTTTTTTTTAACACACACATAAGATAATTTATATATGTATACTCTTCTATAAATTGTATATGCAGAGCTTGCTTCAAAATTTAGGTTCATCTACCAGAAAAGGTCAGATGGAATTATCTTTTCTTTAGTTTAATTTTTTTCCTCTTTAATTGAATTTTTTTACTTCTTAAATTTAAAAGGAACCTGTACCTGCATTCTCTAAATTTATACATTGATGAAGGCATTTGAAGAATTCTTCTTTTAAAAAACCATCGCTGAATCTGCCTTTCTGTCATTTCTGTTTGCTTGACAAGTTTCTGGAATTCAAGATAATAATGAATAGTTAATCAGCAATGAGAAATCTAAATTAATATAAATTATCAAAACAGTGGTACAGCCATAACCCACAACTAAAGCAAAATATATTTTGTAAATATATTGATACATAGTTTTAATGTGGCTTTTTGGTACGTGCACATTATTATAAAAAACTACAGCTATTGTCACTAAAGGCACCAAAATTAGCTCATTGCACAAGAATTATATAAACAAGGTTAATAAGTGTATTACAAAAAAATGCATTTGGTAAACAAACACAAACCATAATTTGATCCTGTGGAACTTTTGACCTATATGTTTTAAATGCAGCTTCTAGAACTGGTGCATCTTTCAAATAAATACGCTTTCGTTCTTTAAGTCCCATCCATTGTCCCAAAGGTTTTATAAGAAAGCTGGTTAAAAAGAAAATGATTCATGAAAATACATTTTGATAATTTAATTTAATCCTTATGATATAATCAAGTAGACATACAAATTGATACATTCTTAAGTTCAGCTGAGGGCAGGGAGTAGTATTTTATATAGTAGCACAATGTATTCAGCGTGTTGCAAAATTATTTCCATCAATGAATTAAAATGACTCAAAGAAACAACTTGAATATTGAATGAGCAAGCTTTCAATGCAACAAATATTGCATAACATAATGATAAATATAGAGGCCCTCACAGCATGACACACTTCATTAATAAACTGGTTACTATAGCCATATTTGCAGAAAGTGATGTTAGTAGAGTTGGAAGAAGGGACTTATTGGATGACCACTGCTCCAATTCAAGTATTGGATGACCACTGCTGCAATTCAAGGACGTTTTCAAAAGGAATATGAGTGAAGCCAACATATATATATTAATAAATGGGAGATCATAGCTGAACATTGTTCTAGCTGGCGAACAGACAGCAGAGGCACAAAACAAAGCCCTTGCAACAAAAAGAGAAAAACAGAAGGCCTAATTCAACCAGGAGGCAAGGTTCTCCTGCAAGAAGAGCAGCAGAGAATGCTATTCTAGGATCTGCATCATAAGCCATTTGATGAAGGGCCAATAGGGTAGACAGATGGTTGCCATGAATTTGCAGAATATAAATAATTATTCTCATTAAAAATAACTTATTTATATTATAGCCTATGTATGAAATCATATGGGCTATAATAGACTAATTATAAAAGTGTTGGACTGCGATAAAGCTTTAAAATAGATTAATTAATTAGACACGAACAATTTGTGTCAATGCAAAAATATATGTTCAGCTTTAATAATACTTAGGGGCGAATATAATTCATATATAAGAATAGGCTTTGGTCACTTTGGATCATAATAAATAAATGCTAAAAAAATAAGAGTGCTGTGATATAACATTTCTTAAGAATGTCTCCACACCTAAGTTATTAACAATTATAAATGTACATAAACTAAAGAGCAGTGTGTGGCCTGTTTAAAGTATTGAAGCAATTTTTATATCAGAACAAAGTGTGTTTGCCCTCCTCAATACCATTAACCCTTACAAAGCATGTGGTCCTGACAACATCAAACAACGAGTGCTCAAAGAATTAGCCAAAGAAATCGCTCCTGCACTGACAATACTCTTCCAATCGTCACTATGCACAGGAAATGTTCCAGCAGACTGGAGAACAGCGCATGTCACTCCAATTTAAAAGAAAGGGGAGCATTCCGACCCTGCCAACTATCGTCCGATATCCCTCACCAGCGTCGTCTGCAAACTGTTGGAGCACATAATCGTAAGCACAGTCATGAAGCACCTTGAAAGCCAAAATATACTCAATGACTGTCAACATGGCTTCCGAGTCAATAGATCATGTGAGACCCAGCTTCTCGAATTTGTAGAAGACCTGATGACCAATCTGGAGAACCACAAGCAGACTGACGTGCTAGTAATGGACTTCGCAAAAGCATTTGACCGTGTGAATCATAGTTTGCTTCTACACAAACTCCAGAGATATAGGATTCAAGGCACCACTAAAACATGGATCTCTAGCTTCCTCAGCCACCGACGCCAAGCAATAGTGGTGGGCGGTACAAGCTCCTCCTTTGTCGATGTGAAGTCAGGGGTCCCCCAGGGATCAGTCCTGGGCCCCTGTTTGTTCCTAGCAATAATAAATGACCTACCAGAGAAACTGACATCACAGGCAAGACTGTTCGCAGATGACACAGCAGTGTATAGGACGATCACCAACAGATCTGACCAGGACCAGCTACAACAGGATCTCAATCTGTTAGCTGAGTGGAAGATGAGCCGGGACATGGAATTTCCCCCTGCCAAGTGCCAGACACTATCAATCTCTAGAAGTTGTACTCCTCTATTGTACTCCTCTACACTACCAATACGAACTGCACGGCCATATACTTGAGCAAGTTTCCTCCGTAAAGTACCTGGGTGTTACCATTCAAAGAGAGGTCCGCTGGGACGAGCATATTAACAATGTATGTAACCAAGCAAACAAGACCCTAGGTTTCTTAAGGCGAAATCTAAAGATTGGCAACTCCTGTGTGAAAGAAAGAGCATATAAGGCCTTTATCCGTCCGATTTTAGATTATGCATCTTCAGTCTGGACCCATTTACCCAGAAGAGCATTGACAGGTTGAAGGCGGTCCAGCGACGAGCAGCAAGCTTTGTCCTGAACCGCTACAGGAATACCTCTAGTGTTGGCAGCATGCTAGAAACACTAGGCTGGTCATCATTGGAGAAACGAAGACGACAATCCAGGCTCTCCATGATGTACAAGATAAATAATGGGCTGGTCCACTGTTCCAGTATTAAACAGAAACTCGTCCCTCTCCCACATAGACAGCGACGAGGTCATGACAGGCAATTCAGGCTCATACTAACAAGAAGCCAGTATAGGAGCTGCTCATTCCTGCCCAAGACAATCAGGGACTGGAACAATCTTTCAAAAGGAACGGTTGAGGCGACAACACTAGACACATTTGTGTCTATTGCCTCAACTTAGTGTATGATTTCCTCATCAACACCAGTAACAGAAACATTGCAAATCCCATCTACATGCATAGGAGCCAAAATGATCAATAAATTGATCGTGGGCCCTTAAGATATAGAAGAAGAAGAAGATATGAATTCCTAATAAGAAGTTCTAATTTTTTATTCATTCTCATTTTTCAGAGTTAGGCCTACTAGCTTATGCTAGTAAGTCTAACTAATACTTCGCATTATTTATGATAGGTCTCTGAGGAGAACTTGTAACTGGACCCTGGATAAATAAATTTTACAAGTACTCCGAAGGTTTAAAGCATTTGGAGATGGTGTACATTTTTATTTTGTCTACTTTAGGTATACTTTATGGTGATTTTTGTTAAAAAAAACATATGATTATGGCAGTGTCATTTTCATTAGCTTTAGCTTTTTTCTCCATGTTTTTTTTTTAATCAACAGATTCCACACATGAGATCATGCATTGCCAGCCTGGAGTAGATCAACAAACAACCCAATTTTAATACTGACAATGGAAGAAGATCTTTTTCAATTGATAAAGATTAAGTGTTGCTAGAGCTCCGGAGACAGAATCACAAACAGTGTCCACAATTTATTGAGACGTTGCTGTTCTGTCTATAGGATTTGTATCTGTCATAAACAAGCTTAAGTATTTATACTTTCAGCTGGACAAGGACAACATCTGTTGCTGTGGATAGCTATATTGCATTGGATGTTTTTAAGTTTTGTATTTAAATTTACCAATACAATAATTTCAACAGAGATAGAGTTTTATCTAATAACTTAGATATCAAATGTTTTTCGTATTGAAAATTTCATTGAATTAGCATTATTAGATTAAAAATTTACATTCATGTTGACAAATAACATTAAATTTGTAAATTTTGTACAGCATGATTTTACAGACATGGGAGAGAAAAGTTTTCCGGCAAATATATAATATATGGACCAACAAAGGATGAATATTGATGGAGAATACAAACCAACCAGGAAGTTTATTGTCAATGTTCTGCTTCAAGCGTGGGATCCTGATATTATATATATATATATATATATATATATATATATATATATATATATATATATATATATATAAATATCACACTCTAGACATATAAATAAAAAAATATTGTCAATGTTCTGTTTCAAGCGTGGGATACTGATATTATATATATATATATATATATATATATATATATATATATATATATATATATATATATCAGGATCCCACGCTAGTAACAGAAATACAAAAGGGCAGGCTATTTTGGGTGTGACACTTAGAAAAATGCCCAAATGACAGAGGAGGGAAGAGGGTGCACCACCTAAACCCCATAAGAAAACGGCTCAAAGGCAGACCTAGGCTTAGATGGATGGATGATCTAGAAAAAGATCTACAGCAACTCGGAATCCAACCATGGAAAAGAAAATCATCAGTTACGTTTGAGTGGAACCAAAGCCCAGTAAATGTGCAATTAACGGTTAAGTGTTTTGCCAAGAGTTGTCCCACCCAAGGGCAGTGGCGTCACTAGACTTAGGGTAACAGGACCAACCGTTGGACCTGAAAGATGAGAATGATAACTTTCCGATTCTTCACCGAGTGTTGTTTGTGTCAAAAACATCAATTTACCATGTTTTTTAAAATTAAAATTCAACTTACAAGATTCAAAAGAAAGAAAAAGAGAAACTCATCATCCCTGATACCCCCAAGATGAACACCAGAAAAAAGATGTGCGCATGTTTAAGAGTGCTATTTTTTATTTGTTGAAAGCGAAATACCCATACATATGCCACTCATTTAAAGAGGCCTAATTATTGTTGCAATTTCATGGGACATTTCAGCATAATTTTCTGGGGAGGGAAGATCCCCCCAATTTGCAATATAAAAATAAAAAAATAATAATTTCGAACCATAAACCCAGAAAAAAATTTTTTAACGTATCAAAGAAGTACAGAGCTAAATTTTGAAATATTTTGAGAAACAGAACAATGCGCGGTAGTTGACCTGGAGAACCTCCATGCCCTATATCCCGTGGAAGACATCATAGGCCCTGCCGCTAACTGAATTTTAGCCCAAAAGTCAAAGCCCTACTTTTACATGGGCTGTAGTGTTATCTTACTATTACTCCCAATACTTTAAAAGTACTTACTACACTCATTACAAAGTCAAATCACTTCTTCACTGTCTTCACTCTTGGGCGCTGATACTAGTCTACAAATTAATACGGTAAAAGTGCAGTTCAGGTGCGTATATTATTTCTGTTTGAATCTCTTATTTTCCCGTGTAAACTTATGTTAATTCTTTATAAAAAGTATTTTAAAAGTTATATACCATCTTTTTATTGGAATACAACAACAATTTAACAAATTTTACGAGATAAAAAAAGTACATTTTTATGAATCTTTCGTGTTTTACGGAGCCATTGTGGTAAATCAAGGATAACTCTTCTGTCTTTAAAGATACTTTATAAAAGTTGCCCAATTGGATGAATCTTGTTAAAATAAAAGATGTATTTATTTTATAACTTTACTATCAACTATAACCGGAGTTGCCCGGGGCTGCATTCAGAAAAAAACATCTGCTACGTCCTTTTAGTTCACATTGCTATTAAAGGAAATGTCAACAACAAAACAACAACACTATAGTAAAAATAATAATAATTAATTTGTCTCCTATTAAAAACAATTAAAATAACTTATGTAAACCTTTCGTTTTTCCCGTTTTCCGATGGCACCCGGAAGGATCATGATGGGATCCCGAACCCGATGTGATTCCGATAGAATCCTGGTCATGGTGGGATCCCGATCCCGGTAAGATACCGATCCCGGTGAGATCCGTTTCCGGTGGTATCCCAAACTAAATGAGATCCCAATCCGGTGGGATCCCGTTTCGGTGAGATTCCGATCCCGATAGGATTTTGATCCTAGTGAGATCCTGATCCCGGTGGGATCCCGATCCAGTGGGTTACCGATCCTGGCGGGATACCGGTTACGGTGAGATCCCGTTTCGGGTGAGATTCCGTTTCGGGTGAGATCCCGTTTCGGGTGATATGCAGATCCCGGTAATTATGGGGAGCTCACATACTTGACATACGAACCCAGCTTACAAGCCACATTGCAATTGTTACGAGCGCCTTAGGAGAAATTCCAGTTGTATTAACGTTATTTGTTGCCCCACAAGGTGCGCGTATAAACCAAATGCTGCACCATTAAAAATGCCAGTTGCATCAACAATTTTAGTTATTGTTTCTTGGTCGTCCTGCAATTTTAAACAAAATGATCCTACAACCAGCAATACCGCAAAGCCAAAACGAGTCCGTCTTATAATATAAAAAAAATAATCACTAGCCCTCACTTTACTCAGCGCAAATCAGTCACCAGTAATAAGCGCATTTGCATACGAAAAAAGAGGAGGGGTGCTCAAATTAGAGCTGACCAATCACAGACAGCGTATTAGCAGCCTTCAGGGTGATCAGCTTCACACCAGGTCCAGGACAATGATGACGTGTGTGTCCACTGCTTAGTCAGTGATCCACTTCTAATCTCCCCCCCCCCTTTCCCCGACTCGACTTCAAAGGACAACCCCTATATTCCAAGCTCTCTGAGAGGGGAAAAAAAGAAAGTTGGGGTAGGGGGGGGGGCGGTTGTGCGTAATGAAGAATCTAGTTTTTCATTCTTTTTTGTGAATATGCTTAGTTTGAAAATTTCGTTTAGCATTACTAACTTATAGGTGGCTAAAAATCTGGCATAGCGTAAAAAGAAAAATACAAACAAATGGGGGCCCTGTCACTTTGGTTGGGGGATGTTTAAAGACTCTTTAGAAGTAAAATAAAAAGAAAAGATGTGATTTATAATCCAGAAATAGTTAACTATAACTGCCTGGATTTAATTATAAAAGAATACACTAAGTTTACATGATAAAAAAAAATTTAAAATATGAAATGCGCTAAGAAATAATATACGCAACTGAACTGCACTTTTACCATTAATACTACATTACAATGTAGACAATATAATAATAAAATAACAATCTAATAATAGTATTAATACTAATTAAATTACTAAGACTAAGAACTTAGTCTAACTTAGCCATAATAATTTACAATTTACCTTTCATAGATAAGCCTCACTAACATTAATGCAATACCAACAATAATAGACCAATTCATGTGACTTATTTTTGGATAGTATACTGAAGGATCAGAACTTATAAAATCCTCCCAACGTGCGTCATCACCCAGCCAAAAGTGCTCATTCCAAATAAAATTATGAAATCTATCCCAAAAGGTCGCCATTTTGTTTCTACACTGATGGTACGGGAGAACACTCTTATTTAAAAAACTGCAATGTTGTGATACAATGTGATACATTTCCGGTTTCCCACCCACTAGTTATTTTTTTATTTTTTAAAACTTGTAAAATGATCAGAACTATTTAATGTTAATAATGCAAGCTGTCTATAGTTGAATATTTAAAAACGATTTTAAAAATTCAACTAAAACATATTTATAGTTTTATTAATGTCAATGCTCATTTAACATTTTTATAATGTTTAAATATTAAATATGAAAATAGCTATTTAAAAAAAATAAAAAAATAAAGTCAAATTCGAAAGAATAGTTTTTATATCGCATATAAAAGAAATCAAAGTAAGATCCCAGAATGTGTTTCGGGTACAAAGGTTAAATACTACAGGACAAAAACAAAATAAACAACCCAAAAACAAGCAAGGTGCCCCACCTCCTACCCACCCTCACTCAGTGGCGTAGCGAGGGTGTTTGGCGCCCTGGGACAAGATTCGCGCCTGGGGACAAGATCCATTTTTAGCGCCCCTTTTTCTTTTTTTCAACTCTCAAACCCATTATTTTCATCAATAAAATAACATCAAAGCATATTTTGGCGTCCCTAACTAGCTGGCGCCCGGGGACATCTGTCCCCCCTGCCCCCACCACGCTACGCCTCTGCCCTCACTCCTCCCCTTTTATTGGCTTTATTCATCTTATTATATGACTTATTTTTAAGGTGTATGAGTATGATCAAAGAAAGAGCGCAAATGAAATAGGATAGCATGACATTTTGTTTTTTTGTCTTTCGCTTTTACTACGTCCTCCATCGATGGAAATTAATAGCGTTTGAATTGCTCTTTCTCAATCATCAATGATTAAACTTAAACATTAAAAAAAAATTAATTGAATGAATAAGAAAATAACTGATACAAAAAATTTAAAACTCGGAGAATATTATGATTTGGAGTTTGTTGTGATACATTTGAGTAAATCTGCTGCTTTGACTTTGGTCTTAGTAGTTTAGAAACATTTAGTCTGTGCCAACTTGAGAGAAAGACCTGCTGGTTACGATGGGCTCATACTTACTGTATCCAGCGGAAGGACCACCAACAGAAGAGCTCTCGCGGCCCTGTGGGACTGCAGCATCAAACTGCGATGCGGAGCTTATACTTATAGCTATACACAGGGCCTTGGAGAGAATTCATGACACATTGAAGGGGACGGAACATGCAGGGCTTGATGTGGTTGTCTACTCAGACTCAAGATCTGCTCTCGAGATCTTGGGAAAGCGACAGGGTACCACACATTTGGTCGACGTCATCACCAATGACGTGTGCAAAATTGGTGAACTAGGGGGCAAGGTAACAATACAGAGAATACCTGGCCAGTAAACACCAGTGGCAATGAGAGAGCGGACACTTTGGCGAAAACCGGGGCTGCCCAGCCTCAGCCAGAAGTACCAATGACTTTTTTGGGAATCAAAAACTGGCTGGCGGACCACTTCAGGCAGAAGTGGTACCGGCAATGGGCCTGTTCTTTTGTGTTATCCTTTATTGAAATTCAAAGTTTTACGGATTTGGTCTTTAAGTTTTATGTTGAAGTAATATAAATTAAAGGGAAAAATTGCAACTATGCTGCACATTGCCAAAGGCCTGTAATTCCAAATAATGTTTGTATAGTGTATATTTATCATCATGTAACATTTATCACCACTATACATTCATTTTTTAAAGTGGTGCATCTTTTTTCAAATACTTTGAAAATATTGATTGGACATTGTTGCCTATGAGATTTTGGACAGTTTCATTAGCATGTATTTCCCTGAAAAGAGGTGGTGGGGAGAAAATTATTTTCTTAAAAAACTGTACTCACAAGATGCCATTGCCATAGAAGTGGAATAAGAGGACGTCTCCATAAATTGGTGGCAATACATTTTTTTGCCCAATAGACCTAATAAGGGTTTCTTCTGGTTTTAGCAAATGATGATCCCATTAGGCAGTGTAGTCCATTTATGTGAAGAATTAACAACATCAAACAAGTCATCATGGTACTTAAAATGCTTTGAGGTGTCAAGTCAGCTAATTCCTTTACCTTATCATAACTTATCTACCATCATATTTGGGGGCGATTTCCTCACGGTTCATCACAAACATCAAAGAGACTAGAATGTTAACTTCAAAGCACCTACGTGCATTATGGCGCCCGAGACTTCATCACCATCATCATTTCTGAGTGTTTTTACAGCACAAATTCATCAAGAGACCACAATGAAGAATGAAATTAAGGAATTAACTCCTGCATAATGACCATCATTTTTATAGTGCTTGATCTCTCCATTTATTTTCCCTGGGTATTATACACATTAGGGATAACAGAATACATACAAAATTCATCCATCAAGTAACATCACTCTATTTTTAGCAGCTTTTGTTTCCCACTCCCCCATCATCACAAATTTGTCATGCAATTAGACGTCACCATCAAAAATTTTCACCAATTTCTAATCCCTCCTGCTACCTAGGTGCTGACATTTATTTATGGCCCCTAAGATTACCATAAACATGATTCTAACCGAAGTTTTGAACTGAACTTAGAAAATTTAAAGTTTTGTTTATTTGGAGATAGAAAAACAAGAGCAATCAATAAATCAATGGAAATGTAATACTTTATTAAATTGTAAATATTTAAAACAATAGGAATGCAATGACAACAATTTAAATAAACAATTAATATTATGAATCATAATTAGTTAAATTGGTGATCAACCATTAGGGCATATACCAGTAACTAAATATTTTGAAAAATAGAGACATTAAAAAAAATATTTTCAACTGCGTTAATTATATCTAAAATGTATTATTTGACGATTAAAGGTATCCAAGACGTGTTTGTTAATTATTTTTCACAATGAAACTTTAGTAAAAAAAATGATAATTCATCTGTATTGTAATGCCATACATATGCATTTGTTAGCAATAAATAAATACTATGTTGCATCGCTTGTTTGATATAAAAGTAATGTAATGTGTTCAAAGTGTACAGATTAAAAGATGAACCACATTTAATTTTTAAATAACTTTTTTATATATTGCATGCTTATTAAAAATAATAACATGATTTCAACTTCAACTGGAATGATTGCCAATAAAGAAGATATTAATAAGCATCTCAAAGAAAAATAAGATTACAAATAAATTCCATCAATAATCAGTATTAAGTGTTTTGAGAAGAAAGAGTAAAAATGTGTATATCATTTACTGGTACAAAGGCTTTATAAAAATTTATTTTCACAGGGTTTTTTAAATTCCAGGTAATGACATGTCATGCACAAAATATCATGAACAAAAATTAGTATTAAAAATTTTTTTTACTGAATAAAACCCAAGTACACATGCTGGCTTTTCTTTTCTTAAATTATTTCTTCTAGTAAAACTAATTTTAAACAATACCCTAATAAAAATAATCAGAGGAATAAATTTAACTAAAATTTGTACCGTAATATAATTTCAATAATTCCAAACAAAGATTTATGAACTCTTCTTCCAAAAGATACTCATGGTTCATAAGGCATATTATCATAATCAGTATCTGAATTATCATTCCATCTTGTTAATTAGTATTTTTTTAAACCCTCAGAATAAAATTAGAATTTGATTTTAATGTGATTTTTAATAGTATTTTAAAACTAGAGATATATGGGGCAGCATGATTTGCATTGAAAATGTTTAATATTCAACATAAAATACCATATGCATCAATTATCAAAATAAAGGCAGTATTTAACTTTAACTGGCATTAATCAATAAGCAAATCGATACTAAATTTAATACCCGGTATATGTTTCAAAATTCTTTAGAGATGTGTGGTTAAGTTGATCCTTTATGATAGCGTTTGAATTTAAAAACTTTCTCAGGACTTCTCACCTCTCATTTAACATAGAGAGATAGTTCTTTAAACTTAGACATTATAATAATGCAACTTAAAATATTTTTTTTAGTCTGCCATGCAAATCAATCCTTGGATCATTGATATGTTTCAATAATTTCAGGAATAATAGTAGCACAATAGTCAGAATTTAAATTTTGTATTACTGCCCAGTAAAAAAATTAAAATATATTGATATTAACCCTCTTGAGACGGAGCCTTTTTTAAATGACTGTGCCAAGAAGATGGAGCCCTTTTCAAAAGCCCTGCACTTACTTTAAAAATATAAAGCTATATATATTCTTGTAGAGAATAGAAAGAACTCATAGGATCTTTATGAATCAAACGGAAATCTCAACATTCATGGAAATGAGATATTCTGATTTGCATAATTTATGCATGCACTTTTTTTTTACACTTAGAATAAAAAAATCTTACTTGAACAAATTTGCGAAGTTTAATGATTGTTGACACCTAATTAAGTCCAAACCCACATTTGAAAGAGTTTCAATGTGAAAAATTGCATTAAATTAATTTAAATCTTTCCTTGCGGCTACTTATGCCTTTGGCATACTTCATGGTCACATATTTTAAATGCATTTTTAGGTGTCACTTGGTAAAAAAAAAAATTGATATAAAGTGACAGAACATCCTAAACTATCAATGGAAGCCACCATTCAAAAGAGAGATAAGGAAGAAATGAGAGAAATAATCTGATTAGCTGGTACGTAGACCAGCCAGCCAATCTCGATAGATCAGATCAGCTGTCTCAAGAGGATTAAAATATAACTTATATGTCCTAACTGCACAAAATTTAAATTAATTTTCAAACTCAGCAATTCAAATATTTACATTCAAGTTCATTAAAATCTGCACAGTTATTCACACACAGTTAAACAGCAAAATTTGCACATTCTTCATGGAATTAACCATTTTTAAAATGTTTTTTCACAGCATCAAAATTATTACATAATGATAATTAAAAATTATAATCTTATAAAGTGATACTGGTACTAAGTTTTCATCAATCTCCAGTTTTACAAACAATTCGTTTGCATTAGAAACAGCATTGCAGATATTATTTAAGATAGGACTTATTGAATTTAATAAATTGCCTTGATTATCAGTGCACATTATTGTACAGTTCAAATGTAATTTTTATAGAATAAACTTTAATACAAGATATAAAGCCATCTGTAATACAATTACTCTTGTGATTAAATGTGACTTTAAAATCTCATAAATTGTTGCTGTGTAAAATCTTTAATGTAGAAATGAACTAATAAAGCATCAATATTCTATTGTAAATCTTTTAATATACACATGAAAGCAATAATAAATATTGAAGTCATTTTTAAGAATATGAATAATGAATTTTTTTCAAAATATTATTATGCAATTCATTTCCAGTTCCGGCCTTATTATTTTAAGGGTCGTAAATGTACAAACCTAAAATATAGAAATACTTTACTGAAGCAAAATACAATTATTCCTTAAATAGAATTAATTGTTTTTTAAAAAATAGTCCTAAATTACTGGACCTTACTGAAAATACTTAACATTTTATTGCTGTTGTCACAAAGGAATTATCTTAGATGCTAGCAGACTGAACTAAAGTTGTGCTTGGTGCAATAAGTATAGTCATGAAATGATTGTTGCTATTATTTTTTGTGTGGAATTAGACATTTTAAGCTTTTGACTAAGTACCATGAGTGATTTTAAGAGAGAAAAATTAATTTAGTTGATTAAATGATTTGTGCATTTAAAAATGTTAATACCGGTAATCATTTTGATAGGTACCCGGTAGCAAGAAAGATTTTTAAGAAAGAAAATAAGTTTAGTTTCTTAAATGATTTTTAATTATTCTTGTTAATGAATTTGTAATTTGAAACTCTTCATGCTGCTTCATTGCATAATGAATGTATCAACCATTACCAATAATGTGTTGTAATTAAAATTGATCTTTTAAACAAATATGGTAACATCAAGTTTTTATACATTAAAATTTTAATGGATTTCAACTATGTTTAAGTAAGTTTTCATTTCCTTAATATGTTTTAATTAGTGACCTATTAAAAAATATTTCTTATATTATATCAATAACTTTGAGAAATAAATAATTAAGCATATGACTCAAAAGAAGAACTGACATATGACATACTTGTTACATCATTTTTCAATTGTTTCATTAATTTGATCAGATAAATGCTTCAACTAGACAAAAACATTTTCAGATGCAAAATTTATCCATACACAAATGAAATTTCAGGATTTATAATTATCTCAAGAAATTTCCTGTACTAGAGAGCTGTTGTATGAGCCCTGCAACCCGTGCGGCTCCAATATTTAAAAATTGTGTGATGTAGAAAAAAATTAAATTGAAAGTATCTTAAATTACATTCACTAGCTAAATATTTTACACTATCCTCTCATCAGCAGTCAACACAGCAACCAACTTATGCTAACAATTTTACCAGGGATGGCGAACCCGCTGCCCACATGCTGCAAGGCTCGTTAAATATTATGGTGCCACCAGATGTATCGCAAATGAACAAGTTATTCATTCAGTTAATTTGTGCTTTTTAAATCTTTTCTCATTATAAACACACATTTAAAATTAGTAAATGAATGATTTTTTTTAGTTATTCTCAATTAAATCTACACAAATTATTTATGTGTGTGCGGCACATGCATTATGTATCTTTTAACATCTGATAATTGTGTACATTAAGAATAAATAAATAGTTCTGTATATTGTTTATTTGGTGTTTACTTGAGTTGTTTGGTGTTACAACATATAGCCCACAAAGAGTTGAATTGCTATCAAAATGGCCAGTGAACCCAGTAGAGCTGGGAATCCCTGAATAAGACACACTATGGTACCTAAGATGACAGCTGAAAGGCGTCAATATGAGCCACCCAGTTTGGATACCGATATTAAGATGCTTTTGCACAAATTCAAAGTGCAATTCTTCTTTCATGCACATGACATCACTCTTGTTTCCCCATGTAAACAGTTTGCCATGCTGAGCATTCCCAGTGATATCTTTTACAACATTCCTTTGCTGAAACAATGGGAAAATCAGAACCTACTGGAGCATTATGCTGTTGTGCCCACTGCACAAACAGAACATGGTGAACGTGCAAATGACATGAAAAGTCAGAGACCAATGAACCCAAGTGCTGGAGATTCTGTCATTATATTCTGACATACGACCTCACAGAGCTTTTGCAGGTGTGATGGTTGCTCTATGAATCATCCTCTCAATCCCTGTCAGTGTTGCAAGCAGAGAGAGCTGTTCCTCTGAATTGAATCTTATCAAATCCTACACACTCTCAACTATAGTTCAGGAGAGGATTTGTTGATTATCAATGATATCAATAGAACATGAAATACATGCTCAGCTCATTTATGCTGAATTGATCAAAGCTTACATAAGCCGCTAAGCGCTCTATGAGCAAAACATTAAATAACATGAAATTATTTAATTTTTTTTATATTTTTCTTATTTACTTTTGTTGAGCTTTTAACTAAATATTCTTTGTGAATGCAAAATAAACTATCAACTTTGAATGCAGGTGGGGGGGAATGACACAAAACCAAAATGTGGAATAGAGCTTCCAAAATCATGCTTAGAAGCTCTGTCTCAATTGATAATAATTTCAAACAAATCAACTTTAAAAAAAAAGGTTCTAAAAATAATAAATAATTTCAATTGAACCTGAGGCAATACTCATTGGTGTCTTTAAAAAAAATATATTCAATTGTGTACGTTTCTCGCTGGCTGTTTAACTCCCGATATTGCTTCTGATTACTTTCTTGGTGTTCGAGTCAACATTACTGTGCCTCCATCAGCTAGTTTAATGTTATTACTTTTATGATGATTTACTAAATCAGGAACATTAGTAAATGACTGGGGAAAATAAATCAACATTATATATTTTGATAAAGTAAAAACTTTGAAACAAAGGTCATAGTTAACTATTTTGGTTTACCATATTTGTTTAGATTTAAAACTGGGTCACAAACTTCTACAGGGATTGCAAACAATATTAGAAGAATGTCTCATTTTAATAACATGGCTATCGAAATAAGCTTAAAATAAAGTTAGGATTCTTCAATTTATCAGACATTTTTCAAAATTTCTTCACTGTCACAAGCAAATAAATTTTGACTGCAGATCATCAAATAAATGGATAACTTTCTAGGTGAATTAGAAAATCCTTTTATATCTCATACTAATATAATTATTCATGAAAAGGTTCAAGTCTTGAAGTTTCAGATGTATATCACACTGAAGAAAATGAACTGTCAAAGTCATACTCACCACTTCATCTTCTTTATAATTGCCTATAGCAAAGCGTTTATCATGTCGTTGCCGTAATTGCAGGTTCTTAATTTTACCCTCTGATATGACTACTAAAACATATGGATATGTTGGATCTCCTTTAGTGCTGGCACGCACCAAAAATGCACCATTCTGAAAATTTTCAAATAAAAAAACAACTTATGTTTAAAGCATATAAATCTATTTTGAAGCATCACATTTAACTGAGAAAGAATTTAAGCTCTGCTATTTACATGTTTAAAGACTAATACTTAGCCCTTTACAGACAATTCAAGCTCTAGTTGATATTTTCAAAGATTAAAGAAAGTCTTACACTTTAAATAAACACATTTTTTTTCTCAATGTTTTTAGAAATAATTAACAAATGACAACTTATACTGCTTAAATACACAACTAGTATTATAAATTAGTTAAAATTCCTAAAGAGAATATCTTTTAACAAAGTCTCCTTGGGATAGGACAAAAGATAATTAAAAGTGCATATTTCTAAAAGTAGATTTATTTTGTGCTATCTAAGACTGAAAGCGACTTCTTTTTAATATAATGGGTAGGGGATTAATGTGTTTTATGTTGATTAGAAACTACCTGTAAGAGTATTTAAATATAACTTAAGTCTGAATAAGATTCATACGTCTCTCATTTGATTAACTCTCTTTTCAGCCTCTTTTCTGTCAAGTTCTCCATGGAACCAATCAAATGATGTCAGTTTCTGAATATGTAAAGTTTCATATAAATTATTGACAAAAATTGTTCGTTAGAGGCAGGATTCACAAAATTTATATGTTTTTTTGCAAATTTAAGCAAGTGAAAAAGTACAAACCTTGAAAAATAAAACGTTTAATTTACACACACACACATAAGCAGTACAATCTTATAAGTATATTACATCTCATAAATGTCTAGGCAATATATAAAAAAACTCTCCCTCGGCTGAGAAAGCTGCCGCCTTATTTATAGGAAGAAAATTAGAATCCTCAAACAAATAAATTCTAGAAATTGCATCACCTGATTAGCACTCTTTATAACAAATTAGAGTATATTCGAACGTAAATAACCTTTTGCCAATCAAGAAAGGGGAGAGTAAAAAGGATTGTGATTCACATTTAAAAATTTTTTAAAAGGGGGGGAGTAATTGTAAGGCCTTGAATAACTTTAAAGTGTAAACATTAACCCAAACCTGCCCGCCGAATTTTTTTAAAAATTTCGGCTGGCCGACATAATTTTTTGGCTGATATCCGGATTACAACTGATTACGAAATATTCGGCTGAAGCCTGGTCAATAATGAAGTAATAAAACTTCAGCAATAAAACACTTTTACAATACTTCAAAAAAAGTTTTATTATTTCAAACAATAGAAAAAAAACGTTTTATATGCTGTCCTACTAATACAGTGCATGAATGCATCCCATTCATTCAGTTTCTGTCACTCAATACCTGATACCTTAAAACGGAACGCCATGAAATTTAAGAAAGCAAAAACATTACGTAACATCACGTTACAATGACCTGTTTATTTTCCGGCGGATTTTTTGGTGGACGAAAATTCGTCGGCGTATTCGGTGCGCGGCGTCGGCTGAGGGGTCTACATTAACCTAAATTTTTCCTTACACTTTAGTTTATCCATTCCTTAGAAATGATGGAGAAAACTTTAAAAGGGAATAGATTTTATTTATCAATAATCATCCTAATCTCAATCCAATGCTGCCTTAAACCCCCCTCCCACTTTTAAATTTTCAAACCAAGAAGGAATGACCCAGAAACATTACAAAAATTTTAGGAGAAAATATTAACATAAAAAAAAAAAACTTGCCTCCGTGATTGCATCATCGTAAATTTCGTCAGACTCCGGTGGCTCGTGGTTTGGTAATCTAATAGGCACTTTTGAAAGTCCTTCTTCAATTTTCTACATGAAAAAAAATATAATTCCAAGTGTTAAGCTTTATTTACAATTTACCTAAAAATAAATATGTAATTATAGGCAGGTAACAAAAAATATATAATAATGTAAAGACAAAAGTGTAAAATATCTCAAGATACTTCAATTTTGTGTGGATATATTATAAAAACATGGCTCATTTACTAAGATAATTTTTTCAGTGTTTTTTGTAAAAAAAAATATATTATTTGTATAAACTATAAACTAATAGCAGTTTACAGTTTTTTTTTATTATATTACTTTGAAAATAGCAATCTTATAAGCAATCTTATAAAAGAAATTTGCATATAAAGACCAATTGTTCTTATAAAGTACAGGTGAGAATTTTTATTTATATTTAACAGGTCAACTAGTTAATAAATAGAGAATCATTAACCAAAAATACAAAGCATATGCTTCAAACTAAGAAATTTGTTTACATAAATAATATAGATTTCAGGCTGTATAAATCTGTTAAAGCTTATTTATTTTGATTCCTTATAAGATAAATAAGCTTCAAAGGATTTGTTTAAAAAACAAAAAACTGCCAAAAAAACTTCTCCACTACATTAAATGACACATCAACACAATCAATATCAACTTAGTCATAAAAATTAAATAAAATAAAAAAGTGAAGACATTTTTCAAATTGTATTCATTTTGCTCATTAAAAAAAAAAACAACAAGATAAACATTGGCTGCTGAAGCAAAATAGAGATTTTATTACTATTATTTACATATCTATTAAATAGTAGTAATCTATCTCCTCAAAGAGAGCTTCACATGGTTTCAATTTTTTTATCTTAAAATTGTGCTGGTGGATGCATAGTTTTTTCCTCTAAAAAAAGATTATTTCCCATTGGGTAATTGCTAATGATATCAATCACAATCAAGCAGGAATGCGAGAATTTGAATTAACTACTCATGCAAGTATTTTTTTATTAAAGGTCTGAAGCTTGCAAATAAGTAATCCTAGAATCAATAAGCATTATAAGTAATCAAATTTTCATTCAAAAAGAAATGCAAAAATAAATTTAAAAAAACAAAACAAAAAACAATAAATATTATACTTGAAGCAGTTGATATCACTAAATGCTGGAAAGATAAAAATGGATCTACCATGCTTTTCAGTGGGACATATTTTAAGTAGATTTAGTGAAGGCTTTATCAGCTTTTTGCATGTATTTAATTAGTTAACAGTTATTTGGTAGCCATCTTTCTTAGCACTTTTAATTGTGTCACTGATATTTGCAGCTTAATTTTTTTAAGACAGCTTGGAAGAGAGATTGATAGAGAGCGAGCATTTCAAAGCTAAATTGCTAAGCTAGCTTCAGAGTGCAAATTTATTAGACTTACCTCTGTCTGCAGTTTATGACTACATTCAACATAGGCATTTATAGTTGGTGTGTTTTGAGAGAGGTAACAGTGTCTGAGTCTGTACCTGTAACTGTTGCACCATTTAAAATGGACCCTAAATCGTTTGACTCATTTTTCATGACCAGTGCGCTTTACTTAAATGTCAGCTAATTTTCATTCCTTTTTCTCTTGGTTTATAAAAGAAATTTTATAAATTAACATCCCCTGGCCCATTTTTTTAAAGATCTTTATAAATAGAAAATTCAAAACTACCAATGGGCAATAACTAATCCACTACAATGGGGATGCACAAATAGAAATGAAGAAAATTATGCCAAGGACGATCTTTGTAAATTGAAAGATAGAAAAGCTTTGCACTTGTGTTTTACTTCAGAGAGATCTGTTTAAAATAGACACTAGCATTTGTTATATAAAAAGGTATGGTTAAATAGCATTTGGTGAGATTTTGTGTTCTTCAAGATTTGGCTTGAGAATTTTATGAAAAAAATGAAGACACGTTGATAGAAATGAATTTCTCCATTTAAAGCTCAGAAAATGCTTAATTGATTACTTTACTTATGAAATAACTTTGACATATTTAGGCATAATGATAAAGAACTTGCATTTTTCATTGATGCTAGATTTTGTTGATTTGTAAACATTAAGAATTAGCATCAGATTCACATTTATAGTGATTTTAACAAAAATTAAATAATATTGTTTTAACAAAAGAAGGGCCAGGTCTTAATTCACTATTGATAGATCCTCAACAAAAATGGAGATGTTTGATTAGACCCAATTGCACTGAATTTCTTGATGCAGTGTGAATCAAGTTTTAATGACTGACAGTATTTCAGGATAAATGACAAATAGAAAAGGGATGCTTATAATAAAATGAGGTGTTAATGCTATAAATAGTTATAGTGCCAATAAAAATAAGCTGAACCTTTATGGTAGCATGCAGAGCCGGAAAAACCTGCACCTTCGCTTGATTACGGATAACTGGACCAGTTGGAGAAACTATTTTCACCGACTTAGAGGATGATGTGGGGCCTGAAGAAGAAGAACCTGCACTACTGTTGTCATCGGATTTACTGTCGGTGGTATCGATTGGAGGTACAGGGGGTAATTTTTCATGGCCCCGAGGAGGAAGCTGAGGTTTGTTTTCTACAGGCTTGGCTGGTGGTTGTGGTTTCTTGTCTGTTTTAGGAAGTGGAACTGTGAATAAAGTGTCAGGAGTTCATTGGATTCAAGCAAATTATCTACACTATATGTACCTAAAGCATCGCGCATTTGTTTAAAAATCCTCACTATTTAAATAAAGCTTTTAAAGCCAGACAAAGAATTTTGAGAGGGATGGACAGTCATTAGATCTAAAGATTGAGACAAGGGAACAGAGGCATGGACAATCATTGCATCTAAAGATTGAAACTAGGGAACAGAGGGATGGACAATCATTGCATCTAAAGATTGAAACAAGGGAACAGAGGGATGGGCAATCATTAAATCTAAAGATTGAGACACGGGAACAGAGGCATGGACAATCATTGCATCTAAAGATTGAAACAAGGGAACAGAGGGATGGACAATCATTAGATCTAAAGATTAAGAAAACGAACAGAGGTATGGACAATCATTGCATCTAAAGACTGAGACGAGGGAACAGAGGGATGGACAATCATTGCATCTAAAGTTTGAAACAAGGTAACAGAGGGATGGACAATCATTAGATCTAAAGATTAAGAAAACGAACAGAGGTATGGACAATCATTCGATCTAAAGATTGAGACAAGAGAACAGAGGGATGGACAATCATTTGATCTAAAGATTGAGACCGGGGAACAGAGGGATGGAAAATCATTAGATCTAAAGTTTGAGACAAGGGAACATGGCAACTGCATCATGTTAGCTCAATTCCTGTAGATTTGACAATGATTGTTCCACATGATAAAATTTCAACAGCTGCTATGAGAGATATCTATCTGCCTCCAAGTCGTAGTCTGACTACAGGATGACATAAACACTTACTTGGTTTACTACTTTGGAATTGTGAGAACTTCTCCTGTAGACAGACAACAAAAATTTTGTTGAAAAACATCAACAAAGTAATAATGAAATAAAAACAAGTTGCTCAACAAGAATCGCTCTACAGTTAATGTTTTGCTTGCCTAATCAGCTTGTGGTAACGCTGTAGGACTGCCTTAAAGCACTTGGTTGCTGTTTGTGTCTTATCCAAGTCTAAGCATCAATAAAACAGTTTTAAAATGTAAATACTAACAGTCATATATGACTAAAATGACGATGTAATACTTACTTTAAGTTCTGCAGCCATTGGCATTTGAGGAAGTTTATTTGGAGGTGGAGTAGGTTTATTTGGAGGTGTAAGGGGGGGTACTTTGCTGTTGGGCTGCAGAGCATTTGGTTGCTGTATTTGTTCTAGTTTTCTTCTGTGATTCGGTGGAGGAGGAGGAGGTGGAGCTGAAAATAAAAAAATGCTTATTCCAATGACCTTGATTTTTATTTTTTAACCCGCACATTGAACAAAGAAACATTTTTATGTTGTTAAAAACATCCTACATCAAGTTGCGCTTATAATATAAAGATGTTAAAAAGAAAGGTACTTTTTACAAATTATTTCTATATCAATGTGAAAAGTATGTAGTGTAAGTGACCCTTAAGAAAACAGCACAAAAACATTTAACTTCTTACCAAATGAGAACTGCATTTTTTAAAAAAAAAGAAACAAATATTTCCCTTCAATTGAACCCAAAAATTCCACTCATTAGCCAGATGATCTGCTAGTCAGTTGCTTGACACCAGGTTAAATTTACAATAGAATTATTGACCTTTTTGTAATGTATTTGGGCAGCACTGACAGACATGTTTCATTACATTTTGCTTAACATTTTAATGACATATATTTTGGTAAGTTTCAACAAATTAGATGCATTAATATGTGAAACAATGTTATGCCTATTATCAAATTTCAGCAGAGCGTGTTTTTTTCCCTGTGGTTTCCAGTTGAAACAGTAAACTAAAAATTGTTATAAAAATTGTCATTTTTAAATCGTATTTAACCAAAGTTTGAATAATTTCATAAAACTGTAACTAGTTATGGATGTATTGAGTAGAGAGAAGCAATTTTTTTCTTTTAAAATCCCATAAAGCGCATGTTTTGTGGAAAAAAATGCTTTCAATATTGTTATTGTCACAGCACTGGAACAGTCTAATGTAAATCCATATGTAGACCATGTCTCTTTAACCTAGTTACCAGAGAAACCTACAAGGTCATAAGGTCTGTGAATCCAAGTTTTTATGAAAAACATGCATTTTTCACAAATCTTCTCGAACATAATTGTTGGGATCTCTAGGCTTCAATGTGGACCATGGCAGAATAAAGATTTTGAGCCCCCCTGATCAATACACTTTTATAGTTATACTATCTGAGCTTTTTTTAGCACAAATGTTAATGAGTATTCCAACCTGGATCATCTTCAACCTATTACAAAAGAGAAAAGAAATTGAATAAATACAGATGAAATTTTTTTTCTGTATATCTTTTTACAGTGTTAATTATATTAAATGTATATGGTTTGATTGAGTAGTAATACCTAAAAGCAGTAAAATTCAATAAAGTAAAAAAAAAATATTTTTTTTAAAATGAAATTTTTTCATTAGAAAATGTATATTTTCAATATACTATTAGTTATTTAATAAAGAAAAATAAGGAATTACAAGAGAAAATGTAATGGAAATTGACTTACATGTCCCCCATCTGGTTCAATATATAGTTCTTCACCTGTTGGATGCAACAGTGGTACATGATTTAATTGATATTATTTGGTGAAAATATAATTAAAACAAAAGAAAAGATTTACAGTATGTTTTAAAGTTTTAATGAAACAATCTGGCAGAGTAATAATTCAAAAATGCAGCTCAAATAAAAGTAGTCATAGTTTTTTAGTAAACTTTGTTTACCTTGTTTGTGATCAGTCTGGAAAAAAAAATTGGAAACTGGTTTAAATAAAGAAAATAATGCAAATACCCTTAAGTTACAAAACATTTAAATAACTAAATTTTAGAAATAAAAATGGTATTTTTCTTTTACTAAAAATCTTACTGAAAACTTATAAAGAACAATAATAATTTTTGCCATGTGCTTATATTATCTTGTCTGTATTCAGGACATCTTAAAAGATTACTTCTTGTTTTAAAATTTAAAAATAGAACAACTTTAGGTTTTCAATCTTGATATCTATTTACAAAAATCCCTTTAATTTGCTTCTTATTTCATTCTTTGAAACTGTTATAAATAATTGGTGGCAGTATCTAAAATAAAATCATTATTCATAAATGAAACGAAGAGACACAATTTTTATTTTTCAAAGTTAATAAAAGCTCATTAAACTTTTTTGAGGCTTTTCAATATTTTTAACCTTTGTTTAAACTGAAATTTTTAAAGAGAAATTATTTGTAATATTTTATAACATACCGCAGTAACTTAACTGCTTGAGTAAAACAATGAAGAAATAAACAAGAATCAATATTTTATATATCGTCTACCAACACAGGCTACGATGAACACCCTGAGAAAAATCTCTATAAGCATACCCCTTATACCTATTAAATCTAAAAAGCAAGATTAATGTCATTTTTATGAATCATAAATTTATAATCTAATCTAGTACACAAACATTTTTATTGGTTTAAAAAGGAGGAGGAAGAGTGCCTAAGAGCAAAATGAGATGGTTTAAAAAAAAAAATTAAGTAATAAAACTCGTATAAAAGTTATAGATGATATATAGGGTGTTTTATTTGGTCAGAGGTCAAATAAGTTTTTAAAAAAACACTAATTAACTAATTCGAGTACATGCAAATTATTATGTTTAACTATCAAAACTAGCAATGTATTAATCATGTAAACTTTAATTATGTAATGAGTTCATTGAATTCATTTAGGTAAACAAAATACTTTTCCAATTCATTTTTTTTATTATTGGTCTCATAAGGTGTGCTTTCAAATTTATTACCTGGTTCAATTCTTTCTTATTTTATTTACAAAACACATTATGTTCTTTGAATTTTTTTTTCATTTTGAAAATTAAATAAATGTAAAAAATGATTGTTTCTTGTTTGCATTGTGAGTCTAAAAATGGGATCAAACTAATGTCCCTTTGGCACTTGTTACCCATGAGAGTTACTAGTGCTGTCCAACCTTTTTAACTATGTGAGCAAAAAAAAAAACTTTTCCACAAAGCCGAGGGCAGCACATGACCTCTCATATGAAACATACATTTAAGAAAACCTTTTTTAGAAAATTATTCACATTATTACTTCTTACTATATGCATAAAAAGTCACATGTCCAATAGAATAAAGAAAAAAAAATAAAGCAACTATAACGTAACTCTTTTTAATGACATATTTTGCTTTGTAACTAATTTGTAATTTGTGAAAGTTATCAGTAGCTCCTGCCCTTATTAGATTTTCTAAATTTTCAAACGCATTTTCACAATGAAATTTTTCATTTTTTACAAACATCATAAAAATGTCTCAAGCTGTGGAGGGTCATTTAAAATCAGCTCGCGGGCCGCTGCAGCCAGCGGGTTGGACAGCACTGCCCAAGACAATATGACGTTTCTGAAAATTTTTAAAAATGAAATTCAGACCACTAATAATTAATAGCAAGTGTACAATTTTAAATTAAAGTGCATAAAAGTTATGCTACGAGTTGTGCTGATAAAGTTTACGGCAATTGAAATCCTTTTAATTAAGAATATACACGCTATGATTGTTATTGACAATGATCATTAGATGTAGCCACATTTGTAAACAAGCTATACCATTGAATGGAATGATTTATAAAGATTATTGGGTAAGCATGGCCTATTCAGAAAAACAGAAGATTTTTTTTGTTAAATGAAGACAGTGATTCAAAATGAAAAGAGGCCGACAAAAGTTGAAGAGTGGCTAAAAGTGTTTTAAGAAATTACAAAAATAAGAAAAGTTGTTCACAATAATAAGCGTTATATCTTTTTGATGTTTGGTTTTTGTTCAAAATTATGACAAGATGCATTTCTTCAATCATTCAAGTAACAGGAATCTGTTAATATTAACAAAAAAATAAATAAATACACTGCTAAAGTTGTTTAAATCGGTGTAACACAGCAGAAAATCAAATTTCATTAACTGTTTGGCTTCATGAAAAGCATAGATGAGTAAGCCTTTGAATAGAAGCATAAACTATGATGTCAGTAAGATGTTTGTGAAAACAATAGCACTGGACTATAGAATACTGGTTGATCAAAAACTGTCTTAAAATTTTACATTACTTTGTTAATTATGCGACTTTTAAAGATTAAAATTCTGCACCCATAAGAAAAATTCTGCACCCATAAGTGGCACGCTCCTTGTAAATACCACTGAGTATTTATCACAGTAAGACTGAGAGACGTCAAATAATTGATTTATTTCATTCAAGTAAATTCCTGTTAGTTATTTTAGTGTTCATGGTTTAAAACCTTTATCATTCTTGACATAGTTTGTGACAAATGCTTAAATGTGTTATTTGAACTAACTGATTTTACATAAAATAACAGTTCACTCCTTAATTTACAGCTACAAAAAGCCATGTAATATGTTATGTTTGCTCTTTGATATTCTTCTCTCTAATCTACCAACAGCATCAGGTACAATATAGTAAAGTGCGCATATATTTAATTTTTAAAACACAGAGTAAAATAGTTTCATTTGGCTTCTAACAGGGGGAAAATGTTAGGAGAAAACAGACATCTTAAAAATAATATAATACAATGAAAGCAAAACGCTGATCTAAGCTATTCTAAATAGGTCCCTCAAGCATTTCTTAAAAAGATTTTAAGCAAAACAATGATCGACAGAAGCAGAGAAACTTAGTTCCAGGGTTCATGAGTACATTTATCATTTATTTATAAAATGCAATGAGAAAATGATTGTGCAGAGTTGGGTTTTTTAGTATGTATTTTCTGTATTTAACAAAGTTGAAAATTAAATTTTAAAATGATAGGATGCTTATAAAGAGGTTATATTTTAGTTTTAAAATTTGGTGTTATCATCAATAAATTGGCATGTTTGTTGTGTAACATTTTGTTTTATTATTGTCAGTCTTAAGATGAAAAAAACATTTTTTTTCAAAAGCCATTAGATTTGGTCCATTTTATTGTCCTGTCTTTTCCTGTTATCATTCCAGCTTTAACAGAAATAAAATCTCAAAGAAAACTAAGTTCTTAAGTTGATCTGAAAGGCATTTAAATATTCTTTCTTACAACTTCATCAAAAGTGCACAATTACAGGAACTAAATAAATCATTTTTGTGATCTAGTTGGTGATAATCCAGCAAAGCAGTCTTTAAAATTTAAATTCAAGACAAATTTAACAAGCTTGATAATTTAATTTTTTTTTGCCTCAAGGTACAACAAAAAATGTTAATGTTTAATGCTAATTCAATCAGTTTGTAATAGCTTGTGTCTAGTTTAAAAATTCCAAAATGTAAATGTTTTTAATAAATAACTGCAGCTGGAGTGCTGAAGAAAAAAACAGATAGCATAAAATATTTTTTCTTTCAAAATAGGTTTATGCAGACCATTTCACAAAATCCTATCCAATACCAAACACTTACCAGGCAAGCACTGCCCTCATAACAATTGTTTAAAATAGCGTCCATTTTGTAGTGTTACAATTGGATTATTATTATAATGTTGAAGCTGAACTGGTTTTTTGATAGCAATTTAAAGTGTTGTTAAAAAAATCTCTGACCTACAAAAAAAATTATGGTAAACATGTAATGAAATAATTAACTACTGGGTTTTAATAAAGCCATGCCAATTTACTTTGCAAGAAGGCTATTTATTAAATATTAAAATCTGTGCTGCATTGCAAAGATTAAACTTGAAATCAAGTTTACGTAGTTCCTGAAGTAATTTAGGAAAAGAAGCCGGTGCACGCAATGAATCAATGTGAAGAGAACGTTAAGAAATTGGCCCTTCTCACTACCTGAGCATCATCCCAATCCTCATCCCATTCGCCATCATCTGAATCTGACTCAGGAGGTGGTGGTCTTTTTGAAACAAAGAAGGGCAACAGAATTACAAGCTGTCATACCCACTGGAGGATCATTACTAAATGCATATGGGTGTTCATTACATTAAGTTTTGAAACATATACACACAAAAAAGTAGACTGAATGAAACATTTATCCCCCTCACATTTTCCATTAGAACCAATTTTTGTATTTACAAAACCGTGGTTAATTTCATAATCAAACTTGGCCGTTTAAAGTTTATTTTTTAAAAATGCAACGCTTCCTTTTGAAACAAATACGAGCATGCAAATGAGATGCAGATTTGAAATCCTGAGATGGTTCCGACTTGTACCTTGCAAAAGTGTTTGCTCCTGGAACTGGTCTGGGTGGCAATCTTGGCTCTGGGGTTTTGTTCACTTCTGGAATCTCATAAGTATCATCTGAGATCTCGGGCTGCTGACACATGAATTCATAATCATTAAAAAGGCCGCCTAACATAATCTTTTTTTTTTTATACAGGACTGTCCATTATACATTTACAAAGCACAGAAAACTCCTTTCATGTCAAGAGAAACAACAACATGCTATGCATTAACAAAAAACAAAATCTCTATGTACAACATCCTACAGCAAAGCATCTGCCATTAACATCCAAAGTAAGCTTAAAATTTCCTGGACATCTACACAACAAAACCACTTGTTTCCTCATGCAGATAAAAAAAAAATAGTTCACTTCACCACGGGTTGGGTGGACTCCCCCACTGTAGAACGCCTGACTTTTTCTACACTAAAAGGCAACAGTGATCTCATAGGCTCACTAATTTTTCTATCCTTGTCCAGAAAAGATGACTTCCCTTTGGGCACATCTGGCTTATTAAATTGTAATTTGCTCTCTAAACAGCGAAATGAATCCAAAAATGTGTTCTTTTTTTTCCCTTGATCATTTTCTGAGCTTGTCACGTGCTGGGGAGGATGAGTGTTCAAGTGATGAAAATTATCAGATTAAAGTTCTTTTTCTTTTTGCTGAAGTCAAAGCAAAGCTTGGGTGGCAAGGCGATAGGCTCAGATGTTTTGGCGAGGATGCAAATATTTATACCATGTGCTTGAAAAGGATGGATGGCATACATCCAGCGAGAGTTAAGGCAGATATAATACTGATACATCAGAGGTACAGAAAAATTGCATGCTTTTCACTTTGACAAGTAATTTTGACATTTGGTGTTTGCAAAACAACAATGCATATCAGTTTTTAAACGTAGCAATAAGTAAAATGCTCAGTTTAGATGATGACATTACAAATGACAGACAGTGTTACTTGTAAATAAAGACAAGCTGTGCCAAAGATTTTCTTAGAAACTGCTTCAAACACATCAAAGATAGAAATGCACAGAAGGGGAGAGAAAAGGGCAACCTGCTCATTCTTCAAACACACTTATAAATATATTTTGTAGAACACTATTATTTAACTTGATGTGAACCTTGTCTTTGGGACTGTTTTTTAAAAACTAGGATAATATTGAACTAAAAAAAGCATGAATCATGGCCCTGGCTCTCCTTTCTGGCAAATTTTAAACGAAGAGGTTGAGGCAGATCTTCAGCCTGACATAGGGTAGGATAGTTTTTTAATAATCTCAATTCTGACTGAGTAGTAGTTCAGAGAAAATACAAAATTAAGGTTCAAATCGGCAGGGTTTCAAAAGAACCACCTTTGTTATAAGGTCAAAGGTAAAGCTGTCTTTCTGTATAATCATTTACGTCATAGAAATAACACCTCCAGTTTTAAGCTTCAGTAGAAATAATCTGCCTGCCTAAATTGCAGGTTACAGAATTTTACAATAAACATGCAGTGTTGCTCATTGTCATATGGTGAGAAAGATGTTTTATTAATATTTGTTTAAAAGCAGGGAAAAAAATTAATGTTTTTCCATTTTTTAAATCATGTTAAGCACATGGAGCTTGCATTGCAATTGGAGTAAATCACTTTGAAGATAATAATACTATGTAATAACATGTGTCCAAACTTTAGGAACACCATAACTAATTGTAAATAGTCAAAAAAGGTTAACTGAAAATTTGAAAAATTAAAAACATGCTAAGTGGTTAATCTTAAATGAAATTAATAAAACAAGCAATGTGTTTCATCTTAAAAGAAAAAAGAAAATTAGAACTCATTCTGTGTCCATAAAGTGATGGAAGAAACATATAGAGGATTAAAATGCTCTTTGTAACACATAAAGTCATACAAAAATAAATAAACTACAAGCTCAAATTAGGTACTTTAAAATTTCTCTGGATTCAGAAAAAAAAAATTCAAAAATATGGAACATAATTTTGTTTCAAATCACTGGCTTCACAGGATTTTTTTTAAACTGCATATTTCTTCCAAATTATCCCAGAAAAATTATTTTCCCACCTTTTATCAATAAGAAATTTAGAAATGGGATACTTACTGTAAATAATAAAAAAAAAAATATTTTTTAAAATCAATATTCAGTAAGGGCAAGATAAAAGTAAAGCATATTAGGTCATTAATACTTAGATAAACAAATGGCCTGCACAAATTTCAGATTGTGTGACAATGGTTTTTTTTATATAAAAAAAGTGCATCTCCATGTTTTATAAACACAGTATTGTGCAAACTAAGATTCCCATTTAATTCAGGACAGTGTTGAAGGAGCACTGTACATTATTTCTGAACAAACAATAGAATTTCTATAATTCTTCATCTTAGGCATCCGTTAAATTTTCTATAAGATTTCAACTTAGTTGAAACACAAACTACCAAAGGAGCAAAAAGATAAACTTTCAAGTTCGTGAGACTTTCTATAACCGTTTTGTTTATATTGTTTTTCTCAGTTTGTAAACCTTAGGCCACAATTTCATTTTTAATTCCATTGTAAAAAAATAATTTTTAATTCCATTGCTTTGATGAGCATTTTTTAGATTCACATGATTTCCTAGTTATGTCTTAAATGTCGGTTGAATGAAATATCCGCTAAAAGCTCATAGTGAGAACCCATGTACATATTCTGGTGAAACCCAGGGTGACTTTTCACTTGTAAGTTGCCATGATAATAAATGAAGGACTGCGTTCAAGCCATGTGAAGGAAACAGTAGAACAAGGTGTGTGGAAGCTTAGATCAAAAGACAGGAAAAAAGTTGCAAGGCAAACTTTCCACATCCATTTTGAACAAACATACAACCCTGAGGGTGTATCACTCTCATACTCAATGTAGATGTAGCTGATACATTAAAATTTTAAGAAATGTCTGTGTGTCCTGATGCTGAAGTAGCTGATAAAAAATATTTCTTTTAGGTTATTTTACAACTAAGAATTTTCATGATTTAATCAATTAATAAATGCAAAATATGGAAAGGGATGAAATTAATTTATGTACGCATAATTATTTGAGGAAATGGGGAGATCAATAATATCAGTACCATGTTTTGAAAGCAGTGTTAATGAACTAAACAGAAAAATTAAAATCTTAAATGCTTTTTAAAAATCTAGAGATTCTAGACTAGAAATCCCCAACCTTTTTGAATTATGAAATGGCCGTAGTGATATGCCACATCAAAGATATTGAATTTATTTTTTAAGGAAGCAGTTAGCAATTTAAATAGAGAACTCTTTTGTGCACTTGGGGGGGGGGGGACTATCGCTTTGTTTGAGGTTGGGGACCTTTCTTCTAGAGTAGAACATTAAAAATTTCAGAAATGTGAAACGATGCAGAGATTTATTGTGCAAAGAATGAAAATTTTAACGTTAACGTTAACTAACGCGATTCTGTGAAAAATATGCTTAAATATTATGGTTAGGGTTCAATGACAAGATTATAAATAAAGAACACTAACAAACTCAAAACAGCAAGTCTGCCCTAATGACAATACAATGCATTTATGTAAACAACTTAATTAGTGAAGCTGGAGCAACAAAATTGTAGTTGAATTTGGGGCTGTACAAAACAAATTGGGTAATTTGACTTGGACATTTTATTTAAAAAAACTGTTTCATATCTAATGCTCAAACAGGAGCTATAAACCCAACATTGGTGACAGTAATGGATATGATGAGTTGTAATTTTTAAATTTTTTTTTTACGGCAGCCATTATCTCAACTACAGTTATTGAAAATCCATTTCATCTAATTTTTGTATAATTTTTTATTTTGAGTGACAGCATGATCAAATTTTGATAAAATATTTAACAATAAACCTCTCAGCTTGACAGATAACACATAATAAACCATTCAATAAAGATGAAGAATGTTAAAAAATAGACTAGGGAAGTTAATAGTAAAGCACTGAAAAACAAGGGGAAAACAAAATTCTTAAGCAAGTGCTGGTGCAATGTAGGCAAAAGACTTGCACACATGAAAGTATTTCTCATGGTGCAATGCTTGGAGCTCATCCGTGCTAAACAGTAATTGCTAGATATTAATGTGGCAGTAAAAGTTTTGAATATACCACTAAACCTCCAAGCAAGCCTACAGGTTGTTGGGTTGAGCCGTACTTCCTATGAGGGGCTGGACTTACCACCTTTGGTGGGCTCATATCCTCGTAAAAATCCTTGGTTTTCAGAAGGAAAAGGGAAAAGTAATTATTACAAAAATGTAATTAAAAATAGATGTTCAAACCAGAAATTCACACCCAGGTGTTTCTGGGGGACTTTTTGGAATAAAAAATATGTTCAATGTTTAAAACATTTTCTATTAGTATTATTATTATTAGTAATTCAGAAAGTCAGGCAAGAGATGGGTAAACACAAATGTTTATAAGCACATCCAAAATGACAAAAACAGTGTGAAACAGTGTGGATGAAAGATGACACAACTCATCATTTTCATGAATTGTGCAAAACAATTGGCCTTCAGAAGTTACACAGGAATCACCTTGTATAAAAGTTACAATCAATTCTTTCCTAACTTCAATGGTCAAAGAACTCAGAAAGTTCTCTCTGTGACATCTCTGGATAAACAATATGAAGGGGGTAACTCTAATGGTGATAAAAATCTGATTCACTAATATCTAGCCCAGAACATATTCTCAGGTATTAAAACATAAAAATCCACTGCAAAATTCTGTGATGTGAATCTGCAAAGAGTTATGGACCCACAGTTATGGTGTCCCACTTTGCAGCATAAACCATAAAAAAGTGTTCTGCACCCAATACAAAGTTAGTCATATGTAGGTGAATTTTATGTAGTTTGCACATAAAATATAAATTGAAATTGAAACAAAGCAGAAAAAAATGTTTCTAATTGACTGGGTACTTATTAAGTATAAGTGTAAGCAACAAACTACAATTCTAGGAAAACAGTTCTTATTTTAACAGCGAAAGTAAAAAAAAAAAAAATTATATACATTCAAATTTTTGATGAAACTGTTTAAACAAGATATAGTAAAAACTTATAGAACAGCAGCTTTAACTTAATTTAAATAAAAATACAATCATTGTAAAAAAAATGTGTTAAATTAAATTAAATGAATAGAAAAAAATAATAATGCACACATAAATACAACTTAAAATGAACATGATACAATTTTACAGAATTATTTTTTTTTAATAAGGTTAAGATAAAATGAGAAGAGCATTATCGGGGCATAATTAAATTAAATTATATTCTATTGTTATCAGTCAATTAAACTCATTTAAAACCTTAAAGCATTTTTAAATATGCATCCTTGCACAACAGAGGTGAAACAAAGTAGGTGTGATCGATGATGTGACAGCTTCATAATCACTATAATGAATTGTTTTGTAGTTTAGTATTAGCATAATTAAATTAAATTATATTCTATTGTTATCAGTCAATTAAACTCATTTAAAACCTTAAAGCATTTTTAAATATGCATCCTTGCACAACAGAGGTGAAACAAAGTAGGTGTGATCGATGATGTGACAGCTTCATAATCACTATAATGAATTGTTTTGTAGTTTAGTATTAGCGTAAAGTTGTTTTTTTTGTTATGTCATGCGCAGAATGACAGGAAGTAAGAGTGTGGAAGTGATTCAAATTATCAAGGTGATGTTGTAATTATGAATGTTTTGCTCTAGCAAGTATATATCTTAAAGCATTGGACTTGCTATTGTCCATTTGAGTGCATTAAGAAATATGTAAAGTGTAGATGATCATGACAATTAATTATATTACTCCAGCTTGGAGATTTATTTCCTATTGTAAATTGTGATTTCTGCGAATAAAATATATAGTAATGCAATCCATCGAACCTGCCTCATGCTTTTATCTTAATTAGAAAACACTAAGCCACTACTCCAACACTGGATATAGATATACATATATGAATTCTAAGTAACGACAGAAGGAGTGTTCAATATAACAAACGTTACTGGTGGGGTTGCACACGTACTAGGGTGCTCAAACAACTCCAGCAGTTATATTTAATTTGTTGTTTATTTATTAGAGATAGAAAATATAGGACAGTCTGCCTTGGAGAGATCAGGTTGAATTTTAGCTTTTCATAATATAGTTTCTCTATGGTACTTTCATTTAATTCTTCAGTAAATTGCTTAAAATTCAAATTTTGGGGTTAATTTAGCTTTCCCCTAAAAATGTCATGCTTAGTAGCAATGATTATATTGATAAAGTATATGCCCTTTTTATTTTGTGAAAGTGGTTATTCAAAGAATATTGCCATAACCACAAAGAGACTGATATGGATAATTTACTTCTAAATTTCTTTGAAATTAAAACAGTTATGAAACTCTTAACAGAATTTGTTTACCAAGCATAATACTAGTTAAGATGGGCAAAACTTTACTATGTATATTGCCTTATTTAAGTATCCAAACTTGTAAAATATCATCCACAAACCAATAAAAGCTACATTTAAGCTAAACAAACCCACTTAATAGTGAGTATTTGAAATGATTGTTGGATAAAATGAAGCTTACGTCACATGTAATGAAAAAGTTGCACACAAATAAAAGTAGTTTCAAATGGGTGAGTAAGAGATTAGACTTAAACAAAATTAATATTTACACCGATATAGTTCAGATGGTTAAAAAAAGCTTCCTTTTTTTTAAAATGAATACAGGTAAAGCTATAATTATAGGTCATGAACTTTCAGAAAGAGTTGTAAAAAATGATTGTATCTATAGTGAGCTGGAAATTAGTATGCAGACAAGACAAGAAAAGATGAAGAATGGACAAATATGTTTACTAATAAAATTATTTACATTTTAATAAGCTTCAGCCCTCATTGCTTTCATCCCTCCAAACAAAGGAGTAGCTAGGGATAGTGTGCCTTCACACACACCCACCAAAAAAAAAAAAAAAAAAAAAAATACTCCGCAGTTGGCCGAAGATGCCACCCTGATATAAAAAAAGTGCCACACAGGGTGAACATAATTAAAGCTGTGTTTTTGTAAAATTAATATAATTGAAAATAACTTCCAAAAGCAAACTATTGTTTGTTAACAATCTATTGTATCTAAAAGCAAAAATGACAGCTAAAATATTAAAATTTGTGATTGGAGAATATAAGGAAGACATAAGCTAAGAACCCAAAAAATTACTCGAAAATATAGATTTAATATGTGGATTCCGGCCAGACTGGATTAAATAACTGTTCATTATTGAAAGCATTGCTGAACATTTCTGTTGTATGCCGTCTTTAATTCATCTGCATTAAATGCTCAAATACTGATGCAATACAAAAATTAATATATCCCCCCCCCCAACCCCCACTTGTTAAAACAGTTTGAGAAGCATTTCTTATGCACAAGCAAGTTAGAGAGGTAAAGGATTTTCTTGGTGAGGCACTCTATAACATAGATTTTGATAGATATTTAGTTATCTTATTTGTTACTGTTAAAAGAAATCAAGTGGTTAAAAAAAAAAACAAGGCAGAAAACAAAAGCTAAGGAGAGCAAACCAGGAGAGTATAAAAACAAGGAGAATATACAAACCAGGAGAGAAAGTTAGAGAGGTAAAGGATTTTCTTGGTGAGGCACTCTATAACATAGATTTTGATAGATATTTAGTTATCTTATTTGTTACTGTTAAAAGAAATCAACTGGTTAAAAAAAAAAAACAAGGCTGAAAACAAAAGCTAAGGTGTGCAAACCAGGAGAGTATACAAACCAGGAGAGTATACAAACCAGGAGAGTATACAAACCAGGAGATTATACAACCCAGGGGAGTATACATACCAGGAGATTATACAACCCAGGGGAGTATAACAGGGTCAAACTTGCAATGGCAATTAATAAATTACTTTATCATTTTGCTTAAATTATACAGAGCCGATCTTAGGAGTTTGGGGGCCCTAAGCATGGAGCGTAGGTTGGGGGCCCCGGAAGGGGTGGGGTCCGGGGGTGGAGCTCCCTCGAGCTGAGCAGAAAACACCACCCACCACTGCGGCACCTCTCCTCTTTGCTGGCGTGTAACCACAAACCATATTGATAATTCCGCCACTAGAGAAAATGTGTACTTCTGAAATATATGGACATGCAGGTGGTAGTGGGGCCGTAGGCTGTTGCCTAGTTTGCCTGTATGCCTAAGAATGGCTCTGGTGGCACTTATTCCTTATTTTGAGGAAGAAGATTGCCCCCGGCTTCCCTTCCCCTGCCTCCGAATTCAACTCAGAATGATAAATTTTAGGATGAGGAAGGTAACGTGAGTGACACAGACGGCTGCAGTGCCAGCTAATAAAAAACCTGGGGATCGAGGGCGCCTCACGTTCGGGGCCCTACATGGATGCGTAGTCAGCATATGCCTAAGAACGGGCCTGAATTATACACCCTGCTGATTACTTAACTTTTGCTACGGATATTATTGATCTATTTATTTACGTATACATAAGACTTTAAAAGTATTAGTTTCCTTTAAATTCCCTTGTGCGAGAAGAAAAGTTTTTAAAAAATTAAAAGGCTACAATAAAGCAAGCTTGAAACTATCAATGCTTTTATAGATGTTTAGGTTTAGGCATCTAATACACATATATTTGTTGACCTGTACTAAGGCAGTTAAACAAAAAAAGTCATTTTAGAGTAAGCTCGTATTTACAAGATATTGTAATACCTGTGGACTAGTAAAAGGCTGCAAATATTCATCACCTTCTTCTGATACTTGAGCCTGTTGTAAAACATCTCTTTAAAATAATCTTAAGTATCTGCATATATTTTACACCTCAAATTGGGTACAAAATATAACACAGAAATAACAAAAGCACAACTTGCTAAACAAAAATGTAACTTTTATTTTTCGTATCTATTAAATAAATTCCCACTGAAGCTTTTGTATTTATATTTTTGATATGAATTAAATACAGTAAAATAAAATTTTGGTTAAAACATTATTTGGTACAGAGTTGTTAGCAAACAAAGAATAAGATTTTTGTTTTCCTTACCATCTATAGTTACTCTATACATTCACACATAAGAGAATTTATATTTTTCTTTCCTTTCCATAAATCAAAATCCACAAAATATAAATTATGAGGTGACTTTGTCTATGCTTAGCAAAAAATGAGATACTTTACAACTATCCACATTCAAGTTTTAAGCATGGGTTTATAAGGATAACTTATTTTACCTGTCTACGTTGTTTTAATAATTATCATCAATAGTTATTTTTACGTCTATAACTTTTGTGTAAGTGTACCATCTTACTTTTAAAAATAAAATTATCACCACTTCATAAATCTCCTTCAAATATTTTCAATGGCCACAAGAAATAGCATTGTAGTGGGTGCAAAGTTACAACAATATCTCAGAAAACAGTTTATGGTTTGTAAGGTAAAAAAGTATGATACAACGTTTAATCATTTGTATAAACAAAGTCAGACATAAATAACAAGATGACTTTATGCAAAACATAATGCACATAATTCTAAAATATTTTTTTTTATTTAAAAAAAAAAAAAAAAAAAAAAAAAAAGTATGATACAACGTTTAATCATTTGTAAAAACAAAGTCAGACATAAATAACAAGATAACTTTATGCAAAACATAATGCAAATAATTCTAAAATATTTTTTTTTATTTAAAAAAAAAAAAAAAGAATTACTCTGTTCATTCAAGCAACATACCGCCCTGATTGGTCAGTTAGAAATTTTAAGTAACAGTGCACACCTTATCATTTAAATATGCTCAAGAAAAGGTTAAAAAAAAAATATGTTAAACATCCAACAACAAAATGTTAAATTACAAGTAAACACCACATCCACATGCAATGAAGGATATATTATAGTGTATATTACCAATTACCCATTAAGCTTTAAAAAATCATAAAAGAGAGGCTACAATTATTGATATCTTCATGCATATAACATGCATGATAATTAATGAGAATTTAAGTGACAAATCAGATTTTGTAATATACTTAAAATGGCCCATACATTGACTTTATACAGGGTCCAATTTTAATTTTTTTAAAACAGAAGATGTCATTGGCACTAATTATTGCCATGAGCAAATAAAATATTTTAATTAAGTTTTATAATTAACGAGAGGATGTAGCAAGGTGTTACTCTGGGGAATTTTTTTGATTGTTTTTAAAAATTACAGCTTTCAATTTTTTTTTACCAGTGAGTACATACTTAGACCCTTAGTAGATAATATAGAATATCTTATGGAAGATGGACCAAGAAATATGAGTGGTGGGCTATGAATGAATCATAAGTCATCAAAATTTAACACAGTGCGAAAATTAAATTATTTTGACAAATGACAGTTTTTGTTGGTAAGGGAATTTGACCAACCTTTCCAGGAACCATTATTAGGTTAGGAAGTATGATCATGTTAATTTTGGTTGAAATCCATAGTTTGGTATTTAAAAATGAATACCAGTCTTAAATATGATTTAATTACAATTAAATATTAAGTTTGTGTCTAGGTGTAAAGCAAACAAATTATCAAAGTTGATTTTAATCAACTTTTGAGTAATCAGTAAATATCTCTCTCTCTCTAATTGTTCCAGCCTTCTTCATCAGAAACAAAATTGACAGAATTTTAAAGAAATTTTCACTATTGGCATCTCATAGTAAAATGATTGTTAGTCTGTTTTACATCCAGAAAAAGAAAGGTAACAAAAAGAAGCTTAATTTGAACAGTTTAAATGAATTATTTTAAAATTATCTATGAATTAAATTATTGAATCTTTTTTTAAAGTTACAATTCTTACATCAAGTGTTTCTTTGGCCGACGGAGGTGCTTGATTTCTTTTTGGAAGAGGTGGACCTGTAGGTTCCTGAAGTAGGGGAGACTGTAAAAACTGATCGCACTAATATTTCAGTAATTAAAATGAAATATTTACCGTTCTAAAACTCATTCATTCATACGCCAACCACCTTTGTTTACGTTGGAAAAAACCTGAAAAGCATATAACCTGCTCGTTAGCTGACCCATAAAATAATATGCTAGTGTAAGCAATATGGTACCAAATAATATCTAGGACCAGAAATGAAGGTCAGCCTTGTGTATGCTGTGATCTACTTATATTATCATGTTGGGAAAAGAGTGGCGCCTTCTACTTCCAGAATAATTGTTTTCTTAATATTTAAAGCTTCTGGCAAATGTATTTGATTATTGTAAACCACACAGTAAACTAGGCCCTCGGCAGTCTAAAATAACAATTTCATTAGGCATATTCAATGTACCTGGAGAAAATGACAAAATATCCTATGACAAGAAATATTTTTTTTCAAAATTTGTTTTAGATTAGAACGCAGGGTTCTATTTTTTTACATGTTTAGTATGGCTTTTTATATATTTTAAGTCTTTTTACTAACTCAATAATTATTTTTAAAATTTTGGATTTTAAAAACAATAATTATTTTCTATAGTACAGTTTTGCCTTGACTGGCATAAAACCCAATGGGGTTTGGCTTATATGAGCATGTTACATCAGGCTTTTCCTGGCCAAAACTAAGGGGGTTGGCTTATGTATGAATGAGCTCATGAATGAGTATATATGGAAGTATCATGTTAATCTTAAGTAACTAGTGCTTAGTAATTTGACCCCAAGCAGTAGTTTAATAATTAGTATGTTAGTTCTTGTTTTGACTTTTTCTTTTGGAATGTATCTTTTTCTAAAAAAAATAATGCAATTCATAATAATTATAAACTGTTTTAGATCTGATTACTTAATGCCAATTTATTATTTCATGTTGTTTGTAGCAATCTTTGTACATATTGAACCAATTACTGCCTGCACAGGTGGAGAATATACAAAGGGCCTTTAAGCTTTGACCAAAAATTCAATAAAAGTAAAAGATCAAAGTTCCATAAATAAATCTTAACCTCTCTTTTGAGATTATAGACTTCAGCAAAGAGTTTCTGATTGTATTCAGCTGAGTCTTAGAGGCTGAGACTTAAAATTGTTTATAAAACTATAACTAATGTGAATTATAAGTCAAAACAAAGTATTGGGCATATTGACTGTTTTTATTTTTCAAAAAATGACTTCTGGAAAACAGGATTTATACAACTAATTGATGCAGAGATAAATTGTCATATAAAAATTTGATTTTTTAAATTTTAGTTAATTCTTTTTGTTTGTCAGGAGCAATTAAATGGCACAATTATGCTAGTGGGGGTAAAATAATAAAAAAATTAATATACAAACCCTAGGTGGTGGTGGAACTGGAGGTAGAGTACTTCCAGGCTGCAACAAACATTGAAATGAAATTTTAACTTAATATGTTTTAAATATAAAAACAAATAAATTGTATTGACTATTTATATTAGTGTATGCTCTATTTAATTTTTAATATTAACAATGAGTTAAAGTTGCTTATGAATAATTTCATTAAAAAATGAAAATAAATTTGGCTTACAGGAGGGGGAGGTGGCCTCCTAGAAGATTTGTCCATTCTTACTTGTGTGTTGCTTTTGAATGGAACAGCTAGAATTTTAAAGAAAAACACAATTTCGCATTTAAAAAAAAAGAAAAAAACCAACAACTAATAACTGTTTTACTAATTAAATAAATAACAAAGATGCAAACAAGTGTTATTCCTTCTCTACATTGCCCCCCAGCTTTCTTGCTATCATGGGACATAGAATAGTGATATATGTGCTCATTATTTCACCATATTCACTGTAACTCATAGCCATCCATGAAAACACAGCCATCAATGAACATAAACAATCTGAATCATTTCAAAGAGCAGCAACACAAAAAATGTGTGCCTAGCAGGAGCAAACATACAACACAATAGCCCTGACCTCGCTCGTTGCACTGTAGGAGTCAGTGTTGCATTTGTTGATTCAACAAGCACCTTTAATTTACATTCATGAACCTTCTATTTGTGTGTGAACACAGAGGGCCCATATTTTTTTTTTTTTTTAAATTTCTATCTAGGACAGCTGTCCCTGGGACAAGATCTAAACAAATGAGGAAGTCATTTTCTTTCCCCTTGTATCATCAATAGGTCAGAATGGTCCAACTTTATGCATGGTCTGTAGATTGGCAGTGAATATAACCCATTAATAGTGGGAACTGTCATTTAATAATTTGATCCAGGATAAAATAAAATGTCTTCCTTTTAAATTTTAAGCTTAATACAGAGTGGTGGTTCTCAAAACATTAAAATGCAACATTAATTTAATGATCCTACAAGTATTTTGTTTTATTTCATAAATGATTATAAATGTTATAAAATAATTTCTGAGATAAATGAAGTGTAAGAAAATATACATTTCTATTTTTTAAAGTGTCATGGTAAAAATAGGAGGTCCACATAACAAACAATAGCCTACTCATGAGTAGAGACTGAGTTATTGAACCATCTTGTCAAGAATGTGTTTTAAACAGATTTTAAAATCATAATGTCTATTAATTGTTCATGCTTCTAAAGAAACAGAGAGAAAAAAAGATAAAGACTAAAAGATATGATAAGTGAAATATGTTGTCCCTAATCCGTGAATCAATCCTTAACTTAGAGGCCAGCACATATCAAATGTATTGCATGTTTTGCTCATGGGAACTCAATCAGAGAAAATTACTTTGTAATGAACATTATACCAAACTTAGTCTAATTTAGTGCATAGAGTATGATTGCTAAAAATGTCTTCAGTATTGACACTTATTTATTATTTTATTTTATATTTTTGTAAACATCATGGAATGATAACTAAAAATGTATAATGTTGTTTACTATAAATGTTTTCCTGGTATGGTCCATTACTATCTTTTGAAACAGAGAAAACCCTTCTGTATTTTTGTGATCTTTTTGGTGCAAACAAAGGTCTACATCTGACTGATGACTATGTGAGAGGGGGGGGGGGGTAACCACAGGTTGTCACCACTTCTTAGACTTGCCACATATCAAAGAGATACAATAAAGTTGCTGGAGTCACCATATAATAATGTAATTTTACCAGCTGAGTACCCTTGCTTGGCAATGGTGTTTGAGAGAATGAAAAGTACAGTATGCACCAAAACAAACAGTATTGAAACTCCTGCATCTGGAAGGCATATATGACATGGTTAACTGTGCATAGCTCCAAAACCACATTTCCTCAGTGGTGAAGAAAGATATTTGTTGGGTAGTTGTTGGAAGTGGGTCTCTCAATAAAGGAAAGTATTCATAGTTGACCATTATTTTCGCTCATCCATTAGTGGTTTTGAAGGAAACCAAGTTTGACCAAGTCTGAGAGAGATTATATAAGATGACACCAAGTAACATACATAAGCTATCTGTTGTTATGAAATTCAGCTATTCTAAAATTGTACTGTACCAACGGAAGGGGAAGTTCAGTCGATAAGTAAGTGTTTCCACAAAGAAGAATCACATGTGTCTTAAAGCACGTGCTGCAGCTGCATTCACCCCTATGAAGTCTATGGCAAACATGCTTGAAACTGAACATCATACAATACTAAATATATAATAGCATAAAGCCTAAGTCTAAGGACAAGTAGTATTAAGTTAAATAGATAGAAACAAAAACATGGGCTAGTAATATGCCCTAGGCCTACTAGTTCTACTAACTGAGCTATTTTTAAATTATTAGATAGGCTTATGCCTTTAGGTTTAGATAGTAATACTTAGTAAAGCCTAACAACTAAGTTTTAGTTAATTAATACTTCAGTATAGTCTAAAGAATTGGTTGACAGGTCACATCCAGCTCACGACTTTGACAACACACCCCCCTCCCACCCCGTAACAAATGATTTTTAAGTCACAGGAGAATTATCGTCTGCGCTTAGGGAAGTACATATTTAATTAAAGACATAGACAAATTCAATGCTCAGTACAATTTGATTTGGACACAATTATATTGAATGAAAAGATCAAACTTCCATTGTAAGTAGCCAGTAGCATATGGTTTTAAAAATTGGCTTTTTTATGCAGATTTACCAAAATAATTGAATCTCAAAATGCAAGATTGTCTCTTACACATACACCTCTGTGAAGGCATTTCAGCAAAAAAAATTGCTTTTGGAGTCTTAGTAGTCACTCAATTACTATGCTGTGAAAAAAAAAAGACACAGACCCAATCCCACACGAATTTGTGCAAGGTGTGCTTTTGAAGCAAACGTTTTAGAGCATTTGTCTGATCTGGTTGCCAGTGATCATAAATAAAACTCTTCCATACCCATTTGATTGTGTTGTTGATCTGCCAGCTTTACATGAAATGATCTATCTGTGATCACAAGTATTGTCTATAAGTGACTACTAAGAGCATAAATAATGTACTTATGTTATTAAAAAGCCTTCAATTCAAAGGACATGAATTCATTTCAATCTTTCCCACTACCTACTAATGAGAAAAAGAAATTTTCAAAAATGAAACAAGTTAAATCACGTTACAAAAGAGCATTATTTGAATAAACAATTCAGTCATTGGAGTGCGATTTTTATGTCAACTAACCCTGAGCCTGATTTAAAATGTCATAAGTCAGAAAAGCACAAGTTTCATGTTTCTCCCTGATATTATTATAAAAGACGATAAATCAATCGGATCATTCAAATGTTTTCCATGTTAAAACTTATAGTATCCTATTTGGAATCAATTTACCTCAATGATTAAATTTAATCCACCAATGTCAGAAAAGCACAAACTTCTTTCTTCAATTTTATATTGCAGAAAAGAAAAAAAATATGATTTCCATTTTTTTTAAATTTTTTATGGCAAAGATATTTTTATTTGTGAGATATCTTTTTCAGTCAAAATGTCATTGGAATCTTTGACAATCATCATTAGTGATTAATGATTAGTCATTTATTAAATTTACATTTTTATCATACTAGGTACTTCGATAAATCATTTTTCTGCTAGTGACAAACCATTGCAGAGTTACGGCTCCTTGTTCAACTTTTCGTCCACTTGAAAAAAAAAATTGCATATGCGTTGGCTTTTTTTATGCAGATTTACCAAAATTTACCAGGGGTTATGAACAAATGTTGTTTGAGGTCATTTCTTTGTTAAATAGGTGTGTGATAAATCATTTTAAAGAGAATTGGATACTGAACAATACTTTGTTTTTAAAAAATATTTTTGTTCAAGAATTGTTTTGAAAAAATATACCAAACTGAATTAAGCTAAGACTAAGTCTACTATTTAATTTCTCATACACCAGTTGTGATTATCATGATAACCACTGTTTAAAAGATCCAATTATCTTTCTACAAGAATGGACAAATAAATCCCACCCCACCCAACCCCCTGTAATTAAAGTTTCAAAACAGTGACTGTGACCCATTTCTGGCCATTGGGTATGCTGACTTCATTTCACTCTGGATAACATTGATCATTAATGCTTGAAATGAGGGCTCATGCAGGGATTGGTGCCAAGACATCATTAGGGATACATTTAGGCTTCAGGTTAGGTTTAGGGATACATTTAGGCTTCAGGTTAGGTTTAGGGATACATTTAGGCTTCAGGTTAGGTTTAGGAATACATTTAGGCTTCAGGTTAGGTTTAGGGATACATTTAGGCTTCAGGTTAGGTTTAGGGATAGCATACCTTTAGGGTTCAGGTTAGGTCTAGGGATACATTTAGGGTTCAGGTTAGGTTTAATGACAGTGAATTATAAAAGTTCACAGGTCATGGTAACCAAGATGGCGGCCGTGTGATACGTCATGGCACCAATTGTCTGCATTTACTGAAATGAGTATAAGAAAAATCGGTAAATGTTGAGAAATCTCCCTGAGGTTTCCGCCATCTTGGTTGACACAACCAGTTAATTCTGTCACTAAACCTAAACTAAATCGATCCCTATGCCTAACCTGAACCCTAAATCAATCCCTCAACCTAACCTAAACCCTAATTCACTGCAACTATAATAAACACGCAAATGACGTCACGGGGATGATACTCAACATTAGCCGAAAAATCACATGACCAAGGACTGACAGCTCTCTCTCAAAAAATTATATTCACATAACAGTTTTTATCTTAATTTTAGTCTTTAAGACAAGTCCATTTTATATTTTCTTATATGTTTCAATTAACTGAATTAATAAACAGAGTTATCATAAAATAATTTACCACGAAAAATAATAGAAAAGAAAAAATGTGGTATCAATCAATTGGTTTTTTGATTATGTGCCTATCTAAATAACTAGGAAGACTCTGACTCTTAAGGCAAGGATGTTACTTTACCGGTTTACTAATTAACCCTCTTGGGACGTAAGAGCCAATCTATCAGCCCAAGGTGGACTAGCGAGAAAGACAAAAGTCTGAACGATCGGCCAAATAAATCGAGACTCTAGATTGGCTAGCTTGACGTTATACCAGCTGATCATCAAATTTATTATTACGTATTCCTGCCCATCCCTGCATTTTAATGGCGGTGTTTGTTGATGGTGAACTAAATTTATTTGTGTGCAGGAATTTGTGTGTGTGTATAGTTATATCGTGAAATTTGAACATGTCTGACAGTGACTCTGATCAAACTGTGCTTAGTGATTTTGATATTCTAGCAGTGAATCTGATGCTGAAACTGATGAAAACAACCAGGAAATTAATGAAGACTTTCAAATTGAGGGTAATGCTAATGTTGTGAACTCTTGGTTTAGTATTACTAGTATTAGGGGTCCTCAACTAGACAGAGATGACCCCTCTTAATTTTTAGACAACATAGGTCCTATTAGTAAGGCATAAGCACCCCATTTAAGTACTTTATGCTATTTTTTACACTAAATATCCCTCAAATGTTTATGAGAATGAGAGAGACTAAAAGATATGCAGAAAACTTTCTCAGTAACTGTAACATCCAGCTTAATTAATGGGGGCCTGTTACAGTGAGTGTCTGTAACAACTGAAAAGGGGGGGGGGGGGGCTAGAAAAGGAGTAGAACCATGTGCCAGATGTATCTGAATGGCCTCCAAGGGCCTTGCTTCCCAAAAACATAAGAATAAGACATAAGCCTAAGTGAACTAAGTGATAAGTGTTAGGACTTATTCAATTCAAGCTTTTTTGCAAAGCGAGTGCCGAGCTCGTAAAAAGTGCTCCGTCTTTTTGGCACATACACCCCGAAAAGGCTCCGTCCTAAGACGGTTAATTATACATGACATGAAGTTCAAAATCGAACTTTACTAGACTGTGACTAAGTTATTAATAAGTACTACGACTAAGTCCTAAGCCTAACGGAAGTCTAAGTCTAAGTCTTTTCATCAGTTCATGAATAGTTTTAAAAAAGCAAAACAAAAAAACGTTAACATCATAAGCCTACCTCTTACTAACGTAATTTAGTCCATACCATACAGGACGTATTTACTAAGCATAGGCTCTTTCACTACTACCAAGATAGTCCTTATTAATACTAATAACTTTCTTCCTGGTTTGGCTTACAAAGTTTTAAGTGGTAATATGAACTTCCTTGGTGTCATTACAATTAAATTAACTCTTCAATGCAAAAGTTTACTTTTAAAAAACAATGTTGGGCTACTCTCTTGACCAGGGCTACCACACCTTGGGAAATTTTCCAAGATCTTGGGAATTCACGAACCCCCCCCCCCCCCCCTGGGATCTGGGGAATACTTTTGAAAATCAGGCAAACCCTTGGGAAATCTTAACGGGGGGGG
>CAXITT010000008.1:710271-732549 GCA_964033795.1 Lymnaea stagnalis
GGAAACTTTATCATTATGCTCTTAGACATTAGCAACCATACGAAAAACAGTACAAGCCAAAGAGTGAACGATAGTGTTCAATCAAGAATCCATGCCATAGTAAAATTTGATTATTTCAATTACTTCTACAATGTGTTCAAAATATAATGCAACTGTAAAAAATCCAGCCTAATTTTCATCAATTAGGAAAAAATAGTTGTGGATTGAAACACAGGTAACTAAGATATTAAAAGTATAGGCCTACGTTGTAGGATTATAAATGAACAATTCCTTTAAAAGTTTTTTTTTTTGTTTTTTTTGAAGAAATCGTTATAATGTAAATTTACAAGAAAAAATTAAAAACTTATTGTTTTCATCATAATATCAATCCATTTTAACTACAATTATTATTAATAAATTTTGCTTTATTGCTTTCCAAACCCCACTTCTAATCAACAGATTCACAATAATAAAAATCATTTTTTGATGAAGAACCTTTTGCCTTTGTAAAATGAATTCTGTGTTGATGAGCCTTGTAAGCTTTTTTTCAAGTGACTTCTATTACACATGTACTGTAGATGATATTGTTACCAGAGAATTCGGAGGTAATATTTAGTAGCCTAACTCCAGTGGGTTTTGATATTTTGGATTATAAATTATTTTTTTAACAAATTATTTTGTTTTTTTTATGTGATAAACATTTTTTTAGATGTCCTTTTCAATAAATTTCAGTCAATTAATGCACCATGTTTTTCAGGGGCATTGATTCAATCTATTATTACATTAATTACATAGAAAACCCCCCTTTAAAAAAAAACTCTGATATATTATGAGATCTTGGGAAATCTTGGGAAATTTTTAAAAAGTGAGTGGCAGCCCTGCTCGTGACTCTTGTCTGTTAGCAGCGCTCGCCTATTTGGCTCATTGAATGAATAAATACCGATCTTTGATTTATTATTCTTTACTGAGTGAATAATTATAATTTTTATTTCAAAAGTATCAGGCATAAAATATTAATCCAGGAGTGATGAACAAATTGGCTCTCCAAATCCAGCCCTGCCTGCGACTGCCTAAATAACTAAAAAGTACTGCAACCTGTCTGATATTTTATTATTTTTATAATTATATTTAACCAAGGACGTCATGCAGCCCTTGGTAGCAACCTCTGGTGGCACCTTCACAGAGCTCTTGCAATTACTACCATTGATCACTAAACCATCTCTAGTAAACTCTGTTAAATTAGCATTTTTTTTTCCTTGACGGTTGTTAACCCTTGATTTTCATGATTACCCCCCCCCTGTCACAAATCCTGGAAATTTTTTTTTTTTTTTTACATTTTAAAGTACCGGTGCACAACACTCATTTTCAGACAAAAAATTTTTTTTTAACCTAATTCATTCTAAAACACAATTCACTATGAAACTTATAAAATCTTCTGTCAGAATACATCCATGATTTCCATCACAACATCTCTGTACTGGGTATAAAAAAAAAGCCCCCCCCCCCCCCCCCTAACACAAACTCACAGTTTCTCACTGAGAATCTTAGACCCCTCCTGGAGCGTGACAGGCGTACTTAATGGACGGCCCTCACCCCATAAACCGCAATGGGTGTCACAAATTCTAGCTATGCCAATGATCTTATTTTAATATAAAAACCCATCCTGTGTTCATTGCACAATGTGCTGTTTGGCACCCTACCCTTGTATTTTACTATGATTGATATGTTATGAAATTGACTCTAGCAAGTTCTGAAAAACTTGCAGCTTTACATTTCATGTCACCCCCACACCCTCCTAGTGATGCTTCTGTTCGTCGCCAGTTAAAAAAGATAAATAATGTTGGGAACAAATAACCACTCTTCAAATTATAACTTTAAAAAAAAAATACCAGTATTAAATTAGGCCTATTATTTATTATAAAGAATTATATAACACAATGTACGGGGAGCTTATAAAAAAAAGAAAAGAAATTGTCAAATTTAAATTAGCTGCTTACATAAAATGTATCATAGTTTTGTTGTGTACTGTAGTCAAAGGTTACCGGAAATTTGATAGAAAGAAATTTCGTCGACAGTAAATTGATCGACGGAAATTTGGTCGAACCTTTTTTTCATTTCAGACGTTAAAATTTTCGTCGAATTTCTTTTTCAACGCACCATACTATATTGCTAAACAAAATAATGCGTTCGAAAAAAAAAATATAAGCAAAAGTTTTAACGTAAAAACTGAAAAAAATTTCGACCAAATTTCCGTTCAATCAAAATACCGTCGATCAATTTACCTTCAACGAAATTTCTTTCGATCAATTTCCGGATACGGTAGTCACAGTGTAATGAAAAAAATAAATTATCCCGATCAATGTTAATTATAAATCTGTAATGAAAGGTATTAAAAACAAGATAAAATACAAGCGGCCCCTGGCATATTGTAAGGTGATCCCTAGTCTTATTTATTTTTTTTAGGTGTTCTTTATTTAATTTTTATTAATTTTTCTCTCATACAACTTTTTATATTAAAAACATTTAAGAAGCTACTATCCAGCTATCCATTCCTGTGGCACTAAAGCCAGTGTGGGGCTTTGGCCTGCCTTACAACTTCCTTCTACTCAGATCTATCTGATGCTTTTCTTTTCCATGCTAAGAAGATACTACCAGGCCAAAAAAAAGATTGAATAAATTTATACCCATCATCTTTTTTTTCAAGCAAATGCAATGAAAGTCAAGATTTTTAGCTTATTTGTACTGAGTAATGCCTTTTGCTCTTCGTCAACAACTGTCTAACTTTATGACAAGAAAAAAATCCAAGTTTTGCCGTAAGTCTTTATCAAACTCCATAACATAAGGATTCTTCATTCTTATGTATGAAAATTGACTTTTTCGTCAACACATTTAGTGACCTTTAAACTTGCTTTTTACGTAGGGATTTTTAACCTAATTTAATAAAATTAAATCCTTATTACGGCCTATCATTTACTTAGTTGTGCTCATTTCTTTTGATTTTTTCTTGGGATCTAAAATAAATTTGCTACTGAATAAAGGTCAAAAGATATGAAAGAAGGCAGTATTGTTATGAGGTCTGTAATTTAATGACACTAACTGTTTTAGGCTTCAGCCGATCTTATTTATTCGTTTTATCGTTTTTACCAGCACCCCGGGTAGATGGGACTCGTTAACCTTGGACGGCAACTCATCTAAGAGAAGGAAACTCTGAAATCAAACCCGGAGATGGAGTCCCGAAAGGCGGATAACATTGATACAATGAAACAACTCCTGCGACGTCACTGGTGCCAATCTGTATCATCCAATGATGTTCCCTTGGGTTACCCAGCGGCGTGGAGTGAGGCGATTTGCTGTTGGGAACCAGCTTATAATCCTTCAAGTATAATCCCAGGCCATGTGGATTTCGTCCTACGAAGCCCACTCCATCGTCACATTGTGATGGACGGATGCCAGCAAAAAAAAAAATTTATTCGTTTTAGGGGCCACCCACGTATTATGTACATAGGCTGTCTCACAGGAGGAGACTGTCAAGCCATTTGGTCCAGGCCTCACAATAAGCAACAGAGCCACAATGTACCGTTGCGCAAATTATAGGTTCAAATATTCACTCACTTTTGTTAATGCATTGCCATTAAATTACAGCTTTCATTCTTTTTAATCATATTTACTGATGTTTTTTTTTTTTTTTTAAAATTTATTCACGATTTCAATTGTAATTATTTTTTTTTTAAATGTTAATAATATGTCTCAAATTTTTTTTTTTTTCATATTATTTTTTTATAGGTTCAAATATTCACTCACTTTTGTTAATGCATTGCCATTAAATTACAGCTTTCATTCTTTTTAATCATATTTACTGATGTTTTTTTTTTTTTTGTAAAATTTATTCACGATTTCAATTGTAATTAGTATTTTTATAAATGTTAATAAGAAGTCTCAAATTTTTTTTTATTGCAACATATATTTTTTAAATAATGCAAAAAAGGACGCTTGTTGAGTCCCAAAGGTGATGTCATACTACATAAGAGGGGCTCCTGCAATCTCTAAAAGGATGCAAGAATATATCAGTAATAAAAGTATTATATTGCATCCAAAATATAATTGTTTTTCTTTCATTTACAGAAGTTTGAGCAGTGTGTTAAAATTCTATAAAACGGTTACCACCCGCTATATGCATGATATTTGAAGACACCTACCCTTTGCAAAACAAATGTCCCAGTACAGGTATACAAAATCTCATTATACCTTCCTCCCCAAAATTAGTTCTGTAATTTATTATAAATTGATCATACCAGGCCTGCATCGTACTTTAAATTACATTATCACTAATATCTATTTTACTTTAATATAAAAAAGGAAAAACCAGTTTAAGGATATCAGTGCTAAAAAAAATCCATTTAACTTTAACACAAGGCAGATATAATTTTTTTTATACAAAATTCTTTTTAACTACATACTTAAATAAGTAAACATAAAACATAGAAATAATAAATAGGCCTAACAAGGTATTGACCCAATCATTATTAAGAATCGCACTGTTACATTTGAATATCAGTTACCCGGTATATAAAACAAAATGTACAATTTATATGTCAAAAGGAAATTTAATATTCATTTACCAGTAATTTATTATAATAGTGTGTTAAGATTTGTAAGATAAAACTAGCTGATAATTGAAGTATTGAAAGAGAGTGCCTATACATATTGAAGAAAGATGTCAGTGAATGTAGTAAAATATTTATAATTCAAATAGGAGTAATAGACCACAAAAATTTATTGACAATGCCAGACCACTAGCTTCATAAGTAAAAGTAATATCTGATAATAATATATTATATCAGTAACTTTTATTATACCAGGTAACAAAAAACAGAGGTATTAAATGTGGGGAAAGATTAATAAAAATTGCAGTTATAATTATACAATGCCATGATACTAAAGGCTCTTAAAATCTCCAAGAGCTGTGTAAGCTGCAAGTCTACCTGTTGCTCCCATGACACCTCCTCCTATATGAATAGAATATAGAATAAGTAAATATAATCAAATAAACACAATCAATTTGTTATATATTTTTACGAAATTAATGTGTAATCATCAGAAGTGTTGGCTCATAATACCTGGATGTTGAACTAGAAACTTCAATATGTTTGAATGACACCGACAAGGCCATGTTTCAACTTCTAAAAGAGACTTCACACAGATGACTAACTTATATAATCCATTGGAGATTGGGGATGTCATGTGCATAATTAATATATCAGTATCAAAATATGCTGTCCATAATGATGTCACACATCTAAGGGGACTGGTTGGGGGGGGGGGGGGGGGGGGGGNCAGGGTTTTTAACTTTTGTGATAAAGGGGTGGGGGGGGGGTGAATTTGCCAATTTGTGTGACCACATTTATGGATGGTCCTCAACTCAGTTTGTCCCAACACAATTAACATGTTACATAACTGAAGAGTATACAGTCTGTTCTATATTTCTTATCAATAAAAAAAAAAATTAAGAACATATTTCTTGAAAAAACGAACCTTAACTTTCAACTTAAAGTTACCTGGATGTGAACTGCTGCCACACAGATACAAGCCTGATATAGGACATCTATAGTTGGCTAGACTAGTAGTTGGACGGGATAAATAGAGTTGATCCAGCGATAATGAGCCATGGAAAATATTCTTAAAAATAAAATATGTTTGAAATGAGCCTTTGAGTAAGCAATATATCGGTAAGTAAGTAACATATTAACATAAGTGATATAGCATACATACATCATATGTACACTAAAATAAATTGCTATGACTGAATTTTTTTTATAAATTTCTAATCATCCCCTCTACTTAATTACTACCGATCACCATGATAAAACTAATCTAAAAGGGGAGAGGAGTATAGTAAAGAAACCATTAAATTGGCCAAGTCGACTAAATCAATTTAAGTTTTCAAGGAGGACAATCATTAAACCAGTGCTTTTCAACCAGATGGCCACATGCGGCCCACCAGCTTATGTTATAGGGCCTGCCACAGCTTCACGAATTTTTAAGATCTGTGTAAAATAAAATCACATTCAATGATTTAATATTGTTGGGAAATTACGCGAGAGCACAGGAGAAGTTGTACATAGAAAAGAAGGAGGTCACAAAAGCTAAGGAGTTGAATGGTTTGACTGGAAGCATTAATTTATGTTAAGCACATCAACAGTGCAATCTGGATGACATAAAATAAGATACTATCTTCTTCTTTCTATTGCTTGTACAGAGGAGGCATAGCAGCGTATCAGCTATAATTACTACTGGTGTTGGGAAAGATTAAAGGGAAACCAAAAATAGTTTGTGTAGCTATTTGATCATTGTTAAACTATTCATGCCCACACCAACAGGACAAAGTTGGATGAAATAACTAGTTGAGCATACTGAGTTAACTACTTCCGGGAAAGAATTTGGGTCAGTGTAATGGAGATGAGAACTGCGGTACTAAAGGTGTCACAATAGAAGATTACAGAGGGCAGTGTGAAACTTTTTTGGCACCATGTTATTTAAACAGGTAGTCTAGCCAGGTATGGGAGGGTGTGTCTACATCATGTATTGTTGTGGCGCTGGGGACAAGTACCTGGTATTCAGATCAGAGTATGAGATGTTCAAAGGGTAGAAAGAAGGATACACACTGTGATTGTTTGTTGTTAGTGCAATTCAGTCAGGGAGGAATTGTGAGAAACAGTAGAAAGATTCTTGATAGCAATTTTTTAAATTTAATCAAACATAAGAATGCATCGCCAAATAAATTCTCGCATTCTTATGTTTGATTTAAATATTACTTCTGATGAATCTCCACAACTATGGAAATATAACAAAATTTTGATCATATTTTTGGAAGAAATTTGTTTGTGAATATGATTTCTATTTCATGACCAACATCAATTCCAAATTAAAAAAAACAACATAACAATTTGACTGGTGGAAGTTTAGAAAATCTAATGACAGGATGTGCTACTGATAACTACCTCAAATTAAGACAACTGCACAAACAATTCAAAGCAAAATGTATCATTTAAAAATTAAACAACCCCTTAAGTCCATTATAAAATGTATTATAAGCAATGAAGGTTGGGGCTTAAGATTTGAAAAAATATGCGTACAACTGAACATTTTTTTCACGCCCCCTCAACTATATTAATATTCTAATGACCCGCCCACGTTTACACAGCAGATTTATTCACCAACTATTTCAGAAAAACAAAAGTAAATATTACACACCAAAAGCACTTGCGATATTTTTTAAAAGAATCACATTTAGCACAGTTATTGTGAATTTGATTTTGTGAAATCAATGTCATCATATTTCCATCATCTTGCCTTTGAAAAACATGACAAACTGATTTTCGTGGGTTGGGCTAAAAATTTGATAATTGTGTAGTCATTGGCAATAAGTCTATGTCTCAAGTTTCACTTTGACAGGAAGAGGGTCAACTAGCCATCCAAAGATATTGCCACCCAGCCAGGCAACCACCCACGAACATAAGCGAAGTTAATATAAAGGATTTTTAATCACTTTATTTATATTTTTGTTTAGCCCATGCTGTTATGTGATATAGGCCTACCGGTATGAGTCTTTAGTATAAGATTATAAGTATTAATAATTTGAATTATTTTCTTTTGAGATGTTATTTGTGGCTCTCAAGGGACTGGACACTTTTATTTTTTCCCATGTAATCAAAAAGGTTGGACAGCACTGCATTACTCTACCAATAGAATTAAACAATTTCAGTGCTGAGCCAAGAATTTATATACCGGGTAGCTTTTTAAGTCTTGATTTCACTAAACTGCATATGTCTTACCCCTCCAGTGAGACCAAAGATACTCTCCAAATCTGGTGGTGCTAAAATGTCTCTACCAATCACTGAGCTTTTAAATCCTGGTGCATAGTTTTCAATACTATCAAATACTGAAAAAATTAATAAGATTAATGAATAACTGTTTACACCCTATAAATAATATCTTAATAATACTAACTATCTTAAAATATGCTTAAATTTGATAATTTAACAGTTAGTATTTGTAAAATTAACAAATTGAAAATCTATTCAACCTTAATTAGAACAATTATTTTTAAAAAATTCAATATTATTTCTTAATTCTTAATTTACTTTCAGCAATGGTTTTGAAAGTGATCATGCCAGATATATATAAAACAAAAAAGATAAACGCTTGAAAGAAAAATACAAATAGGTACAAACTTTTAAAAGTTTTTAATGGGATGACAATATTAAGTGCAGTACTGTGTAACAGAAGTGTATTAAATTTTGTAAGAAAAAAAAAATACATAAACCTGAAATCAGTCCTAATAAATATGTTATTTACAAAAAAAATTTCATTACTTCCTAACTTATGGGGTGTGTCCAAATTTTTTTTGTAAAAATGAGTAGCTTCTCTGTGGTTGCCACCTATTTTTTACAATTTGGGTTGGTTCCAAAATCATGTTTGTTGTTTCTTAACTCCATTCCAGTTATTTGTGTAGGACTAATCCATTATTATAGTTTTTATAATAAAATTCATGCTTTTACTATGAATAATTACTTTCCTCTCAATTCACAGTACCCATCGTCCTTTAATCTGAATTTACTTAGTCTAACCAAGACAACCACAAATGATATGAAATGATATAAACCAATCTAGTTGCTATCTTTTCTCCAAAAATATATAGCTCTTTCGTTTGTGGACATAACCCTTAAGATTAAAACTTTATGAATATACTTGTGGATATCTATGAAATACTGCTTTGTTTTAGTCCTTTTGGTTTCAGCAACTGGATAAGCTAATGCAATCCAAATAAAAAGAACAATAACTTAAGTTTAAAGCAGTTGTATTTATTTTATCTATTCACATAGATATACTTATATAAAATAAGTCATTCCTAAATGTATGTTCTCTACAAAAATTAATATTAAATGAACTCACCAATATCTGCATATTTGTTTTTTCTCTCATCATTCCAGTCACCATCTGCTAATTTGTAAGGAGTAAACTGTGTAAAAAGTAACACAACATGTTTGCCTGGGGGGCACAATGTTGGATCTAAACTTGATGGAATTACCATCTCTATCATTGGCCTGTAGACATTAAAAAATCAAAGACTTGTGGTTCAGCCAAATAACTGGACATATTTTAAATTAAAAAGAATAAGAATTCAAATTTCAATGCCGGTTTTACAACCAAAATGATGTATTACCGTATATATTTTTTAAAAATCAATTAAAAATAAGAGAAAATGATATAAAACCTCTCAGTTATCTTTCCTAATTGGGCTTCTAAATAAGAATCATGTATTAGCTGGCTATTTTCACAGTTGATATGAATAGAACAACGATGATGAGGCATTGGTTTATTCCTTTCAATATTTGGATCTGCTATGAAGTTTGGAATTCTATCCACAGCAACTGGAAAATATGAGAAGAATTTTTCTTTCCACTATTTAACATACCACATTGGCACAGATTTACAATCTTTAGAGCAAATTTCAAATAGAATGTAGCTTGTGTAGTGAACATAACACTCAACAGTTGAATATTTAGGTTATTAAGAGTACCTTAACCCAAGACATGTTCATGAATAAAAATTTATTTTTAAATCATTCCTCCATGTTCTGCTTTTTTTATACTAATATAAAAATTATTATAGAGCATCTGTTGTATGTCATTTTATTAAACATAATATATTATCTGAGGAAGAAAAAATGTACCATTGATTTTTGTCACAGGTGAAGTATAATCATAAGTTTCTAATTCTTTAACTATTTCTTCAGGTAAAATTCCCTAGAAAAAGAATATACACACAGTGATCAAATACATGGGACTTTAGTTCATTTGTTATATTGCTATTTTGATTTATAAACATACTGATCTAAAGTTATTATATTTTATGCATATGATCAGAACCACAAGGTATACTAGCTTGAAATTCATGAAGTATTTTTTTAACATCTAAAAAAAACTTGAACAATAAAAGGAGCAGTTGGTTCTCTACATTCATTTCTTACTATACTTAAAAAATAATATATGAATTACAATTTAAATATTTTCTATGAATTATTTTTATTTAATTTTTAAAAAAATTTTTTTACATCACATCAAAAGCTTTTTAATTTTTGCCTAATACCGAGGAAGGATATATGGTTGTAAGTAGTACTGTAGTACGTGAAACAAATAGTCAATTTGAAACTGCTAAATGAAGAGAAATCTAACGGCCTTTGCAATCTTTATTCAGATTGTTTGTAATATATAAATAGTATTATGCTTTGTGTCAAGATGTTACAGTACATTAGTGTGTCGTAAAAGGAATAGCAAATAAGATATATATAAGTTTTATAATATCTTTCAAACTTAAACAAAGTTGTCATGAAATATAATGCCAAGATACCATAGGAATAAAAAAATGTTTAGTTATAAATATTTAATGCTTAGCCATACCTGAGGTACTAAATTGAGATATGTAATTTTAGCAGTGGCATTGGACAGAACAGCTTTTGCTCTGATTTCTGTACCATCAGACAACACCACACCTTTGACACTGTTATTGGAAACTATTATTGATGAAACTTGCTGTTGAAAGAACAAACATAAATCTTAAAAATGTACAACTGTTTTCTTTACCAAGCAAGTTTACAAGATCTATGACATAGAAAATAAAAGTGGAAGAATCAAGTATTTCCCTAAATACAATCCAATAACCAAATTTTATTTGTTCTTTACAATAAAAATACATAGCTGGATAGCTTAGATTTTGTTTAAAAATACAATATATCAACTGTTGTCCATTTTTTATACTAGATACCACTATACCACTTTAAAAAAAAATTATATGGTGTGCTAAAATTGTAAAAAGAAAATGTTTATTATTAAATTTGTTTCTTCAGTATCAATGTGAATCAGAATGCTGATAATGGGTATTCCTGGGCAAAATTTAAAAAAAAAGCTCATATGCACCTTATTGCAAAAAACTGCTGCTCCATGGTCTTGAGCACAGTTGGCAATGGCTTGAGAAACACCTCCCATACCACCCTCCACATAGCCCCAAGCACCTTTAACACCTTCTATTTCTCCCATCACATGATGAAGAAGGACATACCTGGGATGGCAACAGATTTTAACTACTGGCATATGAAAAATATGCAATATGAATGTAATGCAAAATTCCATTGTAAATTATCTTCTGAGTATTAGAAACTTGCAAAAAAAAAAACAACAATTTAGAAATATCCAAATATTATTTGGTGCATTATGCTCTTTTAAAGTTTCTGGGGAATCCATATTCTGATTCTCATATAATTTATTATCCTCATTTCAGTAGAGTTAAGATTGATTTTATTTAAAATTTTGGACAAATACAATGTAAATTTACCCACTGCCAGGATGCATGGGACTTATCATTGCCCCAATTACACTGTCTGTTGCAAGAGTTGCCTTCAATGGCTCAGATTCAAACCATCGATTTAAAATCTGCTTGGAGAATGAGACAATTCTTAAAGATCTCAGGTAGAAAAAGAAACCAATAAGTATATATAAAGTCATTTAACAAGGATCATTTACACACCAGGATATGTTAATTACCACATTAATAAATTACAAGGCATGTGTCACTATTAGACAGTTTTGGTAAAACTTTGTTTCTTGTTATTACTTACAATTACAAGAAATATATAACTAGAAAAAAAACCCATTAATTAAGAAAATGTATAATTATTCTAATTTTTTAAACTTTAGAGTATATCCAGACAAAATATATAAAAAAAATTAAAATGCATACATAATGTGCATGTTACTGAAACATACATTAAAAGGTTGCGAAAAAATCTAGGATTTACTCAACGGTTCATTATTTTAAAGATTAAAAATTAAACAATATTATATGCATGATTGCCCAGAGCAAAAAAACATTAACATATTGGTCAGCTGCTCCCATATCCTACCAAGAAAAATTTAAAAACATAAAAAAAGAAACACACAATCAACTATATAATTCAGTTAAGAAAATGTATTTAAATTATAGACAAAGTTATTTTTTAAGGAAGTTTTCTTTTTTCTTCATTCTATCGCTATGCAATACCATTATTGTTTACCGGTTTTTTTCTTTTTCACTATTGTTTTCAGAATCAGACAGGCAGATGTAATTTAACTTGGATATTTTTTGCATAGACAGCTGCTTTTTAAATCAGGCCTCATTAGCTACTTTCTTCCAGCTTTGGTGGTTGAAGTGTATTAGGGTTTAATTCCTCCCCCAAGAATATATGCCTTACTTATTCAATCAGTCTATTCTACCTAAATAAAACTGCTATATGAACTTAGCTGGGGATGATCTTGGATGGTTTTGAATCAGTTACCTCTTGAACAAGAGCTACACAATATTACAAATGGGCTGCAGGTCCAACTTGTTTAGTTATTAAAGAAAGCAAAAAGAAGACACTATACATAGTTTTATTTTGTACAAGAGCTGAAATCACCTAAATATCTAAGTTTTAAGCATTATAGTCTCTTATTACAATTTGTGACAACAATTACTGAGAAGGCTGCAGGGTAAAGTTTAGAGTGATAAATGTGACCAGTGATGTTCCTAAGGACTGCATAAGTCCCTTGCCCCCCCCCCCAACCTTATCCATGGCAGTACTTATGACTTTATTTATGAAATTATCTAAAGGATACATATGTGTGTGTTAAATGGATACACTTTTGGAGTAAAACCTGGGTGGCATTTAGTTAAGCTCAGCCATTGAATGAGGCCAATAAATGGCAGTTTTTCTACCCCTTTTACAGATGAAGTGTTTCTTAATATTATTCATGGATTTATTTTTAAAGTTTATTTTATGTTTGTAAACATATAAAAGAGTGTTTCATTACTCAGTATGTATGACAGCACAGACAGTAATTAGGTAACATGACATCTGTGTCATGGATGTTGTTTTGATGCAGATAAAATAAAGTCATATAATGTTAAATTATTTCACCAACCTTTTGGGCAGGAGCAGTCATTAATTCATAAAAAGCAGGCAGATCTTTTCCTAAAGATTTTACTGATGTAATACATAGACAAAGATGACTATTACTGAAGTATTACTGAACAGCATATTTAATATACACATGATTCTGTTATTTGACCATGACAAAATGATGATGTAATACTATTTAATAAATCTAACTTTAAAAAAATATCATAACATAAATTCATAAGAGTTTCCAGAACTTTATGATTCATTGAATGCAATATAGATGAGGGGTTGAGTCATCAAAACATTTAACTAGAGGTGATAGAATGTTAAACACATAGGTAAGTATTCTAAAAAAATGTGCAAGATTATAAATAGCCATTATTATAATGTCACAATTTAAAAAATATGGGGAACCTTTCATTAAAAATTCTTTATATATTAAAAAAAATTAATTAATTAATTTTTTTTAATCATTAAAAAGACAAAAATTAGTAATTCAGTTTTAATACTAAAATGTATCTTTACATTGCAATAACCAATAACTAGTGTAGAGGCTCTAAGCATTTGATTTGCAGCGCTGTTTCAGAGAAGTCATAGAGCATAGAATATGTTTAGCTCTGTTTGTTTACCACAAAGTACAAACAAATTAGACTTGACCACACTAAATGCCACCCCACTCAAAAAGATAAAAAGCCCATGTGTCACAGCAGAATAGTATTCTTAATTATTTGCAAAATTTTTACTGGTGAAAAAAGTTAAAATGTTATTGATTAAAAAGTATTTCTTGTTCAAGCAACTAGTAATCAATGAATGAACTTGCTCTTACAAGAAGTTGCTAGTGCCCTGACTGGCCCTACACTGCTCCACTTGTCTCGTAGTGAGGATCCCATAAGTGAAGGTAATGAAACAGGTGGATTGTCTAACAAAGGATCAAGGGCTGTAACAATACGATCTAGAAGTTCTTCATACACACAAAATGCCTAATTGATGCAAAGATGAACAAATTATAAAAAACAACTGTGAGTACAATTAAAAGCTTGAATGTGGGAATCTCTACAACAGACTGGTGAATGCTCAAATTTCTTAATTTGGTTCAATCTAGTAATCAAATTGGGTGATATTGAAAAAAAAAATTCATTTAAAACACTATTGAAAAAGAAGAATCAAAATTATCCTCTTAAAAATTCAGGACAACTTATAAAACTATGCAAAATAATTATAAAATAATGCCGATTTTTATACATAGTTGAAAAAATTATTTTTTTGTGTGATTGAATTTGACTGAAATTAAAAAACGTTAAGTCAAGAAACATTTTGTTTAACAGTGGTAGTATAGTTTCTTACCTTGGCATCTTTGAGAGAAAACTGTGCAATCTGCTCAGCATTCTGCTGTGGATCTTTACCAATCGTTAATGATTTAGCTCTGCCATTTAATCCACCAGGTTCTAACAATGGTGTATAGGAGCTTGGGTTGCGCATGTAGATTTTCAAACCATATTTCTGAAGGTGTATATCAGAAAAATGTAACATTTACTTTTTACTAATTCTTTAATTTCATTTACTAATAATCTTTTAACAGTTAGTTCATAACTTGAATCTAAAGCAGAAATACTGAATTTACTATCAATAATTGCCTTTTATTATTCAACTATAATTTTAAAAATTAGGACAAAATGCTAATAATTTCCATTAAAAAATTACTTATATTGTAATAGCTCAAATTGATAAATACCTTCAATTCTAAGTCTGTCATAATCTTAGGTCTCAGAAGACTTAAGAGGTAGGATGCCCTGGAGAACTTAAATCCTAAATCATAACAAAAACAATAATGCAAAAACTAATTACATATAAATCCCAATAAAAAAGCACAATAAAGAACTGTTGACAAGGTACTTTAAAATTTAAAAAAATAATAAGTTTCTTGCAAATCTACAAGATAGCAAAACAAAATAAAATAAAATTTCATTTTATAAGAAGGATTATTAAAAAATTGACCTGGCACAATCTCCTCAGTAACAGCAGCTCCTCCAAGAACATGTCTTCTTTCCAGTACACAGACATTTAATCCTGATTTCTGAAGGTATGCTGCCTAAAATTAACAGTAAAAGTTCTCTGCAGTTTTATAGTATAAACTAAACCCATGATCTTCAGTAGATTATCAGATGGTCTTCTCCTGCATTTTAATTTGGTATATAAGAGCTTGATTTTGATCTGGACTTCCTTTAGGCCTTACAAAGTTTTAAATTAATTATATAAACATTTGTTATTGTATGAAACCAGTACAAATATATATACAAAAAAGGTATTGCATTATGGAATAGATTCCTTTACTGAATATTCATATTGTTATGCTTTCAAGCTATTCCACCGAGTGATTACCACTTCCACATGTAATTAAAAAATTGTTAAAATTTAAAATATTTAATAGTCTGTAGCAAGATCTAGATCTATAAGTATAAAATGAAATATTGCCTTGCTAAAAAATATTGCCTTGCTAAAAGTAATTTTTTTCAAAAAAAAAAAAAAAAAAAAAAAAAAAAAAAAAATAACAATAAAACTAAAAAAATTTTTAAAATTTAAAATATTTTATAGTCTGTAGCAAGATCTAGATATATAAGTATAAAATGAAAAATTGCCTTGCTAAAAAATATTGCCTTGCTAAAAGTAATTTTTTTCAAAAAAAAAAAAAAAAAAGAAAAGAAAGAAAAATAACAATAAAACTCACAGCAACTAATCCATTGTGACCTGAAATTTAAATACAAGTTTTACAGTGCATTTCAACAATGAGGCACAATAGGCTTATGCTTAAATTTATAATGAATATAGGCCTATGTCTACGTATGTATAGGCTTACCATATTATGGCATATCTTTAAGGGTTGAAACCAGGACCTATGGTTCTGTGTGAAGTCACAGCGGATCGTTTTGTTAATATTAATTTTATATAAATTTATGCAGTCTAATACATGGGTTTGTGGGAGCCCTGTTTTGGTAGTTCCCCATGGGCTTCCCATTTCTCATTTAATTCTACTTTCTCAGAAATGTCATTCTTCTTTAGTCCAGAATCTCTGAATAGATCAGTAATGGGGAATTTTTTGTAGTTATGAGAATATTACTGACTGTATGAGTAATGCTAGAATATTGCTTCTATCTTTAGAAAAATGAATGTGATTTTTTCATGTGTTGGAGATGGAAATTTGGCTCAAGGCCAAAATCAGGCTTCTTTATTTATGCCTAAAATTGTATGGGGTTTTTCATAAACAAACACACTTTGCCTAATGTTGTCAACTATTGTAAATTTGTAGCGAAGCTTTCCCAACATGGGCACTACTTCCTATTATGTCTATGAAGGCTAAAATGGGTCTTCTGTGTCTACCATCCCATAAGATCTGGTCCTTAGATGCCTTGGTTTCAAAATTCAAACTTCACAGAATTAAATAATTTAATAATTAATCATGATTATATTTCTTACAGTCATGGGATAGGCCTATATTAGCCTACTATATTATATATATATATATATATTAATAATAAAATTAAATACATGCCTGCTCCAATAACTATGGCATCATATTCAGCTTTAAGTTGGAGACTCAGATTCCTAACAACAAATTTAGCATAACAGAAACTTTTTAATGTAACTTTAGTTGTTCTTATCATTTTTTTTGGTCATATGTCTGATGGTGGAGAAGAAGAGTGGTTATGGCTATGCTTGTGTGCCTTATAGTTATAGCCTTATCAATAAGCACGCAATGATAAGGGCAGGGCAGCTTTAAAGTAAAGTAGTTACAGCACTTTACAACAAAGATTCCCAACCCATAGGTCACGACCTCAGCGAAGGGGTTCTGTGGGTTAGACAAGTCAGATGAAACACACAAACAGAAATACAATTTTAAAATATTATTTTAAAGACGAAAGATTTTTAAAAAATAAGTGAATGTCTAAAAGCCTGATTAATCTCATATTATTATTGTTCCCATTTACGTCTAAGCATAGCCTTTCTCAGAATATCTGTGTAGTGTAGGATATAAGAAGCTATGGATATTTTACATACGCTAAAAAGTCAACATTCGCCCGCCTCCCCTACCCCCGCCCCTTTGTGTGTGTGTGCTGCTTCGGTAATTTTTTGGACGCCGGGACAAAAACGGGACGCATCGTAAGCCTACGCCTACATAACTAAGCTTTTCCAAAACCAGACATACTTAACCCCCTCCGTCAACTGTGCTGGCCTCTATGTCTGTGATTCTCAAAATGAGTTGTACAGTGGTACTGTATCCCAGGGGCAGGGGGCTGCTCAGGGGGTGATATTTGCTCAGTAGTCTTAGGCGGCGGTAGAAATACCTAAAGGGGCGCTGGAAAAATGTTTAATGCTAACTTTTTAAAAGAAGAAGATAAAAATAATAATAATGCTAAATAAACACCATTTGAGTTTTCGGCATTTAAAAAACAAAAAAGTTGCGCATAGACAGAAATCACCGAGATATAAAATACAATCAAATTCAAGAACGTGCTTCAATAACACCAAAACTTGTTAACATAGGTACCCAGGGGTGGACTCGGGAGTTCAAGCGGCCCGGGAAAAAATCAAAGCGGCCCGGGAAAAAAAAACAAAAAGCGGCCCTATCTTCATGACTTTTATTTTTATTATATCCCCACTCCTAGCGGCCCATGGGGAATCTTCCCGGTGTCCCGGCGGCCCAGTCCACCCCTGTAGGTACCGTATGATACAAGCACAAACACATAAGCAGATGTCAATGTAACTAATATGCGAAAAAGCAATGGCGTGATTAGTGTTATAACCGCCAGGTACGGGCCAATATATTTTCCGCCCACCTTCCAGAAAAAAACAAAAACAAAACAAAACTTAACACTTGGCTGAAGATGCCACGCCTCCTTATTTAGAAAAATAAGTGTTGACTGGGGCAGACTGCCACATCAACACGACCCTGCCTACGCCACTGGTAAAAAGGTCGTTTAAAAATGAGGCAATGAAGTCTTCCAGGCTGAGGTGAGCATTTGAGGAAGGCACCGCTTGACGGAGCAAACAAGTTAATGTACACTGTGTCGGGAAACAAAAGGGAAACCTTCCAAAAACTTATTTTAATTCTAGCATAATGTTAAATATTATTAAACTATAGGCTGTGTTCGAAATGTCCACCATTAGCTTCATCATATACTTCAAGACGCGCTCTCGATTGACCAATCATTATCCAAAATGGTTACATTTTTTCTAGACACAGTATATTTCAAATCACTTTGTGATAAACTTCAAAAGAGACCCAAACTGTCGGACTAAGTTTTGCAGTGCTTCTCAACAAAGCACAGATGATCTATGTGCATCATACAAGGTTTTTCTTATTGATTGCACTTGGCAACATTATGACGATAATTCCTACAAAACATTGCGGGATATTTTTAAGGCATTCGAGATATTAATATGCTATTTTTAGACTGTCAGAATTTCAGGATGATTATTGTAGAATTTTTGAATAAATGTAAGTACTTTCTGTCGAGACCCCCCCCCCCCACCCTTTCCGCGGCCATAGGCAAACATGGGCAAAATCTCCAAAATCGACAGCCCTCCCTCTGTGCGTACATAACATACGAAATGATTTGCCTCTAATTATATAATAATATTATAGCCACGCCGGGCCTACTCATAATTCATAATTGCCTGGCAACACAATATTAGTAGGTTCAAAATAATCAAATTGGAAGTCTGTCCGGTTCCCATACCATCCCACCAGAGTAAATCGCGTGAAGACCTCGACTATGCAACTTCATGTGGCAATTAGAAATTCCAAGGTTTAATCATGCAGTTTCTTTACCAAATGCCTATAGCGGTTCTCAACCTGTGGGTCGCGACCTCTTTGGGGGTCGCACGACTCTTTACCAGGGGTCACCTAAAACCATCTGAAAACACCTATACTTACAGCTATGAAGTAGCAACGAAAATAATTGTGTGGCTGGGGGTCGCCACGACATGAGAAACTGTAAGAAAGGATCGCGGTATTAGGAAGGTTGAGAACCACTGCTACAGAAGAAGGCTTTGCAATGGCAGCTGCAAAGTAAATTACATAAAAAATTAACATCCAACCGGTGTTTAAAGTAGGCCTACGCTGCAATAGGTGAAGAAAATGGTAGTTTAAATATGAATCTAGAGACGAGACACAACAGACGCCTAATGGACCTTTCAGGATATCATTTTTCTTATAATATTCCTGTAAAAGGGTTAGCAGACCAGCCGTTGGGATCACTGAAGACGCATTTCCAGCAACTGCAACTGTTCGGCCTGGTTATTATTAATAAAAGGCCCGTATAATATCATAAGAGCTAAGCGCGAGGCTCCGACACGCCACCTTTAGCGCCGACTCGGGCCAACAAGAAGGCAGGGGTGGTTATTTTTCGCCAAAGACCATTGTGCGTTTTTTACTTGTCTGCCTTTTTTCTCGAGGATTACAATCGCGTAGATTCATAATGGATTATTGTGTTTCTCTCATTCTCTCTCAAAGGTATAATGCCATTCCATTATTGATACTCTGGATCTAAGTGGAGCATTGCCGAATCTCAACATCTGTTTATTTCTCCCGTGGTTCCAGAGTTATGCATATAGCGATCCAACTTCGTTATCAGCCGCAATTCCTCTCGGCCTCTCACTTTTACTTAATGCGGATACGATAAGAAATTGTTGTTTCTTTAATAAACTCTTTCAGCTTTGTGTTTTTCGGGTTTTTTTTTTTTTTTTTTTTTTAGCTTTGTGTTTTTCGGGGTTTTTTTTTTTTTTTTTGACATCCGCGAAATTAGTAGCAGCCGAGCCGAAATGCGCAATCCGGGTCAGAGCGATAAAACTGTTAATTAATTGTAGGATTTTGAGATGGGATGGGACCGGACTTAGACTTGCTGAGGCCCTAAGCCTAAGCTAAACAAAGTCAAGGACCCCACACCCCACCCTTTTACATCAGCTGGTCAACAAAAATATATACAGCCCTGTGTTTTAATTTTTATGTAAAAAATAATGACGAATGAAATAAAAAAATCACGGGAATAATGATATGATCTAATCCTATAAAAGACTCCAAGTTACAACTTGAAACATTAAAAAAAAAAAATTCCTAAAAGGAAAGTCGTAGATTATGTCATCAAAAGATAATCTTGTCGCTTTCAATACAAATGCTGCTAAGTCTTAATCTCAGTTCACACGATCAAATTTTCGTCAAATTTCTTTTAGGAACGCAGTATGATTGTACCCTGTAGCTCTTCTCGTTAAAATTGTCCCAAGGATCTCTATGATATGAACCAGGAATTCAATCGAAATTGGGCCTCTTGGAGAAAGCTGTTAATCTGCATCAGGTGCAGGCAGCTCCATTATTGGTTTGTTTTCTTCGCACCCTCTTTCTTTTCACCATACTTACATTATACACCATGCAATGAAGATTTAAATTCTTCTTCTATTTCATCAAAATTCTCTCGAATATTCTTTAACATAGTTAGAATGTGTTTCGTCAAATTTGAGTACGTTGTAAGTCTTTGAATCCCGGAGAGCCATATTGGCTTTGGGAAACTCTTGCTGCAAATTATGTAGCATAAAAATAAACTCTAGTTCCTACATTTTTTCCAGAAGAGTACCAGCTTCTGGTCTTTTAGCTCCCTTTTCATTCTCATCATAATAAATGTGACTTAGAACATCCATGCTTTGCCGACAACTCGCATTTATGGCAGATACTGTTTTGAAATTTGCTTCACACCTAATGTCAGACTGTCTCTTTAGTTCTCTGTTATCTGGGCCAATTTTCAAGAAATATAGCATCAAAGGCCACCTCTTTGAAGACTATGATAAGAAATTGTATATTTCTCCAACGGCAGCAAAAAATGGTAAATGCATCTAAACAGCAAATTATATTTAGAGGGTGACAGAATCCTCCCCTCCCCAACAACATAGCTCAAAATTACATCAAGCAGGCCGGGTTCCGGTCAATGACACAATTTTATTTTTAAGATAACACATTGTGAAAAAAATAGGTTATAAAAAAAAAAATATAAAAAATAAAAATTTGTATGAGGCCCCGGCAGACTTTGAGGCCCTAAGCTGCATCTTATTTAGCTTATAGGTAGATACGGTTCTGAGGATGTGTTGGGGCAGGGCCTTTTAAAAGACTTTCTTTCGAAGACGAGTTTAAGCGCACTAAAAGTAGAAGATACTTTCTTTAAAATTCATTACGCAAAGAAAATAAGAGCAGAACATATTTTAATAAATAAAGAAGAACAAACAAGTTTCTTCTACATTTAAATGAAATTTTTAGGCTTCATAGAATGCCTTACTACCCTTTTGCAATAGGCCTACTTTCTGTGCGTACTGGCGTAACGAATTTTAGGAAAGTCATTTTCTAATTTTTAGTCGCTTGAACTCGTCTACGATAGAAAGTCTTTTTAAATAATTTATTTTTTACCGACAATGCCCTCTTGAGCATAAAAAATTAGCGCCTGCTCCTCAACAAAAAAGGATTCGGCCAATGCGAGTAGCTGTAAGGAGACAGAGAGAGGGAGCTTATGGCAATTATTGCTCACATTGACAATGCTTCTACTTTAAGTGCTGAATGATGAGGATGATGTTGAATTGCTTGGTATATCAGTTCCGCAAAGATGAAAATGATAAATCAGCTACTATAGACTATGCCCATCAGGGGCGTCATTTCAGGGCTTTTCAGGGGGCGGGGCAAAGCCAGAACTTGGTCGGCTGTTAAGTTGTTTACTCCTGGAGGCGCTACAATAAATAGCAATTTAAATAAAGCCTGCAAATTCAGGGGGGGGGGGCGCCAAAATCCCCCTCTGCCTTACCCAAATGATGTCCCTGATGCCCATTGTTACGATAGAGCAACACCTGGCTACTCCGTGGGAAGACGATAGCAGCTGAAACTATACTATAATTGTCAGCATCACTGACACTAATCATTTGTATACTTTCACAAACAATAATATTTAGTCTTTCAAAACTTTTTTATTGACTCTGCATTATAAATTTATTTTAAGTCTAAAAACTTTTTAACTTATTGATTAACAAGCTAAACACGTAATGAAATGTTTTCCCTAAAATTTGTGTCATTAAAATAGATCAGCACAAAGTAAAATGTATATTTTAAATTTATTTATATTATAATTCATTTTTTTGGGGGGGGGACTGGGGTTTATAAAATGTTGACATAATTAAATAGGGGGGTTACTGAAAGTTAGACAGTTGTTGAAAAGGGTGGGGGGGGGGCAAAAAATTGCGTAAAAAATGTTGAAGTAATTAATGGACGACCCCCTTTCTTAAAATGGGCTGTGCGAGAG